>CM041542.1:5258842-5696342 GCA_023238725.1 Scortum barcoo
GTTTCTGCCTGCGTATTGGACTTTCGAGTCTCAAGGCTGCGTGAATATGATCAGTCACCGGGGAGTTCACCATAACCACAGGATTATATCACTCCGTCGAGCTCCTCGGGCCAGGGAACATTTAAACGCACAATTACCGCCTTGTGAACACAGAAACGCACAATTATTTCCCCGTGAACACCGCCCTGACTCTCTCTCTCCAAACACACATCATTTTCTTGTCACAACTCGACCGCTCTGCCTCGGGTCCTGGGTCAGCTGAAACAGCCAGACTGATCAATGAGGGAGCTGTTGTCTGTGTGTGTGTGTGTGTGTATGTGCTGCTTTGCAGTCATTTGGTTTCCTTGAGAGCTGTGTCAACATCACATCCTTGCACACACACACTTCCTTCCTCTCTCTCTCTCTCTCTCTCTCTCTCTCTCTCTCTCTCTCTCTCTCTCTCTCTCTCTCAGACAGCGGCGTCCACGTGGGGGAGCCTGTGTTTGATGCTCACTGAGGGAGGGAGGAGTCGAGCCGGACAGTAGTGGTGGGGGGGGTAGAGACGAGAGTTCAAGGGCCCCCCCAACACGCGCACAGACTTACACACACTCATTTATCTGAGTGTGTGTGCTGCTCTTCATCCTCATTTAGCTGCAGGCCTGCTCCCCTCTGCTGCAGCGAGTGGGGAGGAATAAGGAGCTGGACCACAGGATTGGGATTGAAAGGGGCTCGGGCAGGACCGGATTACTAAAGTGTTGCTTCAGATTTGTTTGGAGCTGGAATCTCTGGAAAAATACCCGGAGCGAGAATCAAACCACAAAATACCAAAGAAGAAGTGGATGTTTTTTTTCTGCCACACTGGGAACGATTTGAGACATTTGCAAGGCCTGTGACACAAACGTGTAGGTGTCGAGTGCGTCATCCTAACTTCTGTTTTGTTTTTTTTGCAGAAATGCATCTGAATGAGAGAGTGTGTGCTTGGTGTGAGTGCGTGTGTGTCGTCAAGTCTTCCTCAGAAAAACGTCACGACAGCACAGGAAACCCGGCGAACCCTGAAAGGACCGCGCTGGTTTGAGCTTGTGTTTTGCGTCCTCAGAGGATGTGACGACTCGCAGAGCACAAAGGACGACAGAGAGTGAAGTTCAGCTCCGCGATATATCGGTCACTTAGAGCAGCTGCCACGACAAGGTGTCCCATTACTTTCCAACACAAACACACACTTGGTGACCTCCCGAATATGTGCTCGGCAGCTGGTCGAGGAGCTGGTTTGAGCATACGTGGTTTATTTATGTCAGAATGCGTGTTTGGTGCGTAAATGTTTCACTGCCTCTCAGCTCAACAATGGTGCCGTTATTCTCGTCCTCAGGTTTATAAAAAGAGCTGCTCCGGCCTACTTAGACCTATCTCTGTGGGCGAGTGTGTGTGTGTGTATGTGTGTGTGTGTGTGAATGATATCAGTATCCAGGGCTGCACTCAGTCAGATAGGTGTCTGAGCATCTTGACAAAGAAGTAAAATTAACTCGGCAGCCCTCTATATAAAGTGTGTATATAGATCATTGTATAAAATCACAAGTAGATTTTAACCTCCATCTGCTGAGAAATACTGTGAGAATGCTCTGGAAAAAGCAAGTATGTGGACTTTAGTTTTTTTTTTCTTGTCAAACTTTCAGGTTCATGTGTTGAAGACAGATATTTCAAACTTCCTCAGAGGGGAAGTTCCATGCAGTCATGTTTGTAATTGACATATTTATGCGAGTCAGATCTAATGTTGTAATTACTCAAATGATCTCAAATGTTCTGAACACTGATGAAAGGTGAATGCGCGCACCTTTCTCTCTCTCTCCGGAGGTTTGACGCTGAGTAACTTGGTCACGATGACAAAGTGAAGTGAAGTGTTTATTTGAATCCCTCAGTGTGACTCCTCTAATGAGGCAGACAAACAGCAGCAGCTCAGCGTGATCCGTCCTCTGTGGCTCCTTGTTACTTCGCACAAATTGTGCCTTTCTTTCACCGTTTCATATTCACCAGAAAGTAGCTTTATTTTGAGGCACCCAGTGGAGATCAGCACCGATTTACAGTTGACGGTGCAGAGGTGTGTTTTTGAAATATGCAGATCAGAACAATGACTCGACTCACTGCATATTCCCTCTCTCATTACTGTAAGTCAGTCTTTCCTTTTTTTTTTTTTGTCGCTCCAGTTTTTTTGAGAAAAACCACAAGGCGCTGACTGACAGCTCGTCATTCCCTCCTCGCCTTATCGTTCCACTGCAGACATTTGTTTTGTTCATTTGTTTCTGTGGACACACCAATTACTACTCTATCAGAGTCACACACTTGGTCATGTACAGTTAAGAGTTAGTTTGAATAAAACGCGGACACTTGAGCTGAACAGTAAGATAATCAAGTCTAATATACCACTTTTAAACTTTTTAATTCATTTCATGATTGTTTCTTTCTTTTTGAATATATCTACAGTAAAGACAGAGTGTTTACATTAACCAACATTCAGCTCAGTGTAAGAAATACACAACATTACAATCATTTTTTGTTTTGTTGTAGTCCAGTTAAGATGTATGTAGTTACAGGTGTCACCAGATACCTGCAGGTTTCTGACTCCAGCTGGAAAGAGAGAGTTCCTGTTTTCTTTTGTTCTTCTTCATCTTGTTTTAAAACCTTAGTACTCCCACACAGCAGATATCTTCTCTAACAATTCTTCTTTTGTCGTCTTCATTTGTTTTAAAGTCAGATCCACAAAGCCCTCAACTTTTTTTATTTGTAACATGTAAACAACCTAAACTATGTTATTAGATGGACTAGACTGTAATCATTTTAATATCAATTCAGAAACCAACGTTCATTAGCTAATTTTTCATTTATTCTCATGCAGCTTATATTGGGTATCACAGTGGATGTGAATATGTTGAATCCTCTTGTGTGGTCAGTGAAGATACGATGCACTGTAGACTTTAGTCCTACTTCACTTTTGTTCTGATAAAATCAGTCAGCTTTATTTAATCCGTACCTACCATGTAAATGTAATTTTTCTCTTAGTCTCCTTCACCTGCAGGTCTTTAGTCATTAAACAAACACGAAATGCCACCACAAACATAAAACATGCTTGATTTGTACACTTATTCACATTTGACCTTCATGGATGGAAACAATTCTGTTGGTGGCTGAGTGTCAACATATTTCAGTGATTACATGTTGAAATCATTTCAGCTTTGTTTCTGTCGATGTAAGACTCAACAAAAATGTTTTCAGAAAGATGTTTGTTGTTTTAATTTCCTCCTCCTGACTGCATCATTGGCAGTGATATTACGACCAACCTTGTTAGTGTGTGTGTGTGTGTGTGCCTGCCTCTGTATAAGACAAAGGGGGTTGATTTTCATCCTCTACCTCATGGTTTGGATGCAGGGGGGTAATTTGGTGGATCAAAGATTGCGTTGCCATAGTGACCCAGAGCGGTGGGACTCTCAGGTCTCTCTTCATCCTTTTCTACTTGTGTGTGTCTGTGTGTAATATTTGATCTGTGTGTTTGAGCCTTGCTGTACTTCTCTCCTCAGTGCCTGATGACCTCAGTCCAGAGGAGAGACAGGAGCTGGAAAGCATCCGCCGCAGAAAACAGGAGCTGCTGCATGACATAAAAGTAAAGGCACACACACTCACACACACACATTATTCACACTTTTATTCCTTTAATTAGTTTGTTAAACAAAATTCATCAGAGTTCAACGTCTTGGCCTTCATACTACTCAGAGAAAATGCTTTCACAACAGGGCGGCTCTGCACGGGAGTTTGTTTTTGTCCCTGCTGTGAAGTCTCTTTCTCTTTCATTTTTTTTAATGATAGGTTCACAGTTTCTACGAAGTAACTGATGTGGGACAAAATCCACAGTCTTTGTTCTGTGTCCAAAAGTTTGTCTGAAGGTTCGGCAGCTTCAGCGGTCTGTGTTGGACAGATCAAATGGAAATCCCCCCAAGCTACAGTCAAAAGAAAGAAAGAAACAAAACGTATGAATCTGAAGCTTCATATTAACTTTAGATCAATGTTGTGCTTCCTCTAACCAATCATATACACTTACAGCACATGATTTCAAGCTAAGACGTGTTCAGTGTTCATATGTGAGGATTGTTTAAGGACTTTAAATGTCTTTTGAATCGTTCGAATTGTTTCTGGCACTCGCAGGAATTTTCTATTTTTGCCTCTTTGTCTGAACGTCACATTGTTCAGGTGGTTCTTTCTTCTTTCTGCGTCCTTGAGTAGATTTCTACGTCCACGTCTAGACCAGCATGCCTAGGGAGGAGTGTGTGTGTGTGTGTCTGTGTGTGTTTGGAGGGTGGGGTCGTATAGGCATGTGACCATCAGAGAGCGTAACTGTACGCATTCATGACAGATGATCCTCTTTGTGTGGGCTAAATGTGTATGAGGGAGGGGTGGACCTTGTGTGTGTGTGTGTGTGTGTATGTATATATATATATATATATATATATATATATATATATATATATATATATATATATATATATATATATATATATATATATATATATATATATATATATATATATATATATATATATATATATGTATATATATATATATGTGTGTGTGTGTGTGTGTAAATGTGCCTCAGGGAGTGACAGGTTCACCCTTCTACTTCAGTTTCCCCACAGCCTTTTAATAAATTAGCAGGATTCTCTCTTTATCTGGGTACGTTTGTTTTTCGAGATGGGGGGCAGGGATCGTCCTTTCTCTTCATGAACAAAAACTTTAGAGGAACAAATGTTAAATAAAAGCCGAAGGTGAAATATCTCATATGTAAGCAGCCTTTTATCCGAATCTTCATGTCAGATCGTAAGACCAGATTTCTAAGGTTCGTAACATCTGACCAACAAGAGGCTTTGATTTCTATGATTTGTTTATTTTTAACTAACATCATTCACATCCAGTGGGTTGAGTTTGAGGCTGCGACTAATCATTATTTTCATTATAGATTAAACTATTTGTTGATTAACTGATTGACAGAAAAGTCAATCATTGAGTATTTTGATGACACAGAAACAACCTGGAAATAGTTCAGTTATTGTCCTGTAATGTAGAAGTGACTTTGTCTTCCACCACTGATTTTGCCTTAAAGGACAACTTCACATTTTCAAGTCTGTCCTGACAGCTCAAACCTCCTGTTAGCTTCAGCTGACCAGTATGAGGAGTGACGGCAGCGTCCAGCAGCTCTCAGCCTACATGTGGTCACATGAGTATTGTTTTGAGACGAAAATGTGACCCCGTCCTACAAACCTTCGCTAATCTGAAAAGTACTTTGATTAGTATGGAGGCAGCAGTTAGAGAAACATAAGACTTTCTGCCCTGACAAGAAAATAGTTCCTAAGGTAAAAAGACGATATTGGTATCAGCCTTTACAGACCGGTGGTCCCTAGTTTATATCATTGTTTTTCAGTGTCAAACTGTTTTTATGTTTTAGAAAACTCCTCATGGGTTCTTACAGGCAGTTTCATTTTGTTCTATGTTAGTAAAATACAGAGATTCATTAAACTTCACAACCAACAAACCCCTTATTGTGTCTTCATTCCTCTTTTTGGAGGAATAAAAGGCATCTGAAAAGAAAAAACATGACATTCAGAAACACAGTCAGCAGTGAACAGACTGACTGTCTGAATCTGAAATGATATGCTTCACCAAAGTCAAAGAAATATTACTACTGCCCTCAGGTAACGTTAAATGGTTCATGCATGCAGAAAACTCATTAAAAGTACAATTAATATGATTTTAACTGTGCTGTTTTACTTCTTACTTCCAGTGAGGAGCAGCAAAGGGGATAAGGATGAGTCAGGACTGGGCTAATGATGTCACAGAACCATAATAAAATATAAAGTTAAAGTCTGACATCCTTTCAAAGTTTGAGTCTCTGTGGTTCAGTTATGAGTGAAATAAAAACATTCAGTGAGGGATTTAAAAGGATCCAGATTTGTAAGGTGGACATCCAAAACACACACACACACACAAAGAACAAACGCAGCCTCCGGGCAGCGATGCGATGTGCGACTAGATTGATGGAGTTTTTATTACCGAGGTCGACTCCCGCTCGCCGCGTCTCCCCTCTAAGCCCCGCCCCAGCCATGCCCTGCAGGGCTGATGGGTAATGAGCCGTGAAATATTCCAGTAACGGAGACGGAGGCCGCTGCTCGTTAAAGAGGGTGTGTAACCATGGAAACGCACATGCAGGAATCCAGACAAGTGAAGTTATTTACCTTGTTTTCACACACAAACACTCGCTGAGAGTTGTGCACGATTATAGCTGCTGTAATCTGACACACCGGCCTCGTCTGCATGTGCAAGTATTTTAGTTCATTATCTTTTCTGCCGGGCTCACTGTTCCTCCATCTGTTTCTCTCCTCTCTTCTTTCCCCCCATAAACTCCGATGCTGAGCTCTCCGGAGCAGCTCCACTAAGCCAGTCAAAGTCTTTGATCCTGTGTATTCCCGTCTCCAAGCCAGCGTGTCGCTCAAACAGACCCGGGGAGGGGGCAGGCTGATAAATCTGGGTCAGCACAGGGGAGAGGAGGAGCTGGGAGAGGGAGGCCGGGGGAAGGGTGGTCAGTCTGACCCCAGCACAGGTGCCTCAGCTCCCAGAGAGGATTTTCTCCATAAAACTCCTGTCGAGAGAAAGAAAGAGTCGGACTGAGGGAGAGTGAATCACGTCTGTCTGCACTTTGAGGGGGGGGTCATCAGTACGAAGGTTGTTGGTCAGTGAGATGTAGCGGGAAGAGACGACCATGTGTGACGGTCTGTACTGTGGGAGAGATCAAAGCATGTATGTGAAGGGTCAGACGTCATTCACACATCACATGGATGCTGTCTGTTGTTTCATCTCTCTCTCGCTCTCTCTCTCTCTCTCTCTCTGCCTCTCTGCTGTCTGCTCTCAGAGGCTGAAGGATGAGATAGCAGAGGTGACCAGTGAGATTGAAAACCTGGGCCTGACTGAAGAGAGGTAAAGTATCTCTCAACGACCATTTCACGGCTCGCGCGTGGGCAGCTACGGTCCACTCCGGCTTTGTTTTAGTGCAAATGCATTCATGGTGAAATGGCAGAAAAATGACCAGAAACAGAGGCCGCTGCCTTGTTGAGCTGCAGCTGATTGTTTATTCGATTGTTAACGTTACTGGATTTTTTGTCTAGTGATCGTTTAGTCTACTAAATGTCAGAAAATATGAAAGAAGACCCATCGCATGCTCCCTGATCCCAAAGTGAGGTCTGACCAACAGCTCACAACCCAAAGATAATCAGCAGTAAATCCTCTAAACACAAGGCCTACTTACTTTACTTACTTTGCTGTTCTTGGAGCTTCCAACTGCTTCAGTAAGCTTCACAAAGCTTCAGTTTACAGTGACGTAAAACAGAGAAAAGCAGCACATCTTCAGATTCGGGAGGCTGAAAGCTGATTACTGTAACCTGTTAGTGGATTTGGTGTTTACTCAGCACACTGACGCTGTTAACTGATGTTCTGTTTAATCTGTTTTTAGGAAAAGTATGCAGAGGAATAAACAGATGGCCATGGGCCGAAAGAAGTTCAACATGGACCCCAAGAAGGTTAGAATAAGTCAACATCCGGCACCTCCTTTCTTCTTCGAACCGATAAATGAAGCCTTCAACTGACCATAATTTTCACTTTTAATCAATCTGTTGGTTATTTTTTAAATTTATCATTTAATCTATAAAAACGACAAGTTTTAGTTAACTTAAAACTGAACTGAGCAGATTATTTTTTAGTTTAAACCTCGCTGGACAGAACTCATTTCTGATCTTTGGAAGAAGTTCACATTTGGGGTATTTGTATTTTTACTCTTTGATCTTCAGACTCTGTTGTGTGTTTGGATTTTCTTCCTCAGGGGATTCGCTTCTTGATCGACAGCTCCCTGCTGAAAAACACCAGCGATGACATCGGCCAGTTTCTCTACAAAGGGGAGGGGCTTAATAAGACGGCTATCGGCGACTACCTCGGGGAGAGGTAAGTGATGCTAACAGTCATTTCTGAGAGAACCCAGAGAAAATACTCTTTAGAGCTGTACGTGTGTGTGTGTGTAGGACAAATCTTTATCCTTAATCCTCATCAATACGCTCTGTTATACTGTATATGAGCTTACGGTCCATGAGCGTTTCTAAAAGATCATCCATTAATCTGTTTTTATCTAATTAATCTGTTGTCATTCATCTCGTCCTCTTGCTGCCCACTCAGTGCGCAAACAGAGCTGCATCCAGTTCTTGATCCTGTTTTTGTTCTGCTCACTCGCCCTGTGTGCGTGTGCATGTGGGTGTGTGTGTTTGTGTGGGATCGTGTGTGTCGCGCAGAGATGAATTCAACATCGAGGTTCTTCACGCCTTTCTGGACCTTCACGAGTTCACAGACCTGAACCTGGTTCAGGCTCTCAGGCAGTTCCTGTGGAGCTTCAGGCTGCCCGGCGAGGCTCAGAAGATCGACCGCATGATGGAGGCGTTCGCCCAGAGATACTGTCGCTGTAACCCCGGAGTGTTTCAGAGCACGGGTACGTGTGTGTTCAGAAAATGCAGCCAGCCAGGACTGAAACAGAAAAAAATGTTTACAGTCATAGTTTTTCTAATCAAGTTTTTTAAGTCCTTTCTGGGGGAAAAGTAACGTAAAAATACGGAAACAATTATTTTTTGTTCTTTTTACAACATTTATTTTGACACAGACTACAGGAAATGTAATCACAAAAACACATCAGTCTAAATCCTGTTATGTTAAAATCACTTTTTATGTAATTTTTCTGTCTTGGTTGTAAATTTATCCTCTGAACTTCAACAGAACAGAACATAAACACTTTTTAGAGGTCAGGTCCTGAAAAAGTGAATGCTCACACTTTTGTTTGTTTTACAGATACCTGTTACGTGTTGTCGTTCGCTGTGATAATGTTGAACACAAGTCTACACAACCCTAACGTGAAGGACAAACCGACCGTCCAGAGGTTCACAGCGATGAACCGAGGCATCAACGATGGAGGAGACCTGCCGGAGGAGCTGCTCAGGGTGACTGAAGTCTATTTTCCTTTAAACGTTCCCAAAACAACTCAAACCACACCTGCCTCGGTGATAAATCTGGACAGTGACTAAGTGCAGGGTTGTAATGCAGAAGAAAGCACTACAACAAAAACACAGTTTTTTATTTGTTTTGATGAGTTGAGCCAAGTCGCAACAAAAAATGTGTAATTTAGTCTGAATACAGTTTGTGACACCAGTTTAACATGAAAGTGTCTGTTTCCTCTTCACACACACACACAGACGCAGCGCCATGTGACAATGAGAGGAAACTTGGGCCTCTGGAGAACATTTAAACTCTGCACAATAAGAACTTGTTTGGCCGAGTTGAGTTTAACCCTGAACCGCCTCGCTGTGAAAAAACTACAAACAAACAAACAGCCTCCAGAGTTAATCTCAAAATTTGGATTGGAGAGATTTATCACCTGAGAAATGACAATTTTATTGTAAAATCTGATGATACTTAACCAGACAAACATAAAACTACTGTGAAACTCATGTCAGGATCACCTGATATTTTTTCCTCCCAGCAAATAAAATTGCTTTTATCCTCTTGAGCTCAAAATTATCACAACACAGTCTTCTTATCTGTGAAACAAGACAAAAGCATCCGTCCTGCCTGTGTTCACGCTCCTCTTAAACCCAATAATCTGTGTCATAACATTTCCACATTCCTCATCGTCTCTGTAGAATCTGTACGACAGCATCAAGAACGAGCCCTTCAAGATCCCGGAGGACGACGGGAACGACCTCACACACACCTTTTTCAACCCCGACAGGGAAGGATGGCTGCTGAAACTCGGTGAGACGCTCCGTTTGACGACAAAGTGACTCCTCCAGTCTGGACCTCCATGTTAGTCTCTGGGAGGCCCTCTAGTGGACTGGATGTGTAACAGCACCTTTAACATGAGGACAATAAACTTGTGTTCCAAGTATTTTAACTCTTTTGTTGACATTTTTCTCGTTTGTTTGTGTTTCATGTGTTGTGACTCCAGGAGGTATGTACCGTTGAACCCCAACCCCAACCCCCCCCCCCACCTTTAACGCACTGCTTTGCCTTTGAGCTGCCTCCCCCTCCCTGCTCACTTTTCACCCCCTCTGGCTGTGTGCTTTCACCTTCACGTCACAGTTTGATTCAGAAACACAGATCAGTTTTTGTTCTGAACTGCTCCCTGCGCTGTCTGCTGCTCAGCCCGGATGTGTTTCACATCTGCTTTAACCTCAGCTTTCGATCAGCAGGCCACATTTAACCTGCTGATCTGTGCCGCCGCGTGTTTCAGACTGTCGCTGTCTCATAAAGTTTTCTCTCTTTACTGAAGCGGCGGCTCACCTGTAATCTCTCCTCAGGTGGACGAGTTAAAACCTGGAAGAGACGCTGGTTTATCCTCACAGACAACTGCCTCTACTACTTCGAATACACGACTGTAAGCACTTCCTGTTTGGTTCTATCGCAGCATAACTGAAGAAATATCTAATGAATACAATATGGAGGCATCACATCCTAATTTGTCTCCTCTCCCTGCTGTTTACCAGGATAAGGAGCCCAGAGGAATTATTCCACTGGAAAATCTGAGCATCAGAGAAGTCGATGACTCCAAGAAACCGGTAAACAAAACATTTCATCATACAAGTGACCATTTCTGCACTTTTTCTCAACAAGAAGCTTCTGAATGCAAAAAAAGTCTTATTCTTTGTTTTCCTCTTTAAAACACGTCAGGATTGTTTCCGGATTCTTTTTCTATTTTTTTTCCTCCAACCTGAAACACTTCATTTGTTTTTTCCTTTTTTTGCACTTTTCACTCGTGCTCTCGTTGACGTAAATCTCCTGACTCATCTAGTTTGCTCTGCTCCTTCCCAGAACTGCTTCGAGCTCTTCATTCCCGACCACAAGGATCAGGTGATCAAGGCCTGCAAGACGGAGGCAGACGGCCGCGTCGTCGAGGGAAACCACACTTTTTACAGGATCTCCGCCCCGACCGCAGAGGAGAAGGACGAATGGATCAACAGCATCAAGTGAGACACATTTAAGCACTCCTGTACGCGATGATGATGATCTCCTGGGGGGGTCGCCGTCTAATCCTCCGTCTTCCTCCCGCAGAGCCGCCATCAGCAAAGACCCGTTCTACGAGATGCTGGCTGCGAGGAAGAAGAAGGTCTCGTCTCTGAAGGGGCTGTAGGTCTGTGGAGGATTAAGGCTTTGAACTTCCTGGAGCCGACTGGACGTGGAGCCGATTCTCCTGCTGCGACGCTCGGACCTGATTCAGAGGATTCTTCCTTTGTCACCTTCGGTTCTTTACAGGTTTGATTCGTTGATCCGTTCATACACTTTTTTTTTAACCTTTTCGAACACTCTTCTCCTGCAGTACTGTCGACTCTCATCTCTCTTTAAAAAAAAAAAAAGAAGAAGAAGAAGCTGTAATGACGGCTGTGTGTGACTGCTGCTGCGGTTCAGTTACAGCGAATCAGTGAATCACAGCTGATGTCAACATGATTCACATAAACTTCAGGAGAGGATTAAACACTTTGAGTTAGTTTACAATCAGTCTCTGTTGATCAGCCGACGTCTGTTTTCCAGACGTGAATTAAACCTTGTCATGTACCAGAACACTTAATGAAGAGATCTGCTGGAAAAACTAATGAAATGCAGGACTGATCTTGTCTGAGCTGCGGGACTCTGGACTTCATTGTTTTGTCTCATTCGCCATAAAAATGCTTTTTTTTTTTCAAGCCTTATTTCTTACTGCTGTCAGTCTTTTGTCAAAGCACTGTTCATGAAAATGAAGGTAATGCATAAATAGCTAAATATTTATTTATCCAGATTTCTTGTAATTTATTGTTTTGTCTCAATAAAAGTTGACAAACCAACGTTCAACTATTTTTTTCATCAGTTGTAAAAGCCTCAAACCAGAACTGAAAATACGTCTGTTCTAACAAGTTGCTTTGCTTCACGTGGGTTCAGGTTGAAGGTTCGTTCTTCACCCTAGAAATAGTTTGACAAAAGAGTTTTGAAGCTGCAGAAACACGGGTTAAGTGGATCTCGTGTTTCTCAAGCTCGAAGAGGGCGGAGTGTGTTTGTTTCTGGGTGGTTTTACACCACTTGGACCAAATGTAAAATCAAAACAACACGACCTGCTCAGCGCCAGCAGACACACAGTTAAAGACCAGCTGGTGAACAAAGACGAACATTTAGCAGCTGAAGAGACAGACATTTTCCTCAGGAGATGGTGGAGACCAAAATCAGAGCTAAAACAGAGCAAGTGACCAGAAACACAAAAAGAATGATGATTTTACTTCCCAACAGAAAGTTTCTGTATCAACTTTAAAAGCTGATGATACGTCAGTGTTTTGTTCACAAGTGATCAAACAAATCTGTTATTGCAGGTTCAATGAAAAAATGATTTTTGTGTTTTGTTTTTAGACACAGGTAAAAGTACAGAGCCCCAGAAGGGACGTGGAAGAATTAAAGAGGGTTTTTTGTTCGTTTTTTTTAAAGGGAAAAAAATGCTTTAACTTTGTTTTTTGCTGATTTCCAAATGGCCAAGCAACTATAAAATAAATTGATGTTAGTAACAGGAAGATAAATATATATGATGTAGATACTGGGGAAACAAGATGTGAAGTTTTAGAATAACAGAGTGACAATTCAGGAACTTAGAAAGAACTTGTACTGTAATTATTTTTTGACTACTGGGTGTTTCTTCCATCCTATTAAGAAGTATGATATGACCATAAAACTGGGACAGAACTTTTTATAAATCTTCATCATCATGTAGTTATTTTGGCATTATTTTGATTTGCTTACTGAAATGACCTTTGTGCACTAAATACCTGTTAGTATCAACATCAACATGCCTGCTTTTCTCAATAAAACACTAACGGTTATTTTTCCAAATGAGACTTTACAAGATTATAATTTTTGTCAATCTGTTTTAAACCTGTGATAAATGAGTTTTTGGCCACTTGAGGGCAGCAAAAAGAAACCGAACACTCACATAATGTCACAGAGAAAAGTCATTATGGTGAATTTGATGCTTATTTACACAACAGCAGACATCTGGTCAGTGTCAAATATTAAGTCTCTTTTAGCTCCATTTTTGATCTCTGAAGACTCTTGATGGAAATTTTCACTGCTGCTGCCTTTAATTTCTGTCCTGTTGTCCATCTTAACATTTGTCCTTTTATCTTCTAAAATAAAATGTCGTCTTTGTGCGCTGCTACAGCGACAATGATTAAAAAAACCACTGCACCAAAACAAAAAAGTGACACATTTGAAGTTTTTAAAAACTCACCACATCTTCCTTTAATTTACAAAGATAATGACACAGATACTGTACAGTTTGCTTTGATCACTGCTGGAGGCAGAGCTGTAAACTCACTGTTAAAACTCAAACACTGTTATTAAGGCTCCTCGAAGGACTGAAACATTTCACCATGCCTGGGGACACTCACCGATGGAGTCTCTATTGACATCTCATACATGCAACATGTTCCTGTAAAGGTGTGTGTACTGTAGCAGAAGTAGTTTTTTAATGTTTGTAGTTAGTACGACTTAAAAAACCAACAGAAAAAATCCACAGTGTGATGACTTCAGGTGTTAATCTATAAATAATCTAACATAGTAACGGATGTGCAGGTAACCCACAAGATCTGGAGTTTAAGAAAAAAAAAAAAAAAAGAGGATTTAACCCCCCTGAATGTACCGCAAACTCCTGTAAAAGTGTGTGCGTTTGTTTGTGTGTCACTTCCTCGGACACACCGATTTCAGCCGAGGTGAAGCAGACCTCTCCCAGCACGCCGCGGGTACTCGAGCAGGAGCGGGCCGACCTCCGCAGAGACCTTCAACCTCCTCGATCGAAGAAAACCGAAGACACCCGAGGCCTCCTGCACGACACAGACAGAGAAAAACATTCTTTATCAAAGCGCCTGTTGAGGTTCATCATCAGGATGAAAACTCATACTTAAAAATATTTCCAGAATCCTCAAAACTTCTTCTGTTAATCTGGATTAAAAAAATACCCTTAAAAAAGATTTTATGTTTACGTTTCCCAAGTTGCTTCTCTTTCCTCATCCCAATACAGATGATGGATGGAGCTTCTCGTGTATGAAAATATCAAATAATGAAAAATAACATCAATACAGACAAATGTACCAGAGGACAGAACTTATTTTTCTTTTTTAATAAAGTACATATACTACACTTCTTTTACTTAGAAAGAGATGAAAAGATCAAGAAGTCCTTTTAATTAAATTTGTGGTTTGGAGTCAGCATTAAGTGTGTTGATATCTCAAATGTGCCAGAAGAGGTATTATAATCTTTACAGCACACAACGCTCTGTCGTCTGTTTGCATGAAGAAAAACTCCCCAAACACAAAAAAACAGGAGGATCCCTCTTCAGAATAAACGACACGCAGTCGATGTCAGAATAAACCAACAGAGTAAACAACCGGGATGACAAAATAATAACGATATGACATGCTCATTCAGAAATGTTAAATCTTTTTCATAGGAGGCGACCGAATCTGTCTTTTTCTCAATAACAGAAGATTCTTTGGGGATTTTGAACATGCCTTTAAAACAACAGTGAGTTTTGTTAAGTTACGTTCTGTGTTTTTATAAAGAGATTTATGCTTTATCATTAAATAACTCCGGTCCTGTTTTCCTTTTTGAGAGGAGCAGTAAGATAAATGTTAACAAAACAAACAACCCAAACTGTTCTCGTAACGGGAGTGAAGTCTCAACCTCTCTGGAAACATTTATCAAGCGGCTGCTTCGTGTCAGAGTCAACTTTAAGAGCAGGAGCAGCCAATCAGAGACGAGGATTTATCCCACAGTATGTCTGTATCATCACTCATCTCCTAAAATATCCTCAAAAACTTTGAAAAGGTTTATAAATATCTAAAATCTTCTAACTCTCCAGGAACTGTTAACATAAGAAATTAAAAACAATCTACTACATTTATAATAAATGCCAAAAGGAAAATAAATGATGGGAAAATGGGCTGAGATAGAAACAAACACACAAGATAGAAACTTTTTTCTGGTGGCCAGAATACAGAGAAGTTATAGATAGATAGATAGATAGATAGATACTTTTATTGATCTCCAAGAGAAATTCACATTTCCAGCAGCATTGAAAGGTAGAAAACTTAAGGGCATGCAGTAAGTACAGTAAGATGCAAAAAGAAATTAAATTATAATAAAATAAAATAAAATACAAGGTAAAAGTACAATGTGAAATAACAATAACAGTAGAAAATTAAAACTATGAAATTAAAAAAAAAAAAAAAAAAAAAAAAAAAAAATGAAATATAAAGTAAGTATCTAGTAGTCCTACAAAGGTGCAGTGTCAGCTGTGCAAAATGGCAGTGTGTGACATACAGTTGTGCAACAGTCAGTTTGTACACACTTGAGTCCATAAATAGATGTATGTGTGTGTGTGATAAAGTGCGTGTGTCCAAGGTGTGTGGTGAGAGTGTGTAGTGAGTCCGGAGTTTGTTTGAGTTATCGCTCCCCCCGAGTGGTGTTGTAGAGCCGTATGGCGTGGGGGAGGAACGATCTCCTCAGTCTGTCTGTGGAGCAGGACAGTGACAACAGTCTGTCACTGAAGCTGCTCCTCTGCCTGGAGATGGCGCTGTGCAGTGGATGACTTGGATTGTCTATGATGGACAGGAGCCTGTTCAGCGTCCGTCGCTCTGCCACAGATGTCAGGCTGTCCAGCTCTGTGCCAACGACAGAGCCTGCCTTCCTCACCAGTTTGTCCAGGCGCATGCTGCGTCCTTCTTCTTGAGGCTGCCCCCCAGCACACTACTGCGTACAGGAGGGCGCTCGCTACCACAGACTGGTAGAAGATCTGCAGCAGCTTCTTGCAGATGTTGAAGGACGCCAGCCTTCTGAGGAAGTACAGGCGGCTCTGTCCTTTCCTGCACAGAGCGTCTGTGTTGGCAGTCCAGTCCAGTTTATCATCCAGCTGCACTCCCAGGTATTTGTAGGTGTGTACCACCTCCACACAGTCCCCTTTGATGATGACCGGCTCTGGGTGCGGCCTGGGTCTCCTAAAGTCCACCACCATCTCCCTGGTCTTGGTGGTGTTGAGGAGCAGGTGGTTCAAGTCACACCATGTGACGAAGTCCTTGATCAGTTCTCTGTACTCATCCTCCTGTCCACTCCTGATACAGCCCACGATGGCTGTGTCGTCCGCAAACTTCTGTACATGACAGAACTCTGACTTGTACTGAAAGTCGGACGTGTACAGGGTGAACAGGACCGGAGAGAGCACAGTTCCCTGCGGTGCTCCTGTGCTGCTGGCCACAGTGTCGGACCTACAGTCCTCCCAGCCTGACATACTGAGGTCTGCCAGTCAGGTAGTCTGTGATCCATGCCACCAGGTGTGATCCAACTCCCATCTCTGTCAGTTTGTCCCTGAGGAGCAGTGGCTGGATGGTGTTAAAGGCGCTGGAGAAGTCCAAGAATGTAATCCTCACAGCACCACTTCCTCTGTCCAGGTGAGAGAGAGATCGGTGGAGCAAGAAGATGATGGCATCCTCCACTCCCGTCTTCTCCCGGTAAGCAAACTGCAGAGGGTCAAGAGCGTGGTGGTGGGTCTGTGGCCTCAGGTGATGGAGCAGCAGCAGCCGTTCCATGGTCTTCATCACGTGCGACGTCAGGGCGACCGGCCTGAAGTCATTCAGCTCACCAGGATGTGGTTTCTTGGGGACTGGAATGATGCAGGATGTCTTCCACAGCTGGGGAACCCTCCCCTGTCCCAAGCTCAGGTTGAATATGCGCTGGAGGGGGTGTCCCAGCTCCCTCGCACAGGCCTTCAGAAGTCGCGGTGATACTCCATCTGGACCTGCAGCTTTGCTGGGGCGCAGCCTCCTCAGCTCTCCACAGACCTGAGCAGCTGTGATTCGTCATGGATGGTGTGAGGGGGGGAGGAGGGGAGGTGTCCTCTTTTATTGCTGGTGATCGGCTTGTGGGAGTAGGAGGGTGGGGGCTGCTGTGATCAGAGGTGTGAATGGGTTGGGGTGATCAAACCTGTTAAAGAACTGGTTTAGCTGGTTTGCCCTTCCCACATCCCCCTCAATGGGGGCACCTCTCTTGGAGCTGCAGCCAGTGATGGTCTTCATCCCCTCCCACACCTCCCTCATGTTGTTGTTCTGCATCCTTTGTTCTATTTTCTTTCTGTACTGCTCCTTCGCCTCCCTGAGCTGGACTCTGAGTTCCTTCTGTATCTGCTTAAGCTCCTGTGTGTCGCCATCTTTAAAGGCCTTCTTCTTCTGGTTCAGAAGGCCTTTGATGTCACTCGTTATCCAGGGCTTGTTGTTAGCAAAGCATCGTACAGATCTTACTGGAACAACAGTGTCCATACAGAAGTTAATATAGTCCGTGGTGCAGTCAACCATCTCCTCCATGTTCCCATTGTGAGACCCCTGCAATGCTTCCCAGTCCGTGGTCTCGAAGCAGTCTTTCAGAGCCTGCTCGGCTTCGGGAGACCACTTCCTGAAAGAGCGTGTGGTTGTTGGTAGTCTCCTCACTCTTGGTGTGTAGTGAGGTTTGAGCAGGACCAGATTGTGGTCTGCTTTCCCCAGGGCAGGCAGGGGGGTGGCTCTGTATGCATCCTTCACGTTTGCATACATCAGGTCTAAAGTCCTCTTCCCCCTGGTGTTACAGTCCACGTACTGGTGAAAAGCAGCCAGTGTATTGTCCAGAGTGGCATGATTAAAGTCCCCAGAGATTAGCACGAGAGCCTCAGGATGCTGTGTTTGTAGTTTAGCCACAGCGCTGTGGATGACGTCACACGCTGCCTCCGCGTCGGCGCGCGGGGGAATGTAAACAACAACAACAATGGCGTGGCTGAACTCCCTGGGCAAGTAATAGGGACGTAAACTTACAGCCAGGAGTTCAATGTCCCTGCAGCAGGTGGAGATCTTAATGTTCACATGCCCAGGATTGCACCACCGTTTGTTCACATACAGTGCGAGTCCTCCTCCTTTGCGCTTCCCGCAGGCTTTTGTGTCTCTGTCCGCTCTGACTGTGCTGAAGTCCGGTAGCTCCACGTTAGCATCCGGGATGCTAGCTGTTAGCCACGTTTCAGTAAGGACACAGTAAACTGCACTCCCTGAAGGTCTTTAGGTTCTTTGTCAGCGCAGCCAGTTCGTCGATCTTATTCGGCAGTGAGTTCACGTTTCCCATGATCATCGAAGGTACCGGGAGGCTTGAATCTCCACTTCTTTGCTAGCCGCTTAGCTTTTAGCATAGCGCCGGCTCTGCAGCCCACGGTACGGCTTCCTTACGTCCACAGGTAAACACGGAACCACACCGATGCGGGACTTTGCTCTCAGAGTGTGTAAAAAGTTGCTCGAGTAAACGAGTCTTGGCGTTGAGGAATCCATATCCATAGGATAGAATAATACTTTCCAAGAAACCAGGAAAGAGAAGAAGAAAAAAAACAGAGAAAAAAAGACAAAAGTGCGAGAACACACGGAGCTGCTAGGAGAGGCTGCCACTCGCGTCGGCGCCGGAAGGCTCAATTATATAAAGATTAAGTTTATTACTACACAGACACAAAAATCAAGAGCAAATAAACTGTCCTACTCTGAATCAGACATACTGACGTCTTATTCATCATGTAGACCAAATTATATTTTGGCTCTCTGCTTGAATCTTGAGGATTTAAGTTTAAGTTTCTTAGATTTGGAAACATTTATAATCCAAATAAATGTGATAAACAGCTTTTTCTTTCTTAAGTTTCAGGTAAATCTGAAGGATTTTGAATAGATTCATGCCTCACAGAAAACACGCGAGTACTTCAGTGTGTGAAACCACAGTGGGAAATCTCCGTTTCACCACCAGAGGGCAGGCGGGTCCGTCACAGCGGCCTGTCGGAGCAGGACTCGGTGATGCTGCGTGGACATCAGCTGGGTTTGACCCCGCTGACCGTCGGGAGGCCGCTCAACATGACGGTGAAAAGAGTTTGGAGAGGCTCCAACCTGTTGTCACTGCTTTCTAACAATAGACAGCCTGCACTGCTGATAAGGACTTTTTATCCTTTTAACCGGCAATGCTATTGTTGGAGGGCCGTGTATTGTTTTTTCCTCTGTCAGGAAAAAAAAAGAAAGATAAGCGGTATAATACACAAATCACAAAAGCAGACGCACACAGAACGAGTGAGAGTAAACAAACTGCTCTGTACACCCAACACGCAACTTTTTATTTTCAGTGAGTGTTACCGTGCTGATGAGAAAGTAGAAAAATGACCCAAGAAAATGGTGGGAAATGTCTAAAATCGACTTTTTTCTCAAATGTGAGTAATATCTGAAGTATGAGTTTGTGTCAGTCGAGGATCAGGGGTCACTTAGTTTCTTCCAGACGACATTTAAACTTTTATTTGTTGAATTTCTTCTTCCTGTGTCAGTTTTATCTGC
Organism: Scortum barcoo; assembly: GCA_023238725.1. Lineage (NCBI taxonomy): Eukaryota > Metazoa > Chordata > Actinopteri > Centrarchiformes > Terapontidae > Scortum > Scortum barcoo. The sequence goes on from CM041542.1 coordinate 5,278,318, forward strand.
ATTTTCCTGATAAATAAACACATAAATTAAAAGTAACAAACATGCTGCTACGGTTCAGACCTGATTTCATTTTTTTAAGCTGAAAATAAAAGCTGGATGCTCCTCACAGTTCAGTATCTGAGCTCTGAATATTAAATGATAGTTTGCTAAAGATTAAAAAACTCCTCCATTAGAAGTGTTTTCAAAGCGTTTAGAAAGACGTCAGTAAAATAAAAACTCTTCATGAAATACAAGGAGAAAAAATTCACCCAGTTTGAGCTACAACAACCGATCTGTGAAGGATGAGGACGACATTATTCCGCATTTTTCTTATTGTTAATAAATCCCGTGAAAAGACCAAAAACCACAACATCAGTCTGTTTCTCGACACTTTCTGGCTTCACTACCCCGTCTGTGGCTTTTAGCTCGAATCCTGTTAGTTTCTACTGAAGATGGAAACGTTGAAAAGCCCAAATACAAAGCTTTGTTTCCTTTAAAATGATTAAATAAAAACAAAAAGACCCAAAATGATTTTCTAATGTGGTTGTACTCAGCAGTTTATTTACTAAAGGTTTCTCAAACAGGATAAAAGTTGCATTTTTGGGACTATTTTCACTGGTTGAAGAATACACATTTACAAAATCTCTTAAGATGACTTTCAATAAACATCTGATCTTTCTAATAAATTAAGAACAGATTATTGTGCAGGGTTTATAGTATATTATTCCAGATTAAACTACAGATTAGTCCTGTAGTTTTATTAACACTTTTTTCCTGCAGCTGTTAAAGTAGCTGGTTAGCAAATAAACAAAGGATGTAGGATTGACATAACATAAACTTCAGTGCCTACGTTCATCACAGCGGAGGCACAAGTGAGCCAGTTTTTCAGCAGAGTGACTCACCGACGTGTTTTTAATAGTTGGTGGATAACAATGGAGCTCTATAGCACAGAGGAATAAGACAGAACAGGCTTTTGGCAGCGCAGACAATACTCGCTTTTGGTCTTTACATGGGAAAAATTTAATCCTTCGAAAGGCCCGGGGAGTAAACTTTCATCTGACAAACAAACAGGGAGAAATGATGTCAGCGACCCAAACATGTAAATGGACAGAAAAAAGGCATTAAAGTTTGCGTTATGCTCGGTCAGAACAAGTTAAAAAAAGAGTTTATAGTTGATTTGAATGGACAAAATCAAAGTTGAAGTGAAAAGTCGGCAGTCGTAGAGAGGAGAGAGATGTGATAATCTTTAAAAATTTTGGGTGTACTTGAAGAATATCATCACAAGTTTCTTTCAGCCAAATCTTTGAAAACGGTGCATTTTGAAATAGCAGATAAACAAAAATTTACACTTTTTTACTCAGGCGTTGTGTGGATTATAAATAAAAACTAAACAACATTCAGAAATCAAATGGAAATAAAGTCACTGTGCTGCTTCGTGTTCAGACTGCAGCAGGTGGAGTCGGCGACACTGAAGACGCCTGTTGCCTAAATAAGTTGAGAAGAGTTCAACACGACTTTTAGCCCCTGAGGCGAACACATGAGGATTTTCGCAAGGCCGGCTCTCTCTGTGTTTGCATCACTGTGCCGGTAATGCGAGAGTTTCCAACAATGGGCCTGAACACTCGGCGGCGCACCTTATTGTCAGAGAGGTATTTTCAAACACGGCGAGCACATATTTGTGCTGAAAGACTGTCTGTTTACGACTGTTTCCTCCTGGCAGCAGTTCAGTCAGTCGTCATCTTTTTTTTTTTTTTTTTTCCTCTGTCCAGGTAGTGATAAGACACCACCCATTTACCATCATTATCCAGCATATGACGCTTCCTGTTCTCAGAAACAAACAAGAAAAAAAAACAATAACTGCTGAGTGTCTTCCTCTCAATCTTCTGCTGTGATCTTTGACAAGTTTCCTTGTGTCAAAAACTCACCCCCCCCCCCCACCTTCAGCTTTTTATTTTCACACAAAGAAAAAAAAAACTCGACCTCGAACCCTCTGACTCCACCTCGCCAAGTCCTGACAGGACTCACGGTAACGCAGACCGCACTGTCAAACCATCACCAAAACACAACGCTGACTCACTTCTTGACGGGAGTGAATCAGCGGACACGCTGTCCCCGCTCTCACTTTGCTGATTTGGGCTGCTGGGAAGACGAGGACGGGACCTGCGATTCGGGACTCGCCACAATGACTGCAGGCATTTCTAAGAAGCCACAGCCTGTTTTACTGTGTGTGTGTGTGTGTGTGTGTGTGAGAGAGTGTTTCTGTACAGTATGTTCAGGGCTGTGTTTTGTCTACTAGGCAAAAAAATCGCAGACAAAATGAGAATAAAAAAAGGAAACGAACAAAGCTGGAAGATGTCAAACATGCTTTAGATGGAAATTCTGCTTTATTTAAACTTCTTACTTTAATAGTTTAATAGTTATATGTTTTATATGTTCTCATAACACAGAAGTATGTATATTTTTATTAATTAATCCATAAAATGATTTTTTGATTTTCGCAGGGTATTTTGATATTTGACTGAAGTCATTTCCTGCCTCTCCTCTCAAACATGAAGATATAATTACATTCATATATGATTATTAACTGAATATATTTGGGTTTTGGGCTGCTTGTCAGATAAAACAAGCTCTTTAAATGGGCATAGTGAGGCTGTTTAGTGTGTACGGGAACAAAAAAAAGTATTAAGTCTTATGAGGCGTGACTTGAAATTAGTGTTTGGAGCGTGAGTGGAAAGTTGTTGAAACAGAGTCAAAACCAACAGCAGACTCAGTTTCTCCGACCAAAACACCGGACTCTCCAGAGTAATGATGACACAGTGAGTTTGAAGGGACAGAAGCAGTCAGACGATCAGACGGGTTGTAAACAGATTTGATAGATTATCTAAACCACTGAAATGTTTATAATAATAATAAGAATAAGTAAAGAAGAAGAAGAGCTGGTCAAAGTAGAAGCAGGAAGTTGGTCTGTAGATGGACAGTTTGGGCGATGATCTCTCTCTTTAATTTTTGTTGATCTGGAAGTTTGAATAAAGCATCAATAATTGTTTTTTTTGTCATTTGACATTATTAATTTGTGAGTCTCCTGTTCACACACCCTGTGACATGTGACATTAGCAGCCCTCCAAATATTCACTCTGTGTTTGGTCTCCACCACCTCCTGAGGCGAATACCTGCCTCTGTAGCTGCTAAACGCTTCACTGTGTTCACCAGCTGCTCGTTAACTGAGTCTGTCTGCTGTTTGGTGTCGTGTGCAGTGAGTTTATGGAGATTTTCCACTAAAAGCAGCTGCAAATGAGGCAGATACGGGTGGTGATAATTTAACTAACTTTCATGTGCGTTGAGTGTGCGCGTTTCTTTGTGTTACCACCTGGTGGCGTCTCAGAAGAAATTCTTGATGAGGGGGGTGACTAGTTTCACCCACAGCTTGACGTGGCGGTCCGGCCGCTCAAACGTGGAGTCGGACACCTCGGTGGAGCGCTGGTACAACATCTCCTGCTCCTGAGAGGGTTAAAACGCAGGTGTGTGTTCAGTAAAGAGTCACACACTCATTCGTCATCATTTCAGCCTGTGGTTAAAAGACAAAAAAAAAGACCTCCTGCAGCTGGCTCTGTAGCTCCTCGTTCTCCGTTACTATGGCGATTTGGGCCTCCAGGTCACGATGAACTGAGCGGTACCCGAAATTAGGGGAGCCAATTAGAGTGAGGCAAGGCCGATCCTGCCCCTGGAGGTAATACCACAGACCTGTAGGAGAGGAAAAGTGGAGCGGTGAGCCTGCGAGGAGGTAATGCTTCAGAGAGACGCTTCCAGCAGGGATTTCTGTCGGCCCAGACCACAACTAAGAGGAAGCACATGCAGAAATCCCCAGCGTCGCTCCAAAACCCCAAAAGTATGAGAGAGAGAGTGAGTGTACATCCCTGTCCCGGGGCTACGGCAGAGTGACTGTACGAGCCCGCTGCTCTCACGCTAAATACCGCCGTGGCCACAAGAAAGAGCAGCGGAGCAGGGAGAGGAACAGCGAGAGTGATGTGTTTTATTATTCCCACTGAGCCAAGATAAACTCGTCTGGACGGGGAGTCTGCTGCGAGCCAGGCTAATGCGTGTTAGAGCTGAAACAATTAGCCGTGCGATCGAGCCGCAGAAAGTTAAAATCCAACAGACATTTGAAATAAAAACTACACTCATGTTGCAGCTATTGTGCTCATTTTTTGCACATATTTGTCTCCGACCTCTCTTATTGGCTGAGGGACAACGAGAGAGCCGGCGTTGCTAAAAGACGCACTGTTAACTTCCATCACTCGCCAAGTAATACTGCATACTAAACATGCAAACTGTTCTTGTTTCTTGTTGCTTGGTTGCAGACTGATTCTCTCTGATTGGTTGTTTTTGCCCGTCGCGGAGGTGAATATGACTAACAGTCTTTTTTCTAAATAAGTTACCTACTTCTACTTTTAAACAGTTCGTTTTTGGATTCATGTGGAACCAAAAGTTCACGTTCCCAGAAGAACATCAGGGATCTTTATCTCTGAGAAAGTTCTGCAAAAAAAAAATGTTCTTTTTGGGAACTGCAATTCTGACTAAATTGGAAACAAGTCTGGGAAATTGTGATGGGGCGTACTTTCACGTATCTTGTTCACTAAACCATTAAATCCACTGAAGAGTCTGATGGTTATTTGCAGCTCCTGTGTGATTGTTTTGGTGCAGACGTACACACGTGGACAAAATTTGTTGGTACCCTTCTGTTAAAGAAAGAAAAACCCACAAAGGACACTGAAATAACTTGACACTGACAAAAGTAATAATAAATAAAAAATTTACTGAAAATTAACTAATGAAAATCAGACATTGCTTTTGAATTGTGGTTCAACAAAATCATTTTAAAAAACAAACTGGCCAGGACAAAAATGATGGTGAGTTTTTCTTTCTTTAACGGAGGGGTACCAACAATTTTGTCCACGTGTGTATATGAGCCCACCTTTGGCGTGGAAGGTCCACTGCGACCTGTGGTACTCGTGCAGGTGTATCCTCTCCTGCTGGCCCAGCCGGCACACCTGGTTGTAGAACTGTCTGGATGGCGATGTGGATGTAAGCGGCGGGGATGGCTCCGGCGACGCCCTTGGCGCCGAAGAAGCCGTTGACCTCGGGGGAGGCGGTGAGGATCCGGTAGCTGGCTCCGGCCCCGAGCACCAGCTGCATGTAGGCCCGGGTCAGGTTGAAGTAGCCCGACGTCAGAAACACGGTGGAGTTCGGCCCGGCGTCTGTCAGCAGGCGCTGCAGGTTTAATAAGAAATGGAGAATGAAGAAAGACACGTACGGCCGCGTGTCTAATTCCCGACAGCGTGACGAGAAGTGACTGCTCTGTTATTAAGTGCAGCAAACAGCCGGTTATTAGTGTTTTATTACTGCTGAATACAAACAGCTGATTAAAGAGCTCGGCACATCTATCAGGATGATTTATCACAATATATGTAACAGTAACATACTGTTTAATAGAGCAGTGCATGACATTCCCTTCATTGTGTTTGCTCATGTTTTTATTTATTTGTCTTAATTAATTACTGTGTGATCAGTTTAAAGGAAATCTGAAAAGTCAGGTCATCTTAACTGAAGGTTGGTTTGATTTACTGGTTGAACTTCAGGTAACAGGCCACCAGCTGTTATCAGTTTAATTAGATGAGATTCATTATTCAATAAATTGAGTTTATTTTCCAACCAAAGCTCATTAATTTGCCTTTTATACTTCAACATATCTGGATTTTACCCTTTATTCTCATTAAAAACAAACAAAGTCTGATGGTCAGTCAAGGTCGAAATCAGATTTTAAAAACCACTTCTAATCCAGCCTCTCTGTAGTTAAAAATTATCTTACGTGCTTTCTGGTGCATAATCAACAGCTCATTTTCTTTTCCCCTTTGCCTCACTATGGGAACATTTTCCGAAGCCGTGCAACAAAACCTTGTTTACTGTAAGCTGCAGAGGTCAGCTTCTTCTTTCAGAGGGAAATGAAAACTCTCAGGTGCGCAAGGACACAAATGCTGGGAGAGAATCTGTTTCCGTCTTTTAAAGAAAAGCAGGTGTTTCTCTTTATGTGCACAGCAAAAAGTACACCAAAGTGGAAGACGTGTCACCAGCAGTCTTTTGTGAAACTTAAAATGTTAGACGACATTTTGATCCGACTTTTATGGTTGTTTTCGGGGCCGCGGTGTGTGTTGTCCTACTGAATCAGCGTATATCACTCTGATGATGGTTTTATTGCGCATATTCCCAGAATATGTGACTAATAAATCCTGAATAAATGATCAAATATTCATTCATGGTTTATTAGTCACATGCTACTTTATTAGTCACATATTAATTTATTGGTCACATGTTAAAAACATCTCATCTCGAAGAAGCTCTATCTAATCATATTTATCACTTCTTATTATGGAAAAAGAGCTAAAGGTCAAATTTAATAAATGACTGAAGACTCAATAAAAGCAGACCATGAACATATTTAATGACAAGGCCAAGTTTTATGTAAACTGAGAATACGTTTCACCTTGTGCAGCCAAATTGTGGCTGTAAATTATGGTTTGACACATCATAATCACTGCAGGGTGGCGTATGGAGCCTGACCTGTGTGACCTGCTCGTCCACCTGGATGCCCAGAGGTTTCATCTGGACCAGAGGGAACACCCAGGTGTCCTCCTCCCCCTCGCTCATCCCCTCGTCCTCTGAGTCCTCCGACCGGTTCGAGAGCCGCTGCCTCACGTGGGCTGTGTTCATGACTTCCATGATCCGCTTCCTCGCCAACGCCGAGAAGTCCTGCCTGTTGCCTTGTTGCCACGGAGACACAAAACATGTGAGTGCACACACGGGAGAGGAGGAGTGGGAGCAGCGGGAGATAGGTCAAACTGATCTGTGGGTCACTGTGCTCTGAGTGTGTGTGTGTGTGAATTTACAGCCTCTTACTAACATGAAGCAGAGAGGAGGGAAAAATACAACCTCAGCTATCGTAATAATAACAGATGTTATTTCTGGACAGTGCTCGTTTCTGAATGTCTTCCATTTGAATTTTACCAGTGTGTGTCTCTTAACAACTCTGCGTGTGTGTGTGTTCCCACTTTGTATCATCTTCCAGCAACACTGTGACATCACAACTCTATTCCTGGTGTTCGTTACCACGGCGGTCCAGTCCTGCAGACATGATGTCATTCATCCCTCAAACTAACATCCTGGCAGTCTGTGCTCCAGTTACGGACACACAGTGCGAGTGTGTGTGTGTGTATACGCGTGGAGAGAAAATCCTGACAATTTCACATCCGGCTGCACAGCTAGCCAACCGCAAGAGCTCTCTCCATCTTTCTCACTGTACTCTCTCACACACTCTCTCTCACTCACACACACACACTCTGACCATCATCTATTCGCTTGTCTAAGCTTTCAAGCTCCATTAGCGAAATCCATCGGCTCGTCTTGCTGAAAAACGGGCTGATGCCACCGTAACTGAGCGTGAAGTGTCAAAACATGTTGGAGGGTAAACATGCATCTGTACACACACACACACACACACAATCCTTTGGTTTCTACCTTTGTACGGGTGCACCATGCCCTCCAGCATGGTGACCGAGTCGTCGGGCTGCAGCTGGAGGGAAACGTCTCCCACGGCCTCCACCAAGTCGGAGAAGAAGTCGGCGACCTCCCTGCAGTTCTCCAGCAGCACGTAGCGATCCTGTCTGTTGGTGAAGTACGAGTCGCTCAGGTTGGCCCTGCAAAATGAGAGCGAGACAGTTTTTAGGAGACCAGGAGGACAGGGCAGAGGAAGAAGAGGGATAACGGATTGTTTCGCAGAATGAATGCCGTACATTGTGATCTTATGAACATTTTTCTTAAGTGTAGATACGGGCTCCGGTGACACCATCACTCCAACCTACATTTTTGTGGTTCAGTTATGTAAAACATCATGCCGCTTATGTTATTGTCAAGTTGTGACCACAGACTGCGAATACTGATGAATTAGGCTTCCTCTAAAAACAAGTGTTGCTGCCTTCTCAGCCAACAAAACTGGATTAGGAATCTTTGAGTTACAGTTATTTTAGCCTTTAGGTGTATGCAAATGTTGAGCGGTAAGTCGCTTCCCATCTGGCCGTCAGCGGAGTGCCTGTTTTGGTGACGAAGAAACGCTGTTTGGCAGCAGGTATGACTCCGTGTCAGCTGGCAGTTCAACAGCAGCAGGAAGTGTAGCTGCTGTTAACGTGAATACATTCTTCTCACTTCAGTGTTGGCAGTAAAAGTCCATTTGAACTCAGCCGTATCCATATCAGACTGGTTTATGTTTTACTGGAAATTCTGTTTGAAAGAAGTGTTATATTTCAGGAGCAGACATCGTTTTGATTGGAGAGATTAACGTCACCTCAAACACTGTCTCCCGCTGAGGATGCTGCATTGTGGGTCATCTGTAGTCTTATTGTTGCTACGTGGTGTTGGGAAAAGTTGGGGGTGTCATCTGATATTGAGGCCAGTATGTTTACTGATATCTGTCGTTTTGTGCATGTGTTGTTTTCTTTTCCCTCACGCCGTCGATTCCGGTCAGCGTGAGCAGCGTTTGCCATTTTGTGTGCTGAACTGAGACGGAGTGGAAACAAAGCCGCAGTGTGCCCTTTCGGTTTGGATCACACACAGCGGCATACATTCAGAGTACTTCCTAGCAATGTAGGTAAACACCTGCACGTTGATTAGTAAGGCATTACCCAAACACAGCGTGGACCGAAACAAGATTAAATAAGGGTGAGAGTGGAAAGGGGGTGAGGAGGAGGGAGGGCTTCGGTTTGAACAAACAAACAGCACACATTGGCAGACTAAACGTCCTGTCTGGGCCCCGACGTACCCGCTGATGATGATGCTGTCGTCAAACAGGTAGACTTTGATGTGCTGGACGCCGATGGTCTCGTTGAAGCGCTGGGGGACGAGCAGCCTCAGCAGCCCCCTCAGGTCCGGCGTGTGGTATAGAGACACCCGCATCTGCGAGGTGAAGCGCTGCAGTAGCGGCAAGCAGCATGGTCCTCGAGTTGATCTGTCCTGCAAAAAAAAAAAAAAAAAAACCCACAAAGATAGGATCAGGATGATGCGTGACGCAGAGGCATCTTGCGGAAAGACGCCACCGACCTCTTGAGCCCCGCGTGTAGTCCAGCAGGATGGAGACTTTGAGGTCAGGAGCGTGATTGTTGTCCTGTGAGCGTTGGAGAGCTTCCTCCATACAGTCAACCTTCACAAAACAGAAAGAAAGAAAGCAGAAAACATTATCAAAAGACATTTGTTGTTATTCTGCAGGTTTTTAGGCTTAAAATGAGTTACAATGGATAAATCTAGATGTTAAAGTAAAAATAATAAAGCTTGCTTCAGTCTGTAAATTAGTCTGTATCTCTTCAGCACCACACTGACCTTTCTGTGTTTGTTTTTTTACTCTCTGCCCGACTGTGTTCCAAGATGGAGCCACAAAACAAAGCAATGAGTGAAGGATTATTGATTAATTGGCAGCAGAGAGCGTTTATCAAACACCAGTAGCCTTTTATTATCTGTTTACCGAGCGTGGGAAAAGCATGACTAACTCCTTTGTGCACAAAAGAGGAAATGGCTGCTCTTCAGAGGGCTCCACTGGCACTGGAGTCTTTATTTGCGGCCAGCTTGGCATTTGTTCCCCCCACCTGATATCACACCAGCGTGTTCTTAACTTCGGCTGAATTGTGCATCTGGTGCCCAAATGCATTCATTACGCGTCACTCCAGAGTGCCTGTTTACATGCCGGTAAAGAACATTTTGCCTTTCCAGTAGAGAGCTCTTTGGGGACGTCTGCAGCACCGACACTTCCAGCTCTGCTCCGGAGAGAAATGTGATCGCGAGTTTGATGCTGAAAAATGAACTTCAGCTTTACAGCGAAGAAGCAGCGTTTAGTTATTCTCACAAAACATTTATAACACCTACAAATCCAGGGGAAATGTTTCGAATTGACCTTACCTTTACTTTTTTGTTTTTCCCCATTTTGTTATTTTTCTAAGTCTTATATTTTATTGTTGTAGAATTTGAGTATTAAATTTGGTTAATTTCATATTTAATATTTAAAATAAGTGTGTTAACATTTCAGCTACAGACCTGGAGGACAGAGAGTTTCAGGAAAGGCACCACTGCTCTACTATTTTAAAAGGTTTTACAGTTTTATCCTCTAATGTTGTCTTTTAAATGTATTTATTTTTGCATTTCTAGTCTAGTCCACTAATTTAGCTTCTTTAACATTGTCATAAGTAGCCAAAATCGATACAACAGAACCAAAGATATCTTTTTATCGATTCGCTCATTATTCTCTCTTCTTGAAACTTGGCGCTTACATTACCCACAACGCAATTCAACCACAGATCTTTGGCTTTAAGATCCAGATGTGGTGTGCTTGTTGCGGCAAACTCGAGCTGACGGCCTGCTGTAGAGATGACGAGGGGCTGTCAGACCCGCCCTACGCTGACTTAAATGACATCACACGAGGCAACTTATCACTTGACTTCACTTTGCTCCTTTAAGTTCTTTAAAAACCTTTTTTTTTTTACATGTGCAGTCATACTACACCCACTCCTGTACAGCTGTAGACTTTTTATATATAAGATCGTCTCGCTTCTCGCTATAAAGCACTTTGAATACTCTTGTGTGCCAAAGACAAACACGCTTTTAAACTTCACATTATTCTCATCACCTGCACCTGCGCTTAAGTAAATACGCTGCGCCAGCGTGACTGCCGGTATCAGTCGAGCAGCTTTTGTGCTGAGCCTGGGAGCGCGGCTGTGTTGGTGGAGGTCGTGGCTTTGGGGTTGAAATCACACCTGCAGTTTGCATTCTTCAGTCTAAACCACAGAGCAGACTCACATGTTGTACCGAACTGAGGCCAGTTCCTTGTGTCCAATTACCGGCAAACCTGGGCCTGAAAATAAAGGTCCCTTGGACTCGCTGCACCATGTTGACTTAACATTTCTGGTGATCCATCATCCTGTGAGGCTACTCGAGTTTGGCAGCGATCGCGGCTGATTCAAATGCTTTTAACTGTAATTAAGCATGTTTGAGTGGCCTGTGCCTTTTTCTGTAATTCAGCCTCTCTGCTGCTCGTAGCAGTTGGAGAGAGAGAGGAAAAAAAAAAAACAAACTGAAAAACAGCTGAATATGAGCGTCGGTCCAGACTGTGGTTTGCTCTGGGTTAATGTTGTTATGCGAGGCTTTCCAAGCATGAAGAACAGCAGGCTATCACATGCCAACACTGGTCTCCTTATTCCCATAAACCCTTTCTTTTTGGGTCATTCCTTGTAGTTGGCCTGGAGTACGTTTTCATTCTGAACAAACCACTCTGTGGTTCTCCTGGAGGAGGAATCTGACTCACATTTTCTGGCATCTCTGACTAGTTATTTGGCACGAGCCTGCGTTTAGATGTCATTGTTCTCACCTGCCCAAAACTAGAGACGTAAATTCTGTTGGACGTGTACGAGAATCTGCTTTTCTCACACACACACACACGCACGCACGCACACAAACACATTTCTCACCAGCTCCTGCTCCAGCCGACCTGTTCCCAGATACAACGAGGCCATCACCACTCGCCTCTTTGCAGTCTTGATACGCGCCTGAAGGGAAACAAACAAACATTAAAAACGGTGAAATAATGTGTGTGTGTGCATGTCTGGTAGTGGAATCAGGCCACAAATGTCTGTCTGATACTAAGAAATGATAAACTGTCAGCAGACTGTTTCCTGCCAGTCACATGCTCTCACTCTCCATCCACACAAGCCAACTAACAAGATTTCCACAACCAATAACACCAACTAGTAGCTGTATCTAAGGACAGGATTGTTTAATGTGGGGAGTTTTGCTGTTTTAACTTTTAAGATGCTCAAAGTATTGAAAAATGACATGAAATTTAAAAAAAAATTGACAGAACAAAAACAAAGTCCTGGTTACTCCGGATTACCCACCATCAGTTTTCAAAAGAACTATTTCTGTGAATTATCAGGAGTGAACAGGACAAATTTATTCAGCTTGGCAGGGCTGCAACTAAATGATCATTATCATTATCAATTAACCTGACTGATTAACTGTCTACCAAAGGTGACATCTACAACCCAAAGATATTCACTTTACTGTCACAGAGGACTAAAGAAACCAGAAAATATTGTCATTGTAGAAGCTGAAATCAGAGAATTTGGGTACTTTATATTAAACAGTGCCTCAAAACATTTAGATAATAACTTAGGTGTTGATTACTTTAATAGTTGACAACGCATCGATTGCAGCTTATAATGATATAAAGACAGAAAACAGCAGCAAACGTTCACAACTGTGACACTGAAATCAGGTAATGTTTGTTATTTTCACTTGATACCGACTTAGATAAATTTGAGGTCAGTGTCCTGGGTATCGACTAACTGTCCTAGTTACTAGAAAGGTATTGAATTAAATATTGTGAGCTCCACAAACTAAATTTCACTCTCCCCCATTGGCAGAAATCTCAAGAAACTGATGTCTCAAAACGTGGATTTGAAAGCTTGAAAATCCTGTAAATTAAAATCTAGATCTTTAACCTGAGGAATTTAGCTCGAGGCGCTAGAGATGCACATGCAAGTCATTGTGACCCGGCAGTACACGGCCTGATGGCAATTAGTGGCGATTACTGACGGATAGAAAAGAATAGAGACACGACTACGTTTCGAAAGTGATCTATAAATACGACAATACAAAGTAACTCACTCAGAACTTTCCCAGCTCAGGATGTTATGGGGAAGTGTCAACAGAAAATAAAACAAATGACATGTTTTTGAGGATCACACCCATTCACACACACCTGTAACGTACTTTCTTGCATAACATGCATCATTAAACATGTTGTATTTAGACCTCATTATGCACAGTGGTGACTATATGAAAGGTCACAGAATAAGATGCATATCAGTGGGAGAGAAATGAGCATTAAGGAGCCGTTTCTTGTTTGTTTTAAACCTTCTAAAATCCGAGCTGAAGAGCGGGGGAAGCTCCTGCATGTCAGCCACACGGCAGCATTCAAACTGCAGCAAATTCCTGTCTCTTTGTTCCTGGATCAGCTGAGTGGGCCGAAGTTTGAGGATAATTCGAGGAACATAAAAGAATTCCAGTGTGTTGACACACAGCAGGTGTGGGAGTTTGCAAAGGAACCAAAAATACAAACATCCAGTTTGAAACTCCACCATGGTTTGAATTCAAACTGTAAACTCGCTTTTCTCTTTACTGACTGAAACGTGCTGGGTGACATATTATGATTTTCACATTTTTTTTAACTTTGCAAGCTGATTATTTATTTAGGATTAGTAGTAACGCAGATCTGTAGAGGATTTGAGTTACTTAAGAGCTGAACAATTAACTCCTGTCAGCTGGCGCGTGTTTCTGTGCCAACCCAGGTGATGCCAACAATGAGCGCCTGCTGGGAAACTCAGACTTCCTCAAATACCACGAGCACTTTCTCTGCCTCGTTTGGTATCTAACTGCCATGACACATGCCGAGCTGCAGCATTTGTGAAAAGTCAATATTGGTCCTTAGTTTTGTTTTTATTTCCTAATCGTTCCTCTGCAGCTGAACCCGAAAGGTTCACGTCCACGGTGACACCGACCTTCATGGCCTGGTAGAACTGGTCGGGCGAGGAGAGCAGGTGGATGTGGGTGCCCGGGACCCGGAAGGCGGGAACGTGCTCGGCCATCCATCGGAAGTGGGGGCAGAGGCTGTCCGTGCCCTGAGCTCCGGCCGACCCGGTGGGCCTGGAGACTCGTTGGGGGGCCGGGTCGGCTTCGGCCAGGAGGGGAGCCAGCAGCAGCACGGAGGACCTGCAGGGAAACACAGAAATTTGTGTCAGCCTCAAATTTAGCAACAGTTTTCACTCGTCATAATTTCATGTGATTGTGTATTGACAGTATAAATAGATCATGACAGTTTTTTTTTAAAGATTTTTTAAGATTTAAGTTGAAATTAAAGATGTTCAAATTCACATTTTTCCAAGGAGATTAAGGACCACTCAAAGTTTACTCATCTCCTTGGAAACAGCAGTTGACACAACAACCTTGTGGTGATATTGTTTTGTAATCTCCCGTTTCCAAGGTGCTGAGTGACTCTTCATTCTGATTATTTTACACATCGTTTCCCAGACATCTGCTGCATCGTGATTCTTATTAACATAAAATGATACTAATTTCAGCTATTCACGCAGCCTTAGCCAGCAGCGTATGGTCAGTTAAGTTTTATTGTTCCTCCTCACGTCTTTCCCTGATTTAAGATACAGGCACTTTCTCCACAACAGATGTTTTTACTATTTGTGCGTCTATTTCTTTGAAAGCGTGAGTTGACTGAAACATTTCCAGAGTAATGCATTCATGAGAAACTGTCTCTACAGTGAAAAATGAGAAGCGTCTCTTTGGACATGCCTCGCTTCCAGCTTGCCTGAGGGGAGAACAAACACGTCAGACAAAACGGGTCAGCTGCACCGTACATCGCAGTAAAAAACAATCGTTTATGCAACAACAATAGCTTCTTATGTTTTTATGCCGTCTTTCAGCCGCCAGCGGACTCTCACGTGTCAGCGGGTCAGAGCTTCACGGCGGCGTGTGAACGTGCCACTAGACGACACATCAACCCGATTCAAATACAAAACATGACGGAGAAGCTCTGCAGTTGAGGTGACAGCAGCTAAAGTTCGCTCGATGTTTCTGAACGCATTTAAAGTACAAGTAGGTGTCTTATTTTAAAAATGACTTTTAATCATATCTGCTAAAACTGCCACCATGTCCTGACAGAAGTACATGCGACAGACCTGCATCCTCTGAGGCCATTTGACCAAAATCTAATAAGCTCGAATCAAAACAACCAATCAGAGGAGAGTACGTGACGGAGCTTCATCGAGCATGAGCTAACTCAGAGCGACGTAATGGAGGGTAAACAACAACCAAGCAACCAAGTAATGAGAAAACAACAGTTTACAGGAGAGATAAGTAAATAGAAGAGCAAGGGGGAAATATAAGATAAAAAAGAAAGAATTAAACCAATCAAGACAAGCTGGTGCACCACAGATTGTCTTAGAATCTAATCTAATCTAATCTAATCTTAGAAACTGGCACTTTATACTACAGCTGCTACTAACGACTGTTTTAATCACTGAGTAATTGTTAATAAAATATCAGAGAACAGTGAAGAATAGCTGTTTGAGGTGCAGTCTTTAAATGTCATGTTTAATCTGAACAACAGTCCGAAACCCAAAAATACTCAGTTTACTCTCATGGAGCAGAAGCAGAAAATGTTCATCATTCCTGCTTCAGAAATTACGAAAACGAATCATTTTCTGAGGTCCGACTGTTTGATTATTTTTTGCACTTCATCTTTAATGGCGTGCATCCATGACGAGAGCTAACAGAGCGTCTCTTTCTTTCACCATGTCCTGAGACTCACCCCGACAGCACAGCCCTTTTGTTCTCCTTCATACAATCTCACCATTTGGTCTGACAATGCAACCACATTAAATAAAGGCAGGGTGGAGTGTCGACCTCAGACATGACTGCGACCCTGAAGAGGGCCGATTGTCAGAAGTCATTCAATGTCAAATTCCTTTATATTCACTGCAGCCGAAGCCAGAACACACACACAGACATTCACATGGTTTACGTTTGGGTTTTTGGATTTGACCCACAAAAAAAGCGCAGAAGACTTCATAGGAAACAAAAGTCACATGAAAACACAGCTCAGGGCTTCTTTCCAAAGCCACCGTGCTGAGCTGGGATTTCTGCAGAAAACTCAGTGAGGGGATTTCCCCGTTGTTTGGGATCCGAGTGCGACCATAAACACGCACAAGAGTAACGGCCTTATGCAATGTGCTTTTACAGTGGTGCTAATGATAAAGCTTATCAAAATGGCCTAGCAGTCATATATAATGTGACGTGACATCTCAGCTGAAGCCTTTACGGTTTTCTGGAAATGATAAAGGCAGACGATAAGGAAACATGCTTTGAAATGATGTGACCGGCGAATCAGCTTTTAACTTCACGACCGAGAGGAGCGATATAATGTCAACCGTTACCTCAGGCTACGTGATTTTTAATCCCAGAGAAAGGGTGGAGACAGGAGGAGGGACTCGGTACCAACATGCTGTGATATCCTACCCTGTAGATGCTGCTTAGATAAGGATTATTTTGAGAGAGCAGCGACTTGATGACCGCAGCTGAGAAGTTGACTTTCTCAGATTTAATGAGGTTAGACGTTAATTCAATCACTCCAGACTCGAGCTGGTAACACGTGGAGGAGCTGTTTACTTTGGTATGAAGCACATCCCTCCGGATCCGAAGCATGTGATGCCTTTCTCTGAATTAAAAAATAACTACCCTGACAGACAACTCGTGTGTGTGTGTGTGTATCTGTGTGTGATCTTTGCATCTTCAGAAGGATTTTACATCCTCGTTCTTCAACAGAAGCTGATCTTTATCTTGTTTTTAGAGGCCTTCAGCTATAGATCCAAGCGATACATCTACGTTTGTGCAAACACATTCCAACACAGTGATCGAAACAAGCATGTAAACTATGTGGCCAAAAGTATGTGGACACCCAAACATTACCCCACATGACGGTGTTGGATGGGATTAAGGTCAGGTTGTGACTCAGAGAGGACATTTCTTTATGACTTTACGGCGGCACCATTATGTCAAAACAGGAAAGGGCACTCCCAAAATTGCTGTCAAAAAACTGAAAGCAAAGATAATCTTTTCTTGACTAAAAGTAAAGGACCCAAACCTGAACTCGAGCTTCACTTGCACCTTATTAAAATCTAATTTAATTTATTACTTAATACTATCACTTTTCCCAACACAGTCTATATCTTTTTACATTTCTTTATGTTGTTACATCTTCATTTATATATATTTATTACAACTGTTACACCTCCATTTCACCACTTCAGTATATATGCCTCAACAGTATTACATTTCTATTTTTATATTTTATATTTATTTTTTTATATTTATTTTTTATGTTTTTTAGTTTGACAAGCTATATGCTATTCTTGTCTTGAACTTGGGAGCATATGATTAAAGGATTTCATAGCCAATGACTGCTCTGTGTAACTCTTATGCTCATGACAAATTAAATTTTGAATCTTGGGAAAAAAACAGCCTTAAAAGTACACATGAGTAAGTATCCACATACTTTTGACTATGTATTCTACCATAACGTGATATTCCAGCCATAAAGAAGAAGTCTTTGATGCTCATATGAAACCCTAATTTGTGACTTTTCCCCGCCTTATTCTCAGTAATGCCAGGCCAAATGCCGGAGGATGTGATGCAAGACCTTTGCAGTGTGATGAGAGAAGCAGATAACAGATTTGTCATTCATGCTCCGTGCACACACTCCTGTTTCCTTTTCGTATGAAGAGACACACAATCCGGAGGCTGCACTTCTCGACAATCACCCCCCCCCCATCCTCCCCTCCAGTCCCAGCATCTAGATTTTGTTAGCATCCCGAATAAGCTGGGCTCAGTGGTTTCATGTTTCTTCAGATCTTTCAGGAAGGAGAAGAACAGGTGTAAAAAAAAAAAAACACAATTAATGCTGCTCCAGTTTCCTGTTTTTATAATGTTATAAGCTCATATTTCCAGTGACACTTAAATGGGACAAAGCCACCACCTGTGCCTCTCCTGCCATCTTACTGCCTGTCCAAGGAGCCAACCAGGGGTTTGGCCTGCGTGATCACCTGGAGGGGAAACCTTTAAGCTCTGTGCGTCATGTGACCTGACAGCAGTGACAGAGACAGAGGTGATGTAGGAGAAGAAGGAGGTGGAGGAGGAAGTGGAGGTGGTGGGGTCAGATTTTAGACTTGCACAACAGACAGACAGAACAACATGTACAACCCCCCCCCCTCGACTCTCCATGTAGGTGAGCTCCTGTGCAGCTTTACGCAACGTGGAGATGTGCCAATTGTGCCAAATGTGGCCAAAACGCGAGTCGATCATTGACTTTAACATGTTAGTTTCACCCCAAATAAAACAAAAGTCGTTGATCCTGAATAAACAAAGTGCTTTAAAAAATGGGGAAGGGAAGATTGATCATTCAGGCCAACAGTGGAAACATCAGGCATGAGTCTTTAAGGACGGCGCCGGCGCGCTCTCCGTCCTCCCGGTGGATGAACCGTGCGTCTTACCCGCCTCTTCGGTCCCGTGCGCGGAACAGCCGGTCCGATATCCGGGTGAAAACTCCGGCCATGGCCGGTGTGTACACCGAGTACACCAGCCTCCTCCAGGACATGGGAGCCGCCATTGCTGCAGCGGGGAGGCTTTGAATCAACTTTATCGACACACAGACACAAACACACACATTGTAGTTAGTTGTGATAAAAACTGATTCACTGCGATAAACTGAGACATGCATCATCATTTTACCTGCAACATCTAACAAATATGACAAAGTTTGCATTAATAAATGGTGAATTATTGGTTGTATTTTTCTGTTCAAATGTCTTTAAATGACCTCTAGTGGTGAGCCTGCAAACTACCTCGCCTCACATGAGTCCAATTACCTTACTTTATTTGAATAATTTTATTTTCTGCTTACATTACATTACATTACATCTACTGTATTTGACCTGTAATGAACATACAAAATGCACTGTGTTGTGTATTCAGCAAGTACTTAATAGTAACCTCAACCCAATAACTATAAGTACTTAATGGTAGCTCGCATTAAAATGCTGCTTGCACATAAATGTACCATTAACAGTAATCAGACAGCACATGATAATATAACACTGACAGAGGCCGTTCTGCATAATGAGCACTTTTACTTTGGATGCACTGTGCTGATCATACAGGCTTTTAATTAGGCAGGAGTGTGACTTCTGCTTGTGTTGGAGCATTTCAAGGTCGGGATCGGCAGCTGGTTGCTCAAGAGCACTTACGATAAGTCAGGCAGGCGCTTCCTGACACAGCATGCAGGCCTGAGGGACCTTCTCTTTTAAACATTAGCCAGCTCGTAGTAGAGCAAATGTTAATGATCTATCTTGCTGTCAAGAAGGGGATCTGACTGTGTTAAGGTAAGGCTATATTTATTGATCCTCATTGGGAGAAGTGAACTTGTTACAGCAGCATGAGAGGAAGGAAATTGATTAACTATTTAAATGAAATAAATCACTTAAAGCATATGATATAAAAAAAGCTATTTATAGTTCTTTATATGCATTCGAGCAGTGGTAGAAAGTCACATTAACTCATGATACTTGTGCTTTACTTGAGTATTTCCATTTTATGTTACTTTACACTACTAAGCTTTTCACTGTAATACATTTATTTAATATAGAAGATATATGATCACCTTAAAAAACATGACTATACACCAAATTACCCAGCAGTATACACCGTTACATCAAAAAAATGTTGCTTATATTTAAATGCATCAGTGCTAATAATAAAATCATATGTATGTATGTATAAATATTAATATAATAATTATAAAGTGAAATGCCTTCTTTTACTCCTGACACAACTGTGCACATCTTCTGATATTATTTCTGTATTATGTGTTTGAATTGAGTAATTTTACTTGTAATTGAGTATTTTTATGCTTGCAAATCATATATTATACCCTTATTGTGTAAGTGAACATCTGCACACATACAGGCTGCGGTGCTGATTATTTAGATTAGATTATAATGAAGTTCAGTCATTAAACTACACCCACTGTGTGCTGTGTGTGTGTGTGTGTGTGTGTGTGTGTGTGTGTGTGTCCAGCTGTGTGACGTTCGTGTGATCATTTCGCAGATTATAATTTCACATTGAGGCAGATGTGGAGCTTTTAACTTTTTCACCTTGTCAAGCAGGGAACCCACCAGTACCAGGAAACAGCCCAGCAAAGGTCACGCTGATTATTTATTGGCAATCTCCCAAGAGCGAGCGCGACCACGTGCGTCTGTTCCCCTGCGTGCGTGCGTGCATGCGTCTGTGTGCGGGAGCGTGCGTGTGTGTGTGTGTGCGCGTGTGTGTGTTTACTGGAAGAAGATCTGAACGGAGGAGGCGGAGCCTTACGAACATCGGCTTTACTCACAACCTCCAGTAACCTTCCTCACTCGGACCGGGTCTCTCCGGCTCTGATCGCCGCCGCCGACACGCATTCCTCCGCTCAGGACTCCAGCCCCGCACGCACTCTCTGGATACTTCTTGTTTTTTGGATTTTAATGCCTGACTTAATCCTTAATCTGGCGCTACTCTCGGGTAGTTTGCATTTATTCTGCTTTGGCGACGAGCTGTGGCTGCGGCGCGGAGCCCAGCGGATCCGCAAGGTAAGTTGGGAGAAGGAGCGTCTCTTTACGCACCGTGTGAGCGGATGAAATGACAGAAAAAGCTGCGGGGTGGGGGGTGTTAAAGCGGGGCGAGTTGTCTGGCGTCTTGGTGCAGTGCAGCCGAGCGGGATGCATGCGTAATTTTTGGGGCTTGTTTCGCAACACGGCGACTGGAGGACCAGCTGGTATGGCCTCTCTGCGCGTCGTCCCGCACTGTCCGGTGGATTTAACCCCCCCTTGCCATCTCTATCCACCTCTCTCTCTGAATCAGGCCAGACGGGACACCTTTTTAGTCTCAGTGAAACCGGAGAGTGATGCCTCTGTGGCGCTGTGCGGGCTGGGAATAAGGAGTGATTCAGTGAAGGAGCTGGAGAGAGAGGGAGAGAGAGAGGGGGGCAGAGAGAGAGAGAGAGGAGGGGGGAGAAGGGGAAAAAGCGCGCCGGACTCTTTCACAGTGACCCCATTTCTGAAATCCCTTGTTGCGGTACGCCCGATCGAAGACAATTGAAAGCAATCAGGATCCAGTTGCTGTCTGTCTGCACGCTGCAGCAGCAGCTCAGTGAGGTTCATCCAAACTAAATATAACCTGCAGGCTGCCCGCTCCTGCTTTGTGCATTTGTCACAGTCGCCATAACTGCATTTTATGGGGGTAAAGGGAGAGCTGCAGTGTGGCAGAGTGGTCATTTATTTAGGTGCCTGTTTATGAATGAGTGTGTGTGTGTGTGCATCAGTCTATATATAGATGGATGCAGCTGATCTCCCCTTCTCCTCCCTCCCCAGCTGTGTTTAGGTGCTCTCTCCCAGCCCCTCTCTGGATGCATCAGACTCCTCTGCCCCGGGGCCCTGGACCCGGTGTGTGACCCCGCCGCCCTCGCCCCGCTCCCCGTCCCTTTCCTCCCCCTCGGCCCGGAGCTCCTTCCCGCCTGCCCACGCCGGCCCCCCTCTCCCGGGCCCCCTGCCTCTCGACCAGCAGGCAGAGGCAGGGGGCCATGGCGCCATGGTAACCTTCGGCGGACGCGACCCCAGCGCCATGAGCAGCGTGACCCCTCCAGAGGGAAGGGCTCAGAGGTCAAACTTCACCCCGCATCACTTCAAGCCCTTCAGCTCGCACGCACACTACCAGCAGGTCAGTCCCACCTGAGTCTGTTGTGTAAAGTCTAAAACTCACACAGGCTGAATGACTTTGCCTCCACTAATCACCTCACATCTCTGTCACTTTTCTTTTATTTGCTTCTTAATTTCCTCATTTATCTGTACTTGTTTGTTGCTGCAACAACTGAATTTCCCCTCTGTGGATCAATATCAGCTTATCTCCTAATCACATGTTGAAATGTGGGTTTTCTGCCTCTTTCAGGTGATGGTTGCATTGCGTAAGTTGCAGGAGAGTGGGTTTTACTGGGGGGCTGTGGGGGGTCGAGAGGCCAGCTCCATGCTGCGCTCTGAGCCACCCGGCACCTTCCTGATCCGCGACTCTTCGGACCACCACCACTTCTTTACCCTCTCCGTCCAGACAGTCCGGGGGACCAAGAACCTGCGAATCCACAGCGAGGGAGGCGGCTTCTTCTTGCAGCCAGACCCCCAAAACACCCAATTGCCCCCGCAGTTTGACTGTGTGCTGAAACTCATAGCACACTACATGGGGAAAGGGCCGGATGGCGGGAGGAGCAGAGAGGGGGCATGTGGGGGTAATTCAGGAGAGGCAGAGATGAAGGGCCGCAGTGTCTATCTGATCCACACCGGTGGAGAGAGGATCCCCCTGGAACTGCGCCGGCCCCTCTCAACGTCCCTCTCTTCCCTGCAGCACATGTGCAGGAGGACCCTGAACAACCAAGGCCTGGGGGGGTCGCAGCAGGCCGAGCAGCTCCCGCACACGCTCAAAGACTTCTTGGAGGAGTACGACGCTCCCATATGACTGACAGGAACCGCGGAGGTTCCACCACATGGACCAGATTGCAGCGCGTTGGTGAACACGTGCGGCATCAGATACTGACCAGAGTTAGCCTTAGACGCCAATGTGAGGTCAGCGTGGGGGGGGGGAGGTCAGAGTGAGCTGATCCTAGATCTGTTTCAACACTGACGGACACCGTCTTCCTAAAGCCGGGGCGGGGGGGCTCCGGGATGAGGACTGTGATTTGGGTAACCAACGATTACCTCGTCCGTCCTGCCTTGCAAGAACTGACCACTAGTGCGAGTGGCAGACGAAGCCAGAGGTCAAAGGTCAACGTTTCCTTATGACTGACTCAGACGCAGAGCAGAGCCTCGTAGAAGATTAACCTGATTGGTAGATATTAGCGACAACAGCGGGGCAGCCAGTGATCCCCGTGAGTGTGACCAACGTAAGAAGAGACCTCTACTCGCCTCCGTCAGCCTGACATTTACAACATTTTGGGTCACTGGGCAGAGAGAAAGAAGGCAAAAAGCAGAAAGGCTCAGAGGGGGTGAACAAAGGAGGAGAAAAGGCAAAGTCCAGACGAGGGGCCCGAAGCAGAAACCTACAGTATTTGTTTGTCTGAGTGTGTGTGTGTGTGTTTGTGTGTTGTGGTGGCGCACACATTTCCATCGCTGCTTCCCGCAAATGTTGCCTCATAGAGGGGGAGAGGGGTGGTCATGCACGCTAGCTCTGCACACACACACACACACACACACACACACACACACAGGTAGAGGCCCATGTTTTGTTAGTGTTGGAACAACAAAAAAAGCATTACAAAGCATCTTCTCCTGTTTGTTTGTTTCTCGGTTCTCCTCCTTTATCCCCATATTTTATGTTGCGGAGACGCATGTGCACTTTGACAGTGACAGAAAACAGGCCGCTGTTGCCGAGACAAAAGCCTTGGCACAGGACCAAACAAAACATCAGAACTTATTTTTATCCAGACTGGCTGGAAAAATGTCAGCGACACTGTAAAGCTCCCCGGATAATGGCGAAGATGATGATCTTGAGATTGAGGGGGTGTAAGAAGGGGGATTGAGCGAGAGAGCGAGAGAGCGAGAGAGAGAGAGAGAGAGCAGGAGGGAAATGGGATTAGGAAAAGGAAATTGAAGAGGACAGAGAACTGGGGAGGGGGGCTAGGGTGAGAGAGAAAGGGGGAGGAGACATACTGGTATACAGCTAAACAAAAACATTGATGTTATTGATGTCGCAGGCTCAGAGGAAACGATCGAGCCCAACAGGACGCCGCTCCTGTAAATATAAAGCCAGGTTCGAGAAGAGGCCGTCTTAACTTTTTCGACCCCCCTCTGTGTCTTGTTGTGTTTGGGTGAGCGTCCTGTCTTCTCTCTCCCTCCTGGTTCCCTCACGTCGCCATTCACGAAGGAGATAAGGAAGGAAAACGGGCCGTGATGGTGGACGGTTAAAACCTTTCCTACGTCGTTACCTCTGAAGCAGGAGCGGACTGCCGGGTTTAGCTGAATGTCAAGGGAACACAAGACTTCCTTAAAGTGATTTTTTTTAAAAAGCCTTTTGTAAAACAAAGTACAAGACTCAGATTTGATGGAATTTTTTTTGTGTGTATGTGTGTTTGACCAGTGCTCATACTTACCTGTGATCCATATTGGAGTGGTAGCCTTTTCACATCATGACGTTTTGTGATCTCATGTGGCCACTTGGGACAAGAACACTGATACCATACAACAGTGATACACATCTTTTTTTTTTTTTTTTTTGGTCAAATCTCAGTCTTATTTCTCTCACACCAACACCAAGTTCTTACATGTGTCGCACCAGTGGACCACACGTGTATGTGAATCATTTGTCTTTTATAAAGACTCTCTCGCAAAAGGCTGGCCACTAGTCTGGCAGAATACAAGCTGTAATATCTGAAATGACAAAGCATTACTAGAGAAAAAAAAACAAAATAAATGAAAAGGAACGTTGCACATATTTATATTTCTAAAATATTTCAATAATTTATATTAAAGAGCACTATTTTTACAAAAGTCAATGCATTTGCCCTGTTTGTTTCTTTGCCTCCTCTTTTCTCTCACTGAGTCAATTATTAACGGGATAATCTCTAATTTACCATAACGTTTTATAAGGTGGATTGTATTACCTGACACATGGGATTTCCTAGTTAAACAAAGCAGTGTTTATTCAGTCGGCTGGCTTTTAAAGTGGCGTAAAGGACGGCGCTCATTCATCACAGGGTTAAAATGACTGCAATCATCACTTCTTGTTTTCCTGTCTGCCGCGGCATTGTGGGTAAATTCCATAGGAATAAGGGAACATACAGGGACGGGCGGGGAGGGGGGGCAAGGTTTGGTCAGATACACCAGGCCGATGTATACAACACGCAAGAAACAAAGGGATTCCCAGAAGCACTCGGGTTATGTTAACGCCGTCTCACACACACACACACACACACACTTTGACACAGCAGTTACTGTGTAGAAAGCTCACTTTGGGCTGGACTTAACTGGAAAGGAATGCAGCAGGGTTTTATACATCCTGCCTGAGGGGCTGAGTGAGGATGGTGTCCTCTAGAGAGTGTGTGTTTGTGTGGATATATATGTGTGTGTGTGTGTGTGAGGTCAGGTAGGTGAAAGGGTCCACGTGGAGGAGATTTATGACAGTCTGTGGTTTTAGTGTGCACAGCCTTTGTGTGTGTGTGTGTTGGTAAAATTAAGTAGGAGGTGAGTTTCTTCATTTCTATATGCCCTCTCTCTCTCTCTCACACACACACACACACACTCACACACACACACACACACACACACACACACACACACAGTTCCCATTCCCTGCATACCTAGTGTTCTGTCTGAGGCTGGCTTCCAGGAAATGAGGCACTTTAATTGAGTTGACTTTTTACGGCTCGACTGGTGATAGTGTGTGTATGAGGGAGCGAATGAGGTGTCTGTGTGCGTGTGTGTGTGTGTGTGTGAGAGAGAGAGAGAGAGAGAGAGATGGGGGACTCCACCTGAAGAGAAGAGAATATAAAAAAAAGCAAAATGATGCAGAGAGAGCCTCTTCAGACTGAAAAACAACCAGAAATGTGATGTGAAACTGAATTGTTGACACTTCAGTCACTTATAGAACACCACACACACACACATATGGATACGAGCCAACCGCAGACCTCTGTAGAAGTGACGGGAGGACAATGTTTAACAACTGTTTTTACAGCTTACCTCAGCACAGGTAATTACAATGATTCAAAAACTCAGTTCCTTATTTTGTTATGACACTTACAGGAAAAAATGTGTGTGTGTGTGTGTGTGTGTTGAATGTACTGTAGGTGGGTGACACTGTTTGTTTATGAGAGGAAGACTTAGAGGGCAATTATAGACAAAAAATGACGTACATCGGGAGACAAACAGAGTGAGTGAGCCTTCTTCCCAAAATCCAACCAGAATAATCCAGTTTTACACACAAACACACACACACACACACACACACACTCACATTGTCTAAATACGCCAGCTCAGCTCACTATGACTCATTTTATGTTCCCCATAGTTGCCTGGTTAGCGGGGCTGGAATATTTTGCCTGTATCCTTCGCTTCTCTCGCAAATCTCACACACTCATAGAAAGACTTTCCACCATGATTCATTTTTTCGGGTAATGACTTGCCGTGTCCAACTCAACAGTTGTCAACAGCATCCCGGGCCAAGCACAACACCCGGCTCTTGAACAACCGAGCTCGCTTCGGAGTTGTCGTTGGTCTTTTTTCTTTTTCTTTTTTTTCCTCAACAATCAAAACATTCACACTAAAGTTTGGGAGCTTGTTAATACAACACAAGGAAATGTGAAGAAAGTTATAAAGGTGAGCCGGTTGGACATACAACATTCCTGCTGTCTGATTAAAATCTCAGCATTATTTCTTTTTCTCATTTCATTTTTGAGCCTGTGCCAATGTCAACGCTGTCGAGCGCGAAAGGTGGAAAAAATATTAAAGCATCAGGAATATGCCCTGCAAGAGCAATCCACATTAGTCTTCCAGGAAGGGCCTCCGGTTTGCTGATTATTCCTTCCAGGAAGGCTTTTTTTTGGCTGATCAGTGCTTATAGGAAAGATGTTTGGTTGGCCCATCAGCTCGAGTATTGTCACAGCCGCTTCTGATAAAGCCAGCCCAGCTTCCAGGAAACCAGAGATTTACCCTCCAGCATTCCATCATTCCTTCACCATCAGTGCAGAGCGAGAGAGAGGCAGAGAGAAAGAGAGGGAGCAGGAGGGGTATAACAGGGACATGGATCAATAAAAACCATATGGTAAGCGTGCAGATAGTCGAATGCACTCAAAAAAAAAACAAAACGTGTGTGTGTGTGTGTGTGAACAAGCAGCTTGACCTGCACTCATTGACCAGCTCAATGTGACACATGCAGACACACACACACACACACACACATTCAAACCACAATATTTTTGTAAGCTGACTACACTACCAACCCTCCCCACCACCACCTCTTACACACACACACACACACACACACACACTCACTCTCTCCTCATTGTGACTAACTTTATTTTCAAACCATCACTGAAATGATTTTCCCGTAACACCTGGACAGCCTGATGGATGGGTGTGCCTGTGCTGTTACTGGCTGAAAGAACAAAGAAAATCTTGGATGACCTGAAAGGTATAAAACAGGTTGTAAAGTGCAGGTTTGAGGTGGGCTGAGGGACACACAGACACATTGTTTTTATCTAGGAGGTGGATTTCTTTGCTGTTTTCGCTCCCCATTCACAGCTGCGTGAGTGCAGCGGCAGAGGCGCTCAGATGCCAAATGGCTTACTGTAAAGGCATGGACTCGGACCAAACCCTCCAACACTCTCAGGTGTCACTGTGTCCCCTCCGCCAGCACACTGGCCTGCATAATATTTCAGCTTAGCAGAAACACACACATCCGTAAGAGAACTAGCATGTGCACATACATATGTGGTGAGTAAGGGGTTTTTTTGGTCGTGAAAAAATGGCACCGCCCGGGAGTTACCTTCAGTGATGGAAGAAACACTCAAATGCTTTAAAATAATGCAGCAGTGTTACGATGAGAAGACGCCACAAACACAAGTCCTGCACTCTCAATTTAACTGTCAGTTATTCGCATTGAAATATAATCATTTAACAAAGTACTCGTTGTAAGTAATTAGTCCAGTTTCAGAGTCAAATGAAAACCTTGCATCTTCGGTTTTGGGGATTTTTACTCTTGATGTAAAAAGCCGATGACTGCGATGAAAGACAGAAAGGAAAACAACACAAACAACAGAAGGAAAGAAATTAAATGCAGAAGCAAAACAAATTTGGAAAGAGGC
The DNA here is from genome assembly GCA_023238725.1 of Scortum barcoo. Lineage (NCBI taxonomy): Eukaryota > Metazoa > Chordata > Actinopteri > Centrarchiformes > Terapontidae > Scortum > Scortum barcoo. Next base: position 5,305,886 of record CM041542.1, read on the forward strand.
AAAGATATCACGCAAGAAGCAAGGAAGAAATTAAGAAAGGATAGAAAGGATAGAAATAAGAAGATGACTAAATCAAGATAAATATATTTGTGACTAAGTTTTAAAGTTAATTCTTAACTTAGAAAAAACAATAGTGTGACCACAAAGCCTTACTCAAGGTCCACATACATATCTCCAGGTCCTCCTAAGCAGATGATTGAACTCAAGTCTGTAGTTGAAAGCTCCAGAAAAAGTTAGTGGACCTTGAGTTGAAGTTTTAATAATATTTAACAGGACTGGTTTTTTATTACTTTTTTTCATGCTGAATCTACTTGCAACTACAACCAACATTTTAGGAAATGTGCTTATTCACTTATTCCAGATACCACTGTCATATCTGTTTGCTAAATATACAGCTATATACAGCTGTGAATTTCCCCCCTGTGGGACTAGTTTTGTAAAGACTGGCTCTGCATAAAGGTGAAAAGCTGAAATGTCAAACTTTTCTTTAAACGTAGCGCTGTAAGAAGACTACACTAACGGCTCTTTGAAACTATATAAAAAATGGACTTGGCACGAGACACAAATTCAGTAGAGTTAAGAAAGACTATTACTGTTTCTGAAATCACTTCCTCATTTGCTTATTCACTTCTCCCTAATAAACCCTCGGTGGTTTACTTTACAGTGGCCTGTAAATTGACATTTCTGACATGAAATTTGCATCGTCACTGACACACGTAGAGTTGCACAACGGTCATTTTCGCATCAATAAAACTGAACACATGACATTATTAGGACAAAGTAGTGTAGATGCCACTTATACTTTAACTTTCACACTCAATTTAGACACTGGAAATAAAATGGTGTATTGTAAATATAGTGCACTGTGTAGATTTCGGGCACAGCACTTGACTTTCCGTCCAGGAGTGTTGGAGGTATTTCACTCTGAAGAAAATGTGGCAACCTGCAGGTGGCGCTGGAAAAACAGGGGATCGTCAAATTTAAGATTCATCCTCTGAGGATCATGAATGTCTGTAGGAAAAAAAGTGCCAATTTGTTCTTGCAAATGCAGATATTTTCACAGGATAAATGAAAAATTTGCCCTGCTGGTGGCGCTACAGGAAAAGACAGTGATCGTCAACATCATCGTGAATGTCTGTAGAAATAGTTGTTGAGATATTTTATAAAAAAACATAAATGGCTGCACTTCTATGCCGCTTTTTAAAAAAGTAAACACTCAAGTAAAATACCTGCACTACTATTAGCTACACCCACTTGTGTTTACCTGCCAGTCGCACACGCAGTCTGTCAAAGTCAAGATTACTACTGAGTGCATGAATTGACAGCAGTAAGTATGTGGAAGGGTGTTGGCCATCAATCAGTTCCATAATAAAGAGGTGACTGACATCAAAGAGGCTCCGTTTCCCCCGGCGTTTCTTTAACAATACTCCTCCATTGTGGTTTCCATGCTGGATAAAAATCATTTACTGACACTTTCCCCCTCCCTGAAGCGACACACACAGAAAAAAAGGGTTTCTCTGGGTTTCAAATTATACACTAGATTTTACAAGGTTTTCACTGCAAATTTAAAGACAACAGAAGCCCACAATCCAAACTGGACATTTTGGATATAAGCAGTGGCACTTTTCTGCCAATAACAGGACAGGCTGTTCTGTTTCGTCTCAACATGGACCCAATCGGATTAAATGAGTCTCAATGCTGAACCCTCTGCACCGAGTGCATTCAGCCATTGACCTGCCACAGCACGTATCCCCCCCAGTATAAAACAAATGGCACTTCTCAGCCTTAGTGTGTGTTTGTGTGTGTGTGCAAGTGATTTCTCCTTAACAGCCCTCTCATTAAAGAATAATCACTGCTGCATTTAAATTCTCTTTATCCTGCAAAAGGTGGCATTTCAACACACAGAAACACACACACGCACGGCTGTGTTTTTTTTAATGTGAAGGTTCACGTTAGTTCCTGAAACAACAAAACAGGGGGTCCGCTGTGTGTTTGTGTTTTTTGTGTGTGTGTGTGTGCACCCAGCAGTGAACGGCATCCGAGCACAACAGCCAATCAGAGAGCGGTATAGACACAGAGCCCCCCAAGTACTGCTGGTTTATAGGGCTCAGCTTCAGAGAAGTCACATGACTTCCCAGAGAGAGAGAGGAGTGGGCAATGTGGGAAAGGAGGATGAAGGAGGAGGAGGAGGAGGAGGAGTGAAAAGAGGGGTCAGGAGGGTGACAGGCTCGCTGCGAGGGGTGAATGGAAGGTCTGGTAAATGAATGGTGCAGAGAGGAGGTAAAAGAAAAGAGAGATGGGGCTGTTCTCGGAAGTGAAATTGTACAAGCTGGTCTTGATCTATAATTGCAGCTGAATGAACAAAACGAGAAATGACTGACTGAGAGCAGAAGTGAGTGAGTGAATGGAGAGAGAGATGAATGAGGTGATAGTGGTTGCAGCTGATTACTACGGTGGGTAATCTTGATGGTCTGGTTAACCCTGCCTCATATTGTCACACAACTATCCTCACCGCAACGCTTAAAGGGAGAGTTCACCCAAAACAGAGAAAAAAACTCAACCATCCTTTCCCACTGGTGGTATCAGGACACTGATTTCACCCTTTGCATGTTAGGCTGCCATGGAAGTGGGTTAAATTGGGTTTGAGCACTCAAAGCATTTTATAATCTTCTGTGTCTTTCCAGAAGCACTTTTCTGGTTACTATAATTCAGACTTCACTGTCAAGAGTTTTCATTGGGACTATTTATTTTGGTAGTAAGTGGTTCCAACGAAAACTGTTCACAGCAAGTTCTGTGGAAACAAGTGGCACACTTGTTATTATCTTAATATCATTTTTCGACGCTCGGAGGACCACAAACAAAATTCCATTTGCTTCCATAGAATTGGTGTGAGGCCTGGAATATCTTAAACCTTTGCAAATACAATCAAAACAAACCTACACGGTCTGGAGTTTATGGTTTGGGTTAGGCCCCTTCGGTCCGATGAAGGGAGGTCTTAACGCTGCAGCATATGTCTCATTTTAGACAACAATGTGCTTCCAGTTTTGTGGAAGCAGTGTGGGGAAGTATTCACATCCTTTACTTCAGAAAAAGTACTGATACCAAACTGTAAAAATGCAAGTAATATATATATATATATATATATCACGAAAATGCCATTAAAGTATTTTTTAAAAATTACTAAATGCAGAAAAAAATGTCCCCTTACAATATGATATAGCACACCACTAGATCTGTATTGTGCATTAATTAATTATCTTGATGTAGGACTGCAACTAATGATTTTCATTATGGGTTAAGCTGCAGATTGTTTTTACCATTAATTGACTGGTCGTTTGGTTTGTGTAAACTCTAATAGTTTTCAAAGTGACACCTTCACAGTGGCTGTTTGTCCTTCCGACTGTCCAAATCCCAAATATATCTGAAATAAATCCTGTCCCTCGACCTTCGACACGGATGTGAGAAAAAAAACAAAAAAAAACAAGCTTGGTGTTGGCTGGCCTGCACAGAGCACTGACGTCATCCTCTTTAAACACCTTTGGGATGAACGGGAGTGTTGTCTGCAGGCCAGGCCTTATCACCCAAACATCAATTCCCGAACGCACTAATGCTCTTGAGGCTGAATGGGAGAAAAGCCTTGCAGCAAAAATCTCCGAAATCTTATGGAAAGCCTTCCCAGAAGAGGAGAGGCTGCTGCAGATGCTTGTTAACACCCACAGTTTAGGAATAAAATGAATATAAGAATCATATTATGGGGGAATCTTCACTTGTCTTCACTTTTTTTTACTATCTGCATGATTATGTAGCACTAAAGAGAGATCTTTTTCTTATTTTGTTTGGGTGAACTTACCCTTTAAGAGCTACGAGCCACAGAGGACTCCCCCTATTCTGCTTTGAAAACTAAAGCATGTCCACATGGCCCATGACATATGACGGTGGGGGGGTGGTGTGAAATGTGAAACAGATGTTACTCGTGTTTTGCAGGCACCGATGTCGACACCTTTACACAGCGCGGGGAAGTGCATGTGTGCGTCCTTGTGTGTGCATGAAAAAAAAAACCTCATTTGAGGGAGGGCTTCCCATAAACACCTGTTTTGTTCCGGTTAATATCGCTCGTCATGGTGAAGAAATGAAATGATGGCCTCAGTGAAAGAGAGAGAGAGAGGAGAGAGAGGAGGAGAGGAGAGGAGGGAGGAGGGAATAAAGAGTGAGGGGGGGGTCACCTCCATTCCCCTTCTCTGTGAAAGAGAAGAGCTCATGTGGGATGAACACATTCGTTTATTCATTCGGCCTGTCTATTTTCAGCCCAGTGGGTTTATGGTTATTGGAAAGGCGTTGCCGTCTCGCTCCTTCCCAGAAGGAGTCAATATTTCTCCCTCTCCTTCATTTCTCCCTCTCTGCCTCTTTTTTCTCTAATTCAATATTTTCTCCAAAACACCACTCTCCCCTCCATGCACAGGCAAGGAATGCTGGGAGGCATTTGAGAGAAAACAAAAACACACCAGTGAAGACATGGAGCATATATACACACACCACACACACACAAACACACAGACAAAAGTGTGAGGTTACAGAACGCCGGTGCCAACAGTGATCCCGGAAAACTCCACTTTCTCCTCCTTATCACGGCTATCCATCGCTGCTCTCGCTTGCTTACAGATGCATCCTTTATCTCTCCCTGCGTTCGCGGCTCTTGTGGGGCTCTCGAGACCGACTGTGGCCTTTTTACGACGCTGATGTTTGCTAATGACTTTTAATGACGACTTGTTATGGCTCATAAAACCTGGCTCTGTTACTGGCAGTATCAACTTTAACTACAGCACGGTGCGGTCCTGATAACACACACTGGGACTTTTATCGAGTGATTAAAATCAGACAAGACAGCATGAGTATGCGATGCGAGTGGAAACTGTGCGTCTGTGAGGAGGCGAAGGGAGGCGAGGGAGATGGTGGTTGTGATGTGGATGCATTGGTACAGTTTGTGGATCAGAAAGACAAAGTGTCAGAGGAAGGGGGGGAGTTGTTTTGTAATGAGAGCACCTCCCTCATAGCCTAATCTCTGTGGATAAATTCCCACAAGCCTTCACCTCCAAATATTGACTTAGTCCCAGAGACATGAGGGAGCTGGGGCCTTTTATTGCTGATAAAAATAGAGGACTGGAGGCTGGATATAACCAGTTTAGTTGAGGCCAATGTGTATATATATATATATATATATATATATATATATATATATATATATATATATATATATATATATATATATATATATATATATATATATATATATATATATATATATATATATATATATGTGTGTGTGTGTGTGTGGGCATGTTTTCACTTCCTTTCTCTCTCTCCACAGTAAGGTGAATGGATGATTGGTGACAGGCAGGTAGAATTAGCTCGGTGGGGGGGTAAAGGTCAAGCCAAAAGCAGGTTTGTGACCCCCGAAGAATTCGGGGGCAGGTGTTGCAGTTATTTCAGAGGGTCTGCGACTGAAGCATCGTGCAAACATGCCATACGGACAGACGCTCACAGATGACATTTGCACACACACGCATGCCTCACTTACTGCGGGGGATTAACGCAGGACGTGAAGATGTTTTCTAGATAAAATATGACATGTTCTGACCGGAGATGAATGTAGAACGGTTGAGGAGGAGATGGTGTGTGTGTGTGTGTGTGTGTGTGTGTGTGTGAATATGTTCAGTATTGAGCACAGATAAGAAAAAAAACATAACAAGATTGATTTCTAAGGATCACATGCATTTTCAAATAAGTCATCTGAACGTAGGGGAAAGATACTGGAGCTGCAACGGTTCATCGGCTGGTTAAAAGAAAATTAATCTGCAACTATTTTGACTATTTTATCAATTAATCATTCTTAATTGTTTGTGTTTATGGTTAAACATTAAGGTCAATCCTCCCACTCTGCGATCATGACGGTGAAATCAAATGAAGTCGGTTGCTCTGGTACAGTGTGTCACAGTGAAAAAATAATTGTCAGATCATACAAGTCACGTCATGCTGATACCAAACACTGCACGGTGAACATTTTTACAAGCAAAATCAAAAGTATTCACAAAAGGCTTTAATAGCCTGAAGGGTTAAAAGCTGAGCATTTGATGGTTATCGAATTTCTGTTTCACATTATAATAAACTTTAGGTCCTGGACAGCTGGTTGGACATTTGAAGATGTCACTGTGTGTTCAGTGCTGTGATCTTTCATTGTTTTTTAATGTTTTGTAGACTAGAAAATAGCTGACATGTTCACCTGTGATTAAAATATTTGTTGCTGCAATTAAATAACCAATCATACAGATTAATATGCTGTTTTTGTCCATATGAGGATTTACCTCTGATACTTCCTAAATATAATTCAGTTCAGTTCAGCAACACCTTTTACTACACCATTTACTAACTCTTCTTACAAACAACAAAAGACAAAACTTATTAAGATCTATTATAATACATCAGATCATAATCACCCGGTTGTTTTATGATGACATGGTAAATTATTTTATTCATTAATTATCAGTCCTTGATTTTGTTATCAATTAGGTCACAGTTTTGAAATGCCCAGAGTTTAGATGGAGTATGTAGTAGAGGTTTTACATCTCATGTGCGGTTCAATGATCTGTCTGGATAATGGCGCCACCTTCAGGCCAATGTTGCTCTGTGCACGTTGATGCGCTGATCGGTCATCCATTAACTTTCCCTGCAGTCAATGATTATCGATTACAGGTGAACGATCCGAAGTCCGGCACAGAAACATGGCCGTGAGAAGAGCATCATGTCTCTGAAAAGGTTTCCCTGCAGGTTTCTCCTCAGACTCGCCTCCACGAAGCCGCTCGGTTCGGGACATGAAGCCGCGGTGGGGCGGAGCTCCGTGCGGGGCTACTACAGCGCCGGGACCCGCAGCCAGCCCGGGCCCGGAGCGGCGGCCCACACCCGGGTGGTGGACCTCCGCAGCGACACGGTCACCAAGCCCGGGCCGGCGATGAGACGAGCCATGGCGGAGGCCGAGGTGGGAGACGACGTGATGGGAGAAGATCCGACAGTGAACGGTGAGAGCCGGAGAGGAGGGAGGAGATGATGAGGACTTAACTTTATCATCATTATTATCATTAACTTATATACTTTAGCTATTAATACTTAGAAATAACTGAATAACTCTGGATGAAGAGAGTAGATACAAATACATTACCTAATAGACTTCCTGTATGTTTTTGTATTGCCTTGTGATTTTGTTTTCTGATATTCTCAAAAATATTGTAAATGTGTAAATCTGCACCTTGTTGAGGTGTGTTTAACCTTGCATCAGCTGCTACATGGTGCATAAAACAAAATTATAATATGCATATACATGTATTAGTTACTGTTTCTGTATCTGATCGTGTAAAGCGGAGCACTAGCAGCAGGACTAACTGAGAACCACAGAGTTGCCACCTTTAATTAAAGGTGTAGTCTTCTATAAACACTTTGTCAGATTGAGTGAATAACTCCTCACGGTCCACTGGCTGTCCGCTCTGTGCTCACTGTTACATCCCAATGGGTGCAAGGGAGTAACAATAGATTTTAGATGCACCTGTGCTCACTCACAATCACCGGCACCAGCAACCCTGAAAAAAAACCTTTTGTTCCTACACAGCTATAGCTCTGTAAATGGGAAACAATGACTAACAGTTTGGACAACAGTGAGTTTGACTGTGGAATTATTTGTCTATATTGTGAATAGTTGTCTCTCCATCTGTCTCCATTGTGTTGCAGTTTCCTGATTGGTGTGTCAAAATCAATAAAAAATTGTGATGATGCCAAAGAAACAGATTTAGCTGTGATCTGATAGAAATAAACAGATCAAAAGAATGAAGATATTAACTGCTGTTTTCTGAATTATCAGGGCTCTCTAGAATTGTAGATGCACCTTTAATGTGTAACAACAATTAACAAACAATTCAGACAGAGAGATTTGCAAAGCAGTGGCCCAAAAGTGATCCATATAGTCAAATTAATTAGAAAGTCAAAGAGGACTTTGGTTGAATATGACGCACACCTCCTCTTTAATTGTGAGATGCCTATAAACCTAAATCTTGCAGTGTTTGTCTGATGTCTACAGAGTTGCAGAAGATTGCAGCAGATTTGTTCCAGATGGAGGCCGCACTGTTTGTTCCCACTGGAACCATGAGCAATCTCATCGCAGGTGAGCTGTGCATTCACTGTCTGAATCTATTTTTACAAGGTCAGAATATTTAAAAAGTAAAAGCGCTTTTCATCATGCAGTGATGGTGCACTGCAGGGAGCGCGGCGATGAGATGATTGTGGGCGATCTGTGTCATTTGCACATCTACGAGCAGGGAGGGAGGGAGCGCGCAGGTGAGTGTACCTGGAGCAGCACACACACACCTGTGGTTAGGCTCTCTGTGCCTCTTTTCCTCAACGACCGCACTCAGTTCAGTGTGTGTTTGTGTGTTGACGCAGCTGGCCGGTGTCCACTCCACCACGGTGACCACCCTGCCCGATGGAACGTTCGACTTGGAGCAGCTGGAGTCGAAGATCCGCCACGGTTACCCCGACCCCCACTACCCCCGCTCACGCCTCATATGCGTGGAGAACACGCACAACATACAGGGAGGACGCGTATTACCTCTGAGCTTCCTGCAGGAGGTGTGTGTGTGGATGTGATTTGTGTGTGGATGTGATTTGTGTGTGATCTTACTTGCAGCAGAAGGTTTGATCACCTTTGGATGGTTTGTTTTTCATCTCCAAGGTTCGTGCTTTGGCGGATAGATATGGTCTGTCCGTTCACATGGATGGAGCCCGGGTGATGAACGCCGCTGTGGCTCAGGGGGTGTCACCGTCTGCCATCCTGCAGCAGCACACACACACCGTCAGCGTGTGCCTCTCCAAGGTGGGGCTGCAAAGCACAAACACAAGGTGGATCAGAACATAGTTTTATACACACAGCTTACTTTGTTTTTAAAGTTTAACATGTGAGCAGAGCCAACAAAGCACTGTATGTAACAGGGTTTGGGGGCCCCTGTGGGAACCATTCTGGCCGGACCCCGGGATTTCATATCGCGGGCCTTACGGTGCCGTAAAGCTGTTGGTGGGGGGATGCGGCAGGCTGGAGTACTAGCAGCAGCTGGTAAACTGTCCTTACTGGAGATGATAGGGAGACTGGAGGAGGATCACCGCAACGCAAAAACCTTTGCCCAAGGTGAGCAGCACATATTTCACATTAAATCATTAACTCGCTGCCATCGGAGTCCTCATAAACTTCTTCTTGTTTCTTCGCCTCTTCCAGCTCTGCTCGACTGTGAGTCTCCTCTGTTCGCTGTGGACTTGGCTGCTGTGGAGACAAACATCCTGCGTTTCCCATCTTCGCGAGCCCAGTCTGAGTCCGTCTGAGTTCTGCGCCCGGATGGGTCAGGTCTGCGAGGGAGAGGAGGCTGCTCTGGGACAGGGAATACAAGTTCTCATGTACCCCCATTTTGGAAATTCAGTACGGGCTGTGTGGCATCTTGGGATTTCCCCTGAAGACACTCAGCTGGCCATCCAGAAAATGCAATTTGTGGCTTCTCAATATGTGAAGGAGAAACTCAGTGAAACCTGATGCCTCCCAAGATGTGTCCAATCACAAGGACTGATCATAGAAAATGTACACACACTAATGAGGAAAAAGACTGAAGGACGTCAAAGACAGGACTAATACCACTCTGGATCGTGGTCTTTATATAATTATTCTTTTCATTCAAATTAGTTTTTTGTAATTCTTATTAAATTTAACGAGTTACTTCAAATTAAAAGTTTCCATTCATTTTGTCTTTGTCTTATGCTGGTCCAAAATGACAGAGCTTTGTTGCAAAAGGACGGTGTCTCAATTTTTCTGCACCACTTCGATTTTTTTTGCTAAATTTGCTTTAATTCTTGCTAACTGAGTCATGAAGGTGTATTTTGTTTATAGTAGGGGCCTTCACAATGCAGTATATTACCACAAGATGGCACTGCTGAATCTGCTATGTGGTGACTCCAGACGGGAGCTGACAAGAAGAAAAGCGTTGTTTTCTATCCTCCTGTTCCCGGTTGTATGAGTGATGATGTTATTATATCGCCTATGCATAGTAAAATGTAAAGCACATGATGATCACAGTGTATGAAAAGATACTGGCAGCGGTGGGATTCGAACCCACGCCATCGAAATGACTGGAGCCTAAATCCAGCGCCTTAGACCACTCGGCCACGCTACCGTGTTCCTGCCTGGGAGTGAACCATACAATATATATCCACATAGATAGCATAGCATTTACATTTGTGAATATGAAACGTGTCCATTATAATAATAATGACATTAAACGTATATATACGTGTTTTTCTGTGCAGCATTTTCCAAGAAACCAAACAATACATTCTTACAAAGTAAAATAAAATTTTCATCAGCATTTTCAGGAATAAAAGTACTTTTGTTTGTTTGTTTTGTTTGTTTGTTTGCCGGAAATCAACTGGGTAATTTCAAAGTAAATGCTCAACAACTTTTGGACATCCATTACTAAAGCTAAAATTCACATCAGTGTCTCTCAGATTTATATATATAGTTTTTAGCTGGATATAATTTATAAATGAGTTTAAAGAAATTGAGTGTTATTATCTAAAAGTCAAGCCTTTGAACAATATCATCCAGAAATTAGGCAATTAGCCAAATTAGCCATTAGCAAACATCAAACTTTACATATACAGTCTGTAATACAAACGGTTGACTGTATATATATACTTTATAAGACTATATACTTATATTAACAGTATATAAAGTCTTATGCTAACACTGACTGTAAATATATTTTATTAAAATATATTTATGAAACTAACGGTAAACTAACTGTTAGTGACGTCACCCAGGAACGTTGCGAGCTGAAACCATGGAAACGCTGCCAGGACCGAGAACATTACATTTCTGTTCAGTCTATTGCCTGTATAGAAATACAGTCATAAACACATATATTCCACCGTATATACAATTTAATATGCAACTTGTGTGTGTAGTCGGAAATCCCTGACGAGGCTCTTCAAGTTTCCCCACGAGGTTGATCAACAGTACTGCTGTAATGCGTGATACGTGTTTACTTCATGTACAGTCTGTACTGCAAACTGTAATATATCCGGTGCTGCGTTAAAATGCTCATCCGCGGTCGGAACAATAAAATTTATGGGTTTCTGCTGTGAAATAACAACACAAATCAATGGTATTTTATTGCTTATACATTAAAATTAATAGTTATATGTCTAACACAAAATGTTAATACTGATTGATTAATCTCGAGTCACTCTTTAGTTACATCTCCGCTTCTCTCCCTTATGGTGTACTTATGCGGCTATTATATTTCCTATATATATGAAGGCATCAGCGGGAAGGGGCGTGGCCGTGAGGACGCTGTGTGCAGTACGTGCAGTCGGTCCACGTCACGGTGGTGGACGGCAAGGAGGAACTCGGTCCCGGTGCCAGGCACGTCCCCGGACCTGCAGGCCCAAGCGGAGAGCCAGGACCGAGCCCATCTGCTCCGGTAGGGAAGTTAACCTGCTGCTGCTGCAACCTCGTGTGTCCGGCTTCCGACCGAGAGACGGAAGAAGAGCGGGGCGACTGGCTACTGTGTCAAGATAAAGTGATCATAGGTGTGTCTGTGTGTCCGCTCATAAGGATGGTTGTTTGTTTAATACGTGTATCTAACAGCAGTGGACAGCAGGCGGAAGTTTTGGGGGGGAATAGCTTTGCAGGGTGTTGTATCTTACATGCATGCTTTCTATAAGAGCACGTTGTGTCTGCAGGAACGCAGGAACTCTCTAATCCCTGCTTCTCTCTGTACAGACAGCTGGCACAGGATGGTGCTCACAGTTGCTTAATAACATAGATACAATGGGATTAATTGCTTATGCATGCTGATTGCTTAAATCCACATCATTTAAGACTATATAATCTGTTTGGCTTTACTTTTATGCACACATGGAGGTGTGGTGGTGCAGCTGGCTCTCAGATAACACACACTGGCATGAGATGCTGAGCTGTGCAGCCATGATGCAGGGTTGTTGTGAGCACGTACAAACGAGGCTGCCACAAATCAACTCCACACTGTCTTTATATGGCTCTGTTTTCTTCTCACACTCCTGCCTCCTCTCTTGTCAGCACAGCGAGCAGACATCATGGAGGACGACCTGATGTTCAGCATGGAAGAGGAGGAGGGCAGCGCCAAGAGGCCCCCTGTCCAGCGCAGTGCCCTCAGTAAGAGGGTCTCATCACTTAGCGATACCAACGATGACGACGATGATGAAGACCAGTTCATCTGCCCCATCCTGGACGACTCCACCAAAGAAATCTGTCACTACCTGAAGACTCTTGTTTACACCCGGCAGCTGTCAAACTCTCTCCCCAAGAGCAACTTCGTCTTCAGGGTGAGCTGTTGGCCCGGCAACATGATGCAGGGTGCAAGATCTTACCAGTAATGATGAACATTAAAGTTTCAGCAGATGTTTAAATTGAATGCTGCAGGATTGTTTAGTCATGCATCATCACAAACACTCAGTTCTGCAATCTTCTGAGAGAACAGCTCTCTGCCTTATAAGGAGAGATGATGCGTGCACGCCTGCGCACACACACGCAGCAGTATGTGTGCTACTTGTATATGTATGATATGTATGCATATCTGTTTACTGAGGAAGGAGAAAGCTAGTCAGCCACCTCTTAATTGTTCTCTCTCAAAAGAACAGATAGTAGGGTGCACAGGTGGCTCAGTGGTGGGGTGTGTGTGCCCCTTTCTTGTCTCTCTTCAGCTGTCCTATCTATAATGATAAAGAGTGAAAATCCCCCCAAAAAAAATAATTAAAAAAAAAAAAAGAACAGGAAGTAGTAGAGAGCGGTTTTTACCTCATGTGATTATGCTGCATGTAAACACGTCTCTCACTGCTCAGTTTCGCCTCTCCACATCAGCAGTGAGCGACACAAGAGCTTGATTCAGTGCAGGCTGCTCCTTATCAGAGCAACCCTGCACCAGCCCGCTGATGAATGGACTTTTTTGTTTTTGTGCAGTAAATGTAGTAAATGAAGTGATTAATGTTATTTCAGAATATTTCAGTGTGTCGTGAATATTTTTGGTTGTTAATAAAAAGCCGTCCGTTTTCTTCACTTCTCCACGTAGAGCGAAACAGAAACAGTGGCAGAACCTCGGTCGTACAAGGTTTTGTCTCAGAGCGCACGGGTATGTTACAAATCCTCCTTTCTCAAATATCTCCTTTCCCCCCCGCTTCACCAGTGACCATCTTCGGCTCTTTTTCCCTGCTCCATTCTGTGATTTACTTTACTTCTCCTTCACTGTTCTGGATTTTTTAAAAACGTTTGTAGTAACATATTTTCCACCTTTTCTAATTTCCCTTAACTCTCTTTATGGCTCATGTTATGTGTCTTCATTAATGCATCCTCCCTTCTTTCAGACTGTATCCCTCTATTTTATTTAATTCATCTACAGTAACAAACACCAGAAATGTTACATTACGACTTTACAAAACTGCTGAGGAAATGCCATATTTCTGGAGCAAATTCTCTCCTTTATTGTCATTTTGGTTGCAGAAAGTAGTTGTATTGCAGGTGCTGCTGCTTTAAAAGTATTTTTTGGAAATGACAAAAAATCAAGGAAAGAAATTGTAGTTGTGTATACCAGACTTTACATAAAGCTTCTGACGGCGTGGAGAAGTTGCACTCTCCCACAGGTGGATGACATAAGATGCGTTGCCCACTCTTCCTCACAGACAGCTGTAACGCGACCCCCCATCTCTTCATGTAAATCCTTCGCTCTAAATATAAACATGTCTACAGTGTATGCTGTGCAGCGTCCAGTGGTATACGAGGAGGGTGTGCAGTTGTGCAGTACAGGGTGGGTCAAGGTTTGAGTTACTGGTCTGAATTACCAATGACATTTGATTCACGGTTCTTACCAAGAAAGTTATTTTTTTAAATGGCACCACTGCAGATGGTTAGGAAACATCACATGGTGATTACTTCAGGGAGGAGTGAATTTTTTAAGTTATTTAATTGACCTCAAGTTAATACATTTAGTATGAGGCCTGGATCATAGTAAAAAATATGTCTTGTTTCACGATCAGTTCAGTTAGATTTTCCATATCATTTTAATGATTTTTGCTTGTCCTTTCTTCCTTCCTTAAGCTTTCTTTCTTCCTGATTTGCACACTGTTACAACAGTTAAACTAAACAAGTGTCATCCTAAGAGTAGAGTTTTTGTTTGTTTTATTGATACCATAAATTAACTCCTTTGAATGGTTCCATAAACTTCAAATGATTAAATGCAAACGCTTTGAAGAAAGAGGGGAAGCTGTTCAATGCAGAAACTGTGAAATTTAATTAGGTCAATTAGTGAGCACAGTGCAGGTACAGAAAAAGCAAAATAGATGTCATGGGGGTTTTTTTGCATTGAACAGCTCCTTCTCCTGTGTGTTACTCTACTGCTGCCAGTTAATAAGCCGTCTGTGTTCACCGTGACAGGAGACATGGAAAAATGCGATCGAAAAGGCCAAAGCCATGCCCGACCCCTGGGCACAGTTTCATCTGGAGGACATCAAGACTGAACCCTGCATCCGTTACAGGTATGAGCAGCTCTGTGCGGCTGTGAGTCAACAGTGATAAAAGACCTTTTTTTTTTTTAACATCAGATATTTTGACTCGTCATGGCAGGAAAAGCATAGTTGTGTGGGTGATACAGTGAGGTCACCAAAGTCTGCACGTCCGCATCCAGTAAAATCTCGTGACATTATCCAACAGGGTGAAACAATTAGACTTTCCTGAAAAGCAAAGTTAAGACTCCTCCCTCTGTCTGTGTTTATGTTTTTGCTCCATTCGAGGTGCTTATGGGCATCAACCTTTGAGCAGCGGTGTGTAGCCCCCATCCCCCAATAACAGCATGCATTTGCAAGCAGTGTCAAAAGGCGCTGCTTGGGTAATTTCCCATATTAAACACAGTTTTTCATCTTCAGAAATTTGAATTATTGCCTTAATTGCTGTTAGGGTTGGCTCACATCTCGGTCAGTGGTGCCAATCTTTACTGCTGACAAACCTTACTGCTCCCTCGCTTTGGCACATTAAATGCTGATGACCTTTGGCCGAACCAGTTCCAGTTCACTTGAGCGTGCACCCAGATACGACGGGCGACACAGCAGCTGCATAAACATCTTGTGCAGTTCTCAGACGTGGGCAGCGCTATATTAAGGCAACGACCCACGATTGGGTGTGGGTGAAAAGGCAGGAAGGAAATCAATTGATATCAATCAATTATATGACTGTGTGTGTGTGTGTGTGTGTGTGCCCGTTAGATAACAAACACTCGGACTGAGAGGAGGGATTGTCCTGGGATTCGCCCTCATGCTCTCTTTTCATGTGCTAATTTTACCCATACGTAACCTCACTCCCTTTTCTTAAGGCCCACCCCACCCCCATGGTACGCTGTGTTCCCAGGCTGAAATGCTTTGTTGGCAGAAACGGGTGACGAGTTTGGAAAGGGAATAGAGCACTCTTCTGTGAGGGGAAAGGGTAACACTGAGGTTGTAGTTTAAAGGCACTCAGGTTTCAGCTGTGAAGGCTTTCAGCCACACCTACAGGTCATTCAGTATTTATTAACTCAGGACACACATCCTGCCAGGCCAAACAGACACACTGATCCAGACACACAGCGTGTACACAGACATATTGAATTTTTCCCTGATTGCGTTAATTCCCATAACTCTAGATCCAAAAAGAAACACACATTCCCATTAAAACACACACACACACACACACACAACCTTTCTTTTCTTCCCTCCTTGTTTTTCCTGAGAGAGGAAACTAGATGCTTTATGTGCCTCCATGATAAGGATTGTGAACGGGCTGTTGACAGACTCACTCACTCACAGAGGGCAAAGAGTAACTTGGCAAACAAGACTGGAACTTTTCTGCACTCTTTTAATAACAAACAAGCAGACGAACAAGACAAAGGAGTCCTGGCCAGCTAGTTGTTGCAGATGGTCCGGTGTGAGTGATTTGTAACAGGTGGAGAACAAAAACAAGTGCCATTTTCTCTCCACAGAGCAGGGTTACGGGGTCGGCTCTGTGACGTAAGAGCGACCCACAGATGTCCGTCTGTGACACTCTCAGCTGAGCTACAGTAGATTTAGTCTCAAAAATGTTAAAGGAGACTTGGCTGCAACCAAAGATTATTTTGATGATTGATTTATATCCTGATTTCGTTCTTTTCAGTTGATCTTAATATATGAAAAGTCAGAAAACAATGAAAAAAATCAGTTATCAGATGACTTGTTTTGTTGAACCAACACAGTCCAAAAGATCACAAACAATAAAATCTGACATGTATGAGGCCAAAATAAGCTTTTGTTTGATTTGACATCTTTTTTTAAATAATTCATTGTCTCTCTTTGCAGGTACAATGCAATCACGGGAGAGTGGGCCCAAGACCAGGTCCACATCAAGATGGCTGACAAGGTATTGGTTTTCTCTAGTGGAGGACTGCTTTGCTGATGAAAAAAAAAAAGCATGTGCTTGAAAGTCTTACAGTTTCTTATCCCTTGTCTAATTTATTCCCCCCTGCTTTGTTTCTCACAGCCGTTTGGGAAAGGGGCCATGAGGGAGTGCTTCAGGACGTAAGTTGAAGTATTTCTGCACGTCCATCGGTTGTTGCCCTTGCGTTCTAGTAACCGAGGCCCTCGTGGCTTCAGTGTAAACAAGTTTGTCTCTCCTAGATTGGAGCCTATAAGCGGTGCAGGTCCACATTCCACACATTTCTCGCTGCGACTCGGGAGGATAGCTGCTCGGTAGTTTTAGAGCCAAAGATGGTACTGAAAATATCACTCTGACCCCGCTCTCTCTCTCACAATGACACTCGGGCTTCATCTCTAACTTTATAGATTCCCTGCATGTTTACTGTGTTCGGGTGAAATAGAATTTAAGCTTGTGGTGGTATCGCTGCTCGTCCTCTGCGTGACGTAGTGGAATGACAGAGGAACGGGATAATTGCCTAATTGTTAATGTTTAATCCCCAGTTATGTGGGAATTGTAGAAGAGGAACATCCATCAGCTCCCACTTCAGCTGTTTGCGGTATCCCACAGAAAAATTCCACTCTGACAAAGCCCAGAGCCGGAAAATACGCCCCACAGCCCCTACGAGTCTAAACAAGTTAGCTCCTAAAAATGTGGTTTGTTGTCCCTGTTGGATTTGTTCTTGTTTTGTTCTGCGATCCACAGTCACATTTGATCAAAAAGGGCCTTAGATTTGTACTTTAATCAAGTTTTTTCCAGCCGTAGGTGTAAACACAATTTAAAATCTCTTTAAATTTTCTTTCCCGCCAGGAAGAAGTTGTCGAATTTCTCGCACAGCAGCAACTGGAAGTCGGCATCTAATTATGTGGCTAAGCGTTACATGGAGATGGTGGACAGCAGCGTTTACTTCGAGGACGTCAGGCTGCAGATGGAGGCCAAACTCTGGGGAGAGGAGTACAACCGCCACCGACCTCCAAAACAGGTGCAGGAGAAACATTTGGATTGTCGCGCAATAGTTCATTAGGAAACAGCAAGGAAATTTAAAAGTGTCTCAGTATTAAGAAATCCTGTCTGAGTATGTGAGTTTATCTCGTAATCCTCAGGTGGACATCATGCAGATGTGTGTGGTGGAGATGATGGAGAGACCAGGCAAACCTCTCTTCCACCTGGAGCATTACATCGAGGGCAAGTACATCAAATACAACTCCAACTCCGGCTTCGTGAAGGACGACAACATCCGACTCACTCCACAGGTCAGTGACATCACCATTTGGTATTAATGCGTGTTCGACCAGGAATCACTTAATGATCTCACTCACCGTTTTGTATCCATCAGGCCTTTAGTCACTTCAGCTTTGAGCGATCGGGCCACCAGCTGATCGTGGTGGACATCCAAGGAGTCGGAGATCTCTACACCGACCCTCAGATCCACACCGAGAAAGGGACCGACTTTGGGGATGGAAATCTAGGTAAAAAAAGTTAAACTGCTGCCTGTGTGAAGTTTTGGTTAGAAATTATTCGAAAAAGCTCCGTCATCTCAATCTTACCTGTGCTCCAGGTGTGCGAGGCATGGCGCTGTTCTTCCACTCCCACCTGTGCAACAAGATCTGTAAGAGTATGGGCCTGACGCCTTTTGACCTCTCCCCCGCAGAGAAGTCCCAGCTGGACTGCACCAACAAACTGCTGGTAAATTTAACCAGAAAAATGCAGCAGGTCATGGATGAAATCAAAGAATAATAATGATAACAATGTCCCAAAGAATTAGAGGTAAGATTTATTTGTACTTCACATTTACTCACAGTTGCCATATTTAGTCATGAATATGTCTGCTGTCCACTGCTTTGGGATCTTATTTCCTGTAATAAAACAAGAGAATATTCAGCCTCAGTAAAGAGGAAAGAAGGAAAAATGTCCGCAAATTGTGCTGCAAACATCAAGTAAATCTTAATGATAGAATTAGACTTATACAACGGTTTTCATCTTCACACACACTCACTGTTCATTAGCATAACAAGGATGGTTTGCATCTTTTTTTTATTTCAGAAGTCAGCCGAGACGATGCTGAGGGGCTGCGAGGAGCCCTGCGGTTCTCCTCGCGTTCGGACCATGTCAGGAAGCCGGGCGCCTCCGCTGCTGTCGCGCCTCTCCGAGACGTCATCCGCAGATGAGAGCATGAGTGACGTGGACTCAGTTCCCTGCTCGCCCCTCATCCTCCCCTGCTCCCCGCTGGCTGCGCCTGCGTTCATGGGCAAGTCCCCCTTCGGTGCGTGCATCACCATTACATACTGCACTGGTTATCACGTGTAATTGTGTTGGTTTGTGTGGTGTCCACGTTGTAAATAGCTTTGTATTATTTCTACATTTTACAGGCTCGTCTTTTACTGGAATGTACGAACATGAAAAGCTCAACAATAACAACACAGGTGAACACAAGGTGAGCAATAACAGTGAATGCTGTATCAAATATTCTCCCATAACCAGATTGTTGTAGCATGATGTGTGCGTGCTGTCAAGACAGATGATGTAAAATCCAAGTAAGAGAAGATGAAAATGTGTATTAGAGACACGTTCCTTCATTTTAATTCAGTAGCAACATGTCTTCCCCCAGTATTTTTGATCCAAAGCATCATGCAGGTCATATTATTGACAGATGATCAAATGAAATAAAATAAATAAAAGGCTTACTGTTGGCTGAAGTCAATAAACTCATAATAATTATAAACTTGATTTATATGGACCCTTTAAAATAAAGTTAGGTGGGAAAATCCAGATTAAAGAAAAAATGAATATAATGTATTTGGCCACAATAAAACTGGACAAAATGTGTAAAATAAACAAATAAAACAGATGCTAGAATGTGAAAAAATAAACTTTAGGTTAACATTAATAAAACCCAGTTAAAAAAAGATTTTTTTTTTTTGCGAAATTGATTTAAAAGTCTTGTCTCTTTGAATTTGTTAAAGGTTGACGAAGTGAATTTGTACTGTAAGACTTTTTTTTTTTTTTTTTTTTTTTTGACTTCATCCTGAATTGCAGTAATCTAGATGTGATAAAATTTTAAGCATAAAAGAGCCTCTAAATATCAGAGCAGGAAAAGGAAATGCCTCATTTTGGGAATCTAAGTCTGATTCAAGTCATGAACGTTGAGCTGTGCTCACCACAACTCACAAGTAATTTCTGTCTGTAGGACTCTGATAGCGGTGGCGACAGCGGCTACCCCAGTGAGAGGAGGAGTGAAGGCGACCCCAGTGACCACGTGGACGGGGTAAAGATTTTCACTTTTGTACACTTTTAATTTTGGCCAGACAATATCCAGGATTTATAATTATAAATAACTGAAATACACCCACATATTCATCAGTTAACCTACAGATAAACAGTGCCAAAGAAATATGATTTAGATATGTTATAGGTTGTTGTGTAGTCTCCAGATTACATTTACAGGTAGAAATACATTTATGAGCTGAGCTTTAAATGCTTACATATTATCTTAAATTAACATAAACACATTCATTTCCAATTATTCTTCTCTGACATATCAGACTTCTCTTGTCACTGTATGTGTTCACTTTCTGTCCTTCGGGTCAGTAGCTGTTAACGTTTCCTCTTTGACTGACATGAGCTTTAATAATGCATGTTGTATCATCACGTAGGCCCATCATCGCTACCAAAGACATTATTCTGAGTCGGATGAGGACAGTGTCAGACGGGTAAACAAACGTAGAGACAACAGTGTGTAAAGATCATCCTCACCTCCATCATAATCATCTTCACCTCCTCACTCATATAACCCTCCTCTAATTTTCCTTCATGATTTTTCTTGATTGTTCCCTTTTTTTTTTGCTTAACAACGACAGACCCTCCTCTCCCATTTCTCTAACATAGCTCCTCCTGCTCTTTGTGTTCCCTTGTTAGAGGAAGATGGTAGCTCCTCCAAGAGTCTCCGCAGACTTAAATTCATTCAGCCCTGGCAACGAAAGGGTGATTATTTGCATGGTGGCTCATAAGCCAGGCGCAGTGCTGTGCACTCTTATTGCTATAAAGCTTTATCAGGCATGATAAGTTAAGATTTGATCAAAGCAAGCTGACACTGTTTTTGCATCCACTCTTCTTCTGCTCTTTGTTTTCAGTTGAGTGAATGAAAACAGTCCTAAAATGCAAAATAGAACAAAATTTCAAAGTGACGTTTGGAACAGAAACACCATCTACCTCTGCTTTCACAAACTCCATCTTGCTAATGATTCTTGCCATGATAATTCTGAGTGTTGTGCTTTTGTTCCCGTGCTTTACATGATTTTTGCATTCAGTGAGTGACTCAGAGCTCAAAGCTATCAGGCTTTTGTATGGGTACACCCCTGAGAGTGGATGTTTTGACTTGCACTTGATTTCATATCATTCATATAATTTGTTTTCTGTTTATTGTGGCATAAGAGAGGCAGTAACAGTCTCTCTCTCTCTCTCTCTCTCTCTCTCTCTCTCTCTCTTTAACTCTCTCCTTTTCTACTCAGCTGACGGAGGAGAAGTGGAGCTTCTACCACTCGTCTCGCGCTCACGTCCACCGACCCTCTTGCGTAGCCACTGAGGTCGAGCGACTCAACACTCTGCTGCAGAAGAAGATCGGCCAGTCAGTCCTTGGGAAGGTAAAAACACCAGATGGGTTTAACTGATGTTGAAAAAGATGATACATGTGGCAGCATTTACCACACTGGCCTAACACAGCAAATACATCTTGACTTTGTTGCTGTACGCAGATGTGTTTAGTCAAAAGGAGCACATACTAAATGCTGTATGGTTAATTATTGCTGACTCTTACATATTAAATGTATTCAGTATATTATCTTTTTGGAACTGGAACTGTCTCACCACCGTATGCAATTAATATAAATTAATTTGCAGCTGTAAATACCTTCAAGGCCACTTAAGAATCAGAGTTATTTACTTTGTATTTTTGCAGTATAGCTTATTTAACACGCACAATCCAAGCTCAAAACCTGGTTGAAATTAGACTATAGTGTGGAATTGGGACACGTTGTACATTTTATGTTATTAGACTGCATATTTCTGTAGTAAAAAAAAGTGGACATGCAGTATAAAACACAGTTTATGGGGCAATTTACTTTGAAAAGATAAGATGAGATAAACCTTTATTGAATCCAGCAGAGAAATGTAGTTGTTGCAGCAGCAGAACAACAGCACTAAGAACAGATGAATATTTAACTGGAAATGTAAGGAGTGTCTGTCTGTCTGTCCTCTGATTATCTCGAAAATGATTCATCTGACCGACTTCACACTTGGTGGGTGAATTGCTGAGGACAGCTGCAAGCAGCAATAATGGCGCATTTGAACTGGCACTGTCCGTTCAGTAGAAAGTAAAATAGATTTATCACAGAGGTTTATAAAACTACAATGAAAAAAGAATACAAAATAAATCTATGCATGGACATTTGGAGGCAAAGAAATTAAAGAACTGAAGGAAAATGCTGAATTTGTAGGGAAAGACTATAGACTCATGTCTTCTTTTTTGACTGTAAAGACAAAAAAAGATGTACCAGTATGTTGGTGGACTATAATTCAACATTTGTTTGCTATTTTTGGCATTTGAAGTCCCAAACAAAGTAATCCTAATGCGGTAATCAGAAAAAATTAAATAAAATAAATAAACACTTCCCTGCCTCGAAATTCTGAACCCGCCTGTTGCTTCATTTTGTTGAATATATTCTGGATCTCCTGCGTCCCGCTCAGGTCCACCTGGCGATGGTGCGGTACCACGAAGCGGGTCGTTTCTGTGAGAAGGACGAGCAGTGGGATCAGGACTCGGCCATGTTCCACCTGGAGAGAGCTGCACTGTGCGGAGAGCTGGAGGCCATCGTAGCTTTGGGACAGTGCTGCCTGCAGCTGCCTCATCACATACTGCCAGAGATGGAGATGGAGGTACTGTGCGATTTATTCATCCTTTTCTCTTCAGATGATTCGACTTTGTTTTTTTTTTTGGCTTGTTGACTAAACCCTCCATGTTGTTGGCAGGACAACGCGGGAAACAGGATGAAAGGTTTCAAGTATCTGCTGCTGGCGGCTGAGTCTGGTGACAGATCTTCGATGATCACAGTGGCCAGAGCCTTTGATACTGGGATCAGTCTGCCAGCTGACAGGTCAGTGAAGGTGTGAAAAGACAGGCTTTTATTCTGAAGTCTGTGGATAAAGATATCGCTTCAAAAGAAATCCTGGTCCAACAGGCACGATAACACCGCCCCCTAGAGGGATTTCTCGATATTTCAGGTGCTGATGGGTCTGCTTTATCGCTCTCTAATGATCCAGAAAGCAGGACTGGCAAGAAGCGATTCGCTGGTATGACAGCGTGCTGAACATGACAGACTATGACGAGGGCGGAGAGTTCGACGGCACGCAGGACGAGCCTCGCTACCTGCTGCTGGCCAGAGAGGCAGAGATGTACCAAGTGGGAGGCTTCAACCTCGCCGCAGACCCACAGAGAGCAGGTGGGCGTCCATGCTGGCTTCACAGACCTCGCTGTGCCGAACATGCCTGAATATACCCTCATAATTCAAAACAATGCTCCACTGAAACCTTTCTTTTGAATACTAAACACTTTTTATCTAATGAGGAAAAATGGAAGAGAAAAAATGCAGAATATCACCAGCCTCATCTTACATATCGTTGATTTGTTTCTGTATTGATCCAGATAATTAATAATTACTCCTTACAGGTGACCTGTTTACAGAAGCGGCAGAAGCGGCCATGGAGGCCATGAAAGGTCGCCTGGCCAACCAGTACTACATGAAAGCTGAAGAAGCCTGGGCGCTGATGGAGGAGTAATTCTGGACGCACGTTTTTACCACAAAAAGGCCACAGGAGTTAAAATGTCTGACTGATAGCCAGGCTAGTTTACAGATTTTTTATTACAGATATGTTTGTCTGCAATGGTGCTCTGTGCGTGAGTGTGTGTCTGTTTATGTGTGTGTGTGCGTGATGAGGCTTCACGTCCAGGTTCCTGTTGTTGTTTTCTGTTTTCATTCATCTCCTGTCTCAAACATCCTTTTATTGACTGTATGCAAGAGAACATCTGAAGAATCAAAACAAAGAAAATGGTTCTCTTATTTTGCTCCAAACATTAACACACTTGTGTCGGAAGAATGTGTGGAAAAAATGCTTGTAGTATAAAACTGTAAAATAAAGTTTGCATTAGTTTTTATGGGTAAACACTTGTCATTATTGCCTCCTGATTTTTCTCTCTAGTAAATAAGAGTCCTGTCATTTAAGGTCTGTAACTGAGCCTTCGTCCTCTAGTGAGAAGCATGAACATTATTTGTATTTGTTTTATGAAAAACCTGCCAGCCGTCATATATGTAGTGGTAACAGCTTTATGCAGTTATAAAACTGAAGTTATACAGGTATAAACCATAATAATCACCACAATATTTAGGTATGCTTTGCACCGTGTCTTTGTGTTGCCTGGCAACCGTTCAACTTAATGTCGCCCACGAACATACATTGCTTGGCGGAAGAATAATTATTTTTTACGGATAAATTATTGTATTTTGTTCTATTTATAAAAACAATAAGAAGAAGAAGAAAATTGCGCATTTGAGCGACCTGTTATTATTATTAGGAAGAGGTGACGACATTACGTTCACCACGGTAGCGTGGCCGAGCGGTCTAAGGCGCTGGATTAAGGCTCCAGTCTCTTCGGGGGCGTGGGTTCGAATCCCACCGCTGCCAGATTATATTTTTATTTCTATTTCAGTGAAGCCTCCACATTATTAGCTGTAAACACACACACGAAGCTCCCCTGTGAGTGTTAACAACATACAGACACGCAACCAGCGAGAAAGAAGCAGCCAAAAGGGACGGCGGACCCGCTGTGCATTGTGGGCACGGGCTCCTCCCCACGTGTGTGCAGCAGAGTCAACATGGTGCCGACACACTTCAGCTGTGTTAGCCTGAGCTGAAACACCATCATCCCTCCTCCCGCCGCCCCTCCCGGTACACCACACACGGATGAGTCACCTGAAACGGTCCCGTGAAGTGCGCAGGTGAGAACTGACCCCGCTGTTTTTAGGAGAAAAGACGCGTAAAAAAACCCAAACAAATCCCCGTTGCTAGCATGCTAACATGAGCTAACCGATGCTAAAGTGGCCTGTCTGGACTGTATCTGCTCGTTGGGCCATTTTTGGTGCTCGTATATTTTGCTTTAGCTTGTTACCTGTTGTCTTGTTTCTGTCCCAGGTGTGTGTTTTAATGTCTGAGTGAAGATTTAGGCTTTTGGCTTTGTCCTATACACTAAGCTGACTTCTCTGTTTTTATCAGTAATATCTCTAAATGAGCATTATAACAGTCTAAAATCACTGTTGGGTTGTTGCACAGTGTTTGCATGAGGAGTAGGAAGTCAATCTGAATTGCAGTGTCTTGCATCATGTGAGTGTAAATTGTCTTAAAGAGGATTTTCATGGCTCTTTTATAGGAATTAAAGGAGATCTAATCTATAATGCAGGTGTCCTGATAAAGGTGTAATGTTTGTTGTTGTTGTTGTGTGTTTCAGGATGTAATCACCTGGTGTGTGTGTGTGTATTTGTGTGTGTAGCCGAAGGACAAATCTCTGTTAACTCTGTGTGTTTTCTCTGTTTCCAGGTTGAATCTCTGAGATCTGCTGCCGCTCTTCTCCTGCTTCGTCTCCTCTCACGTCAATATGGCCAGTGGGGACGATGATGACCCCATTATAGAAGAGGTAAGCCGGATATTAAAAGAGGAGGCTGACGTTGAAAACACACTGGATGATGTGTACCTTCTTTATCTTTATGAACATAGTGTTTATCTGGAAATGGCCACTCAACATGTATCAATCCACAGCTGAAAATAGTCCCCAAAGAGTTTTTCTTCCTCCTGCTTTAATAACACATAATAGAAGTTATTTAGTAGATCCCTCGCTCTTCCTCAAGATCCTCGGATGTGTCGTTCCTCGTTGGTCTATGGTCCAGATGTACACACACAGGTCATGGAGCATTTTTTGCAGTTTGATGTTCTTATGGTGTTTGTATCTCGCTAATCCCAGTGTCTGAATAATCAGGCTTTGATAAATGTGTTGATTGGTTGGTTGGCAGCTTTATATTCTCAATCACTGCTGCAGTCAACAGTGTTGTCGTGGTCAGTCAAACTCCAGTTGAGGTCTGAATATATAATTGATTCATCTGTTATGTGTGTGTATATATGTGTATATATATATATATATATATATATATATATATATATATATATGTATATATGTGTGTGTGTGTGTGTGTGTGCGTGTGTGTTGGGGATATTTAGGACAGAGTGGATGTAGGCCTGTACAAAGTAGATATTTTGCATACATTTGACTGACGAACACGTCATGCCAGTCAACGTGGCCTCATAACAATTCTCCAACTCAGTCAGATTTACTTTACTGCACGCCCATTTGAGATTCAGTTAAAGCCTCTGCTCGTGTCGATATTGTCAAATGATTATTTTTATGTGGAAATGACTGTATGCCCAGTTTATTTTTTTTTTCACTTTTGTTTCATAAGTGAGGGCGCAGTTGTTTCTCAATGTGTTTAGCTTCTATAGGTTTAAATTTGTTCTGTTTTTATTTTATGCTCAGCTGTTTTTAGAAGTTAGAGTATAATTTGTGACAAGAATTTTTTTAGGTTTTACATCTTCAGTTAGAACAAATGAGCTTGATGCTGAGTGCCCAAACAGACAGGACAGAAATTAATCAACACAGAGAGACAGACTGAAGCATTGTTGGAGGATTTAGACAGAATGACATCGGTCTTATCCGTTGTAGTTGTTTTCTAAGTTGTAAGCCAGTTTTTCCTCTCCTTGTAGTGAACTGACCCATGTTAAGCTTCACAATATATTTGACATTGTTTGTCATGATGGGTGTGGATTATAGGGAGGGGTGCTGACATCTGACTCTGATTCTTCAGCTCAGAGTTTCTGCTAATACTGCTTCCCGATCACACACCAGTACTCAACTTCTCCCTAATGTTAAATCTGTATAGCAAATTGCACTGAGATCATTTATATGTAAGGCAGTGGTTCTCAATCATTTTCTGTCATGCCCCCCCTAGGGGACAGAAACTTTTTCACGCGCCCCCCCAATCACTCAACTCAATTTGTAACATTTAAACAAGACCTGCTCAGTCTGTGTGATTCTCAAAACAGAGAAAAAAGTGCAAATGATTCACTGGGATGTGCATTTTTATAGACTTAACACAGTAACATTCAAAACTTTTTTAAACTGTAAACATTGGTCACTTGTCAGCTTCATCAGGTTATTCCTTTTCAGAAAGGTACAGTGGTACCTTCACTTACGAGTGTCCCAACTAACTAACGAGTTTTTCGAGATACGAGGCCGTCTCTGGGTCGATTTTTTGCATTGAGTTGAGAGCTAAAACTCAAGTTACGAGCAAGCTTCAGATATCCCACCGTTAGTTGGTGCAGTGAACGCCACAGTGAGCATCCCGAGTCTCACTCAATCTTTAAGCGGTCAGCTCGCAGCAGAAGCAGTAGTGTTCATTGTGTCGCATTTGTGCTTTCAGTTATTTTGCAAAACTTAGTTTTTCCAACCATGGGTCTGAAGAAAGTGAGTGTGTGAAGGACAGTGCTGAGAAGAAGTGGATGATGTGCATTGAATTAAAGAAAGAAATAATCGAAATATCGAAATCGAAAATAATTTTATACAATATTCTTTTATATATAAGTAAATTTTTCTTATTTAAAAACATGTAACAAAAAAATTGCGGTGTTTTTGGGGGGTCCGGAATGGATTAATGGCATTTCAATTCATTTCAATGGGAAAATTGATTTGACATTGACATTTGACATTGAATTTTGATTTGAGTAATGAGTTACGAGCTCTGTCACGGAACAAATTAAACTCGTAAGTCAAGACACCACTGTATATGACTTTAACATTTGCTTTTATTGTGCAAAATTTGCAACAATATTGCTTATATTTTAGCTTCTTCTGGGTTGAGCGGGCGACCCGCCTCTCGCGCCCCACTATTTGAGAAAAACTGATGTAAGGTAAGGTGAGCACAGGGATGGCTGTGCCCCCACAAACTGAGTAAATTAATTTAACAGGTAGGAAAAAACACTGAATTTGATGTACTTATAACCTTTTTAAGTTGATCACAAAGCACACAGCCAGTCACACACAAACATTCTCACACCTCTGTGAAAGGTCCTGAGATAAAAGTTTAAATTCATGCAGCAGCGTTGCAACAAAGGCTTCCTGAGTGAGACGATCTACGAGCTCCTCTCACCAGTTTGTATTGTCAGAGAATAACTTTAACCGATGTTTCTGTTTCTTTCAGATTGATGTGTACCTCGCCAAAAGCCTCGCAGATAAACTGTATCTTCTCCAGGTAGTCTCTTCCTTTGTTGTACTTAATGCTGATCAGTACGTCTCCTTTTGAGTGATCACATGTGTACGAGTCTCTAATCACCTTTCGTTGTTTTTCTGACACAGTACCCTGTCCGACCATCTACTATGACCTATGATGATGTCAACCACTTGGCAGCAAAGATCAAACCCAAGCAGCAAAGGGTAAAAAAAGAAGGCTGATTACTAATTTTGTTATTCATCAGTGTAGAAAATGCTTGTAATATTTTATACCACCTACGATACAGGTGGAGTTGGAAATGGCCATCAACACAGTGAGTCCAAACTACTGTCGCAGCAAAGGAGAGCAGATAGCTCTGAACGTGGACGGCACGACTTACGACGAAACCAACACTTACTCTGCGTACGTCTGACACACCTGCACTCACACTGTCAGTCACGTGTTACGTTACTGACAACTGATCAGCCAGTTATCACACACCACCAGTGTTTTAAAGTTTAAGTTTAAGAAGTTTAATAGCTTAATTGAGTTCCACAGCTTCCACATTCAATTTGATTTTTTTATATATATATATATATATATATATATATATATATATATATATATATATATATATATATATATATATATATTTAAAAAATTATTTTAACTGTGGTATCAATCTTCCTATCTGTCTCTTGACAAAAAAGCCAATTTTCCATAGTTCCCATTTAATGTTAGACAAACAACAAATAATTCTATATAGGCAATATTGTCCCAAAGAAGTTTTGGCAGGCTTTTAAGCATTTTCCTCTCGTTTCTTCTCCAGGAAAATGATGGACAAACAGACCTTTTCCTCCATCCAGGCCACCACCAACACCTCCAGATATGCTGCTGCTGTGTTTCGCAAAGGTCCGACCCGGCTCCGTAGCCCACTTTAACACCGTGTTTGTGTTTTGGTCCGTCTAACCTCGTTGCTGCTGTTTGTAAATGCACAAAGGTCACACATGTTCATAGAGTCCATGTGAATCTTTATCAGCGTGACCTTTCTTATCTTTTCTTTTAGTTGCATTCCACAATT
The DNA here is from genome assembly GCA_023238725.1 of Scortum barcoo. NCBI lineage: Eukaryota > Metazoa > Chordata > Actinopteri > Centrarchiformes > Terapontidae > Scortum > Scortum barcoo. Next base: position 5,334,909 of record CM041542.1, read on the forward strand.
TATCTGCGTGTTTATGTCAAAGATAATCAAATAAGTCAATAAGGTCTGACTTCATGACAAACACAGTCTACAGTCAACCACCGCTGCCTTATTACGGTTGGAGAGCAGGAGTCTGGTGTCTGATTGCTTTATTATTTATGTAAATAGGTGAGCTTCACGTCACACCTCTGACGGGAATCCTCCAGATGAGGCCGAGCTTCTCTTACCTGGACAAGGCCGACAACAAGACCAGAGAGAGGGAGGCGGCCAATGAAGGTGTGTTTGCTTCTCATGTTTTCCCAGATATAAATATATGAGAGAGATTAGATTAGTGCAGTTTTTTTTTTTTTTTTAAACAGACAGAAGATCATGGACAGGGTTCATACAGGTGCTGAAAAGTGCTTGGATTTTTACTAAATTCTTTGAAATTCTAATTACATTTATATAATAAATCCTTGTCTTACTGAATATTTTGACAGTGGAAAATGTATAGGAATCTTGCATGGGGAAATTTTAAAAAAATCACTGCTTATAGTGAACTGTCCCATACTTTGAAATGCATGACAGAATCCAGTACAACACAATGACTTGTAACTAATATCTGAATCTAATAAATAAGCCAAAATGCCACATTCCTCTGCCTCCAGCTTCTCAAATCTGAGGTTTTGCTGATTTTCTGTGTTTTATATTGATGTAATAATAATATATTCAGGTTTTAGACAGCTGTTCAGACAACACAAGACATTAAAACATATCAACTTAGACTTTTTTTTTTTTTTTTTAAACTGTTTTGTGACATTTTATAGACTAAATAATGATTTAAGAAACTAATTGGAAGATTACTTGTTAATAGAAATAATCTTCAGTCGCAGCTCCCCACCCTCAGCACAGCTCACATTTTGTGTTTCGGACATTTTTTAATTTATTTTCTGTTTTTCGATAAAAGGGTTATTAGTCTTATTAATACATTTTGATAAGAATTCTGTTTTTTTAACAACCTTTAACAAATGCTTTAAAAGATTTTGCTAACTGGTAGATCAGGTATGATTATATATAACCGGAGTCTTTTATCTGCAGGTGGAGATTCCTCCCAGGATGAAGCCGAGGACGACGCCAAGGCGATCACGGTAAATACAAACTCATGATTACGCTGACTTTTTGCGCCAAAGTGAAGCCATGATTTTTCTAATGTTCCTGTTCCACTCCAGGTGAGGTTTGCTCGTCCTGAGTCGGAGCAGGCCCGGCAGAGGAGGATCCAGTCGTATGAGTTCCTTCAGAAGAAGCAGGCGGAGGAGCCCTGGGTTCACTTACACTACCATGGTGTCAAGGTAAAGGCAGCATCAGGGTGCTTTATGCATTTTTATCCCCTCTGCATTTTCATCAAAATGCACGCTTAAACATCATTTTTTTGTTAGTGGGCGAGATGCAGCTTGTACATTTTACTACAGGGTTTGTTCTCCAGTCGTGTGCCATATTGTGTCGCAGCCGTCTGTAGGTCTTGTCTTGTTATTTGAATTCAGGACGGGCGCTCGGAGCATGAACGGCAGTACCTCTTCTGCCAGTCGGTGGACGCCTCAGAGAACTCTGAACTGGTCAAAACTCCCAAGTGAGTATGAAAAAATTAATCTGAGTACTTTAATTACTTGGACTAGGAGTTCAGATTATTTCTCAGTAGCACTGTCTGACATATTCTTTTGATTTTAGTAACACAAAGTCAGTATTGTCTTCACTAGTTGTCCACTTTAAATCATCAATCATACCCCCATATATAATATACCAAAGAATGCAGTCTCAGGACTATTTTGTGTTGTTTGCTGGTTCAGGTGAACTGGGTGGTTAAGAAGTGAGGACAGACAGCCTCAGTATGATTGCAAATATTACTTACATGATTGTGAGTGAGGGTCAGTAGTGACAACTGATAACCTCGTTCTCACATTTGGTTCATGATGCAAGTTTAAAAAACTGAAGACTTTTGGTGCAGTTTTTCCAGCTCTTTCGACCTTCTGTAATTGCTGATGCTTCCCTCCCTCCCTGACTTTTTTTCTGTTGTGTTTTTAGGGAGTACCTGGCAATGCTGATGCCGCCTCTCGCAGAGGAAAAAGTGTAAGTATTCCTCAAATTTCCCTTCAAGATTTGAACCACATGGAGATTCTTCACTAACGCTGTCCTCTCTCCTTCTGCTTTTCTGTACATCAGTGTGAAGCCTGTTGGTCCCAGTAATGTGCTCTCCATGGCTCAGCTCCGCACTCTGCCACTGGGAGACCAAGTCAAGACCTTGATGAAGAATGGTAGGCTGACACATTCACACAAAACTGATCACAAACCTGTCAGATAGGAGGGCTGCGACATCTGCTTTTCTAGAAACTGATCATTCGTGACACACTCAAGTTATTCCACATTTCCTGTGCAGCCTTTCTTTGTACCAGACGGGGGCGGCAAAGCATTTCTGTGGATGTCCATATCTGTGAAATGGTTTAAGTTACAGAATGATTGAATGCATCCAAACAGAAGTGCAGATGTCTGTTAGCTGATATTTTGAGGCTGGCGTTCAGTTTGATCCCCCTCTTGATTTAGACACAAATATTTCTCTTCCAGCCAAATCACGTTTTATGTTCACCGTGTCTCCTCTTATCTTTAGTCAAGGTGATGCCATTTGCCAACATGATGGGCCTGCTCGCCTCTGGCACTGACTCCACCGCAGCTCTGCGATGCATCCAACAGGTGGCGCTGCTGGTTCAGGGGAACTGGGTGGTCAAGAGGTGAGGACAGACAGCCTCAGTACAGATTGATTTAAAGTGGAGAGAAATGTCAGGAAAAAAAGCTGCAGACAGATTAATGGCGTTTTAAAAGACTTGACATTACATCAACACAATTCACGAGGGTTTGCCAGCTGATGTTTCTGTATCTGTTTTTACCTCCAGTGATGTTCTGTATCCCAAAAACACCTGCAGTCCACACAGCGGCGTTCCTGCTGAAGTGCTCTGTCGTGGCAGAGACTTTGTGGTGAGCTGCTGTTATTTTCCCTTTGTTGAATCGGCCTGAATTAAACCAGCACCTGTGCAGTTTATAATAATGTGTTTTGTGGTTGATGTGATTTTTAAGTCTCTGAGTTCCTTTTGCAGATGTGGAGGTTCACTCTGGAGCGCTCTGTGATGAGAAAGGAGATCGCGTCTATCATCAAAGTAAGTACACGATCGTGAAATCAGTGATTGTTCCTCCTTGGTAATGACAACTGATGGCCAGCATAATTGTGCATCTTTGCGCTGAAATAATTGAATTTCATGTAAGCTTCCCTTTTTAAAAAAAAAAAAAAAAAAAAGTGTTTTATGTACTTTTACCATCATGGACATTACAAGTTAGCAGTGAAATATTTGAGACACTCGGCCTCAATCATTTAAATAATTTAAATTCATGGTAAAATAGCCTCAAGGATTGTCTGCATATTTGAAGTATATTTGTGCAACCATGATATACCTTTTTCCTTTTTAATTTCACATGTTTTTAGACTACATCTGTGCTGGACTGGTCTTGTATTGCAAGTGCATCCCAATGATTTGATGATTTATTGCATAAAATACTGCAGGTACTGAATAAAATAGTCTTTAAATAATGTGGGGATGAGATTAATTTCCGTTCACTGTTGTGACTGTGAGACCAGAATGCAACACAAACGAACTCCTTCACCTGGATCATACTCCGTCGTTTTCCATGGCTGTTCGGATGGTGAACAGCTTTCTTTGAATGCCTTCTCGAGCTCGCCTCTCTCACCTCGAGGCTACAGCAGCTCTCCTCATTCAGGTAAACACAACTAACGATTCCTTCCTTCTGTCTCTGCCAGCTTCCTCCAGAGGATGTGAAGGAGTTCCTGGAGCATGTGGCAGCTCCTCGAGTCAACCGGGGCTGGGAGTTCCTGTTGCCAACCGATGTCGACTTCATTAAGAAACACCAAGATGTCGCCCACAGGCAACACATGCTGTGGCTTGGCATCCAGAGCAAGTAGGTCACAGGAGGAATGTTTTTTAATGGAGGAATCTGCAACGGCTCACCAGAACATCTTTGTCAATCATGAAGTTTTATTAAATTTCGTTCTTGGATGTTAGTGGACTTTTTTTAATGTCTGTGATTTTCTTTAAGGCTGGAAAAGGTCTTTAACTTCTCTAAAGAAGACTTCATGCCAAAGAATTCCCCTCAGCCTGGTGAGGTTTTTTTCTGACTCCCACCTGTTAAAACATTGCAAATTAAATATTCAGCAGAAGTGAGCTGATGATGTTGTCCTGCAGAGCCTGTCCACGTAAGCGGGGAGCAGCGTCTGAAGATGGCTCAGGAGCGTGCCCAGGAAAACCGGTCGTCCCTGCAGAAGGACCTGGATGCCAAACGGGCAGGAGGAGGAGGAGGCGTCCAAGTCAAACAGGAACCCGCCGGCGACTGGGACGAACCGATGGACACCTCAGCTCCCCCGTGCTCCTCCTCCATCCTCAACGGCTCCGTCAATGGGTACCCCGGTGGCTTTGATCACACCAACGGCAACGGGGGGAGTCCCGCCAACACGTCGTCCCTGGAGCTGCATGACTTTGTGATTAAGACTTTCAGGAAGCATTTTGTACTGACGCTGAATGAGTTTAAGAGGCTGTTTAACCTCCACCTGGCCTCCATGCCGGTCGGGCGGAGCGTCTTCCACTCCGTCTCGGACCACATGCTACAGGAAGCCATACTGCTCAGCCCGTGCAAACAGATCATGGTGCCTGTGAGTATTCAGGAGAGGATATCGTCATATTCTGTCAAAACTCAGGACTTGCAAAGTTTTGGATGTAAAACTCCGACTCATTCACACCAGATGCTCTTATTTTCCTTCCCTCTCTGTCATCTCTGTTGTCTAAATTTCCCTGAGGGAGTCATCCCAAAGGGATCAATAAAGTCGAGTCTGAGTCTGAGTCTAATCACCGTTCTATAAATTGAGTTCGGTGAAAAGGCGTCAGGCGTCAAAACACCACAGAACAGCAGTTATTTTCCACTTTGACGCTTACACAGTACACTTGGTGCCAGAGCTGCAACAATTCATGACTAATCAATTAGATGATTTACGGACAATTACTCTGGATATTTTTATTCCTCTATCATAGCAAACATATACACACATAAATATTTTTGGGTTTTGAATTGCTCAGATAAAACAGGATATTTTACATCACCATTGGTTGAAATTTTCACAAGCTGCTGACAGTTTGTGGCTAAAACAATTAAAAGTACGTAATTTGTAGTTTGATCGATATTAGAAAAAATATATCGTTGAGCGCATCTTCTATTCAACTGCTGAGCCAGCCACCCTGTTATGTAGGAGTTGCAATTAAATGAATAAGTAAGCTCAGTGCTGTCACTGATTTGAACACTGGCAGGATTTCTTTCCCCCAGTGTCAAACGTTAGTAGTTAGTTTTGATTTGAAAAGCTTAATTGCATTTCTGTTCAAATCAGACCAAAGGGCCACAGTTCAGGAACCATCAGAGCTCCTGTGTTTCACCTGCACATTTGGCTCTGAAGCTCTGAGATAATGAGATAACCACCCCTGTTGTCTTTGATTGAGAACTGATCTGCTTCCTGTTGAGTAAAAAAAAACAAAAAAAAACTCCTGGGTGCTGAATGAGGGGGTTTTTCTCTTCGGCGTCCTGAAAGCAGATATCGGTTTTCTCGAGCAGAATAACGACATTAACGGTCATTTTGGTAGCTTGCTTTGTTGCTTGTAAAACAGTCGGCGCACTGAAGGAACGCAAACCTGGTTCTCCGGTTCCACCCAAGTTCCAGCAGCCACCCGATACCTCTGCGTGTTTGTAGTGTGTAGACCTGTGTGGACAATGGTTGCTGTTTGTAGGCTTGCTTTAGATCGTTGTAATCTGTTATATTTGTGTTTTTTTTAAGCCGTGTTTCTACTTGGTGTGGTGTTTGCTCGTAGGGCAGGGAGTGGCGTGGTCTATGTGCTCTTGTTTTTTTTTTTTAAGCCACATCTCCTGCCAGGACCAGCCCCGTCCTGGCTCAGGCATCCCATCCCATTTGTATCCCTGACGTTGGAGGGTTTAAAATGCCGTAGGGGAGGGAACGGCCATCTTTGTTACACAACACATGATTAGCCTCAAACTAAAGCTCATTACTGCTCAGCCGAGACTAAGCCAGTTTGTTGTTTGCAAATGCAGGCAGGTCTGGAATCAGGAGACTCGCCTCCCGCATCGCCGCAAACATTATTGTTTAGATGTGTGACTGTTCATAGATCAGTGGGTTTGTTGTGTCTGGAGGGTAATCCTGGTTTGGACATCACATCTTGAACTCTTCGAGTTTTTGGCATCAGTCCAAAAGGTCAAATTAACAGAGAAACTAAGTGTGTTAGAGAAAGGAGAGCAATTAGATGATGCTGTAATTTGTGTTGCGTAAAGCGCCACGTGCACTCTTGGATCAAGATTTTTGCCTTTACATGTTTCTTATAAACCCACTCACACCAGTCCAAACACGATCTTGTAGTTTCTGACTGCTGGGAATCTTGACTTCATTGTGTTTTTTGAGTTGAACATCCTGGTCAAAGCCTTCCCTAACATTACTGTTTCTCTCTGACTTCAGTTTCCCGCTCAGAGCACAGCAGCCTCCGACGAACAGAAAGTGTTTGGTTTGTGGGAAACCGGAGAGGAGTTCGACAAGGTAAGCACTCTTTGGCTTCCTGCGCAGGTTCGCAGCAGTTTCACAACATCCTTTATTGTCTCACTTCCACTACGTGCTGACTTTTGCAGCCGAAGCGCACCACAAACCACCAAGGCAAAGCCAACAGCTGTAACTTGAATTTCACATAGATCTCAAAAAGTGAACGCAGAGCCACGATTGGCTGGTCACGTTAATTGTTGCACGTCACACGAGAGAAAAGTAGGACGCGGTTCAGTTTGACAGTGTCAAAGCTACGCTCTTGTTTTCTTCTTTTAAAAAACGGAAAAAAGGGAGGCAGTGACAGTTTACGCTTTGTGGTATTTTAGCTGTAAATATCTGCAATAGACTTCCTTTGTTAAATTCCCCGACGTATCAAAGACTTTAGAGAGAGCCTGCTATTGTTTGGTCTTTTATCTGCATTTCCTCAAAGGGACAGTTTGACATATGTGAAATATTAATATTCATTTTATTGCTGAGTGTTAGATGAAAAGCTCAAAACCACACTTATATTTGTAGGCTAAATATGAAGATACAGCCAACAACCATGTAAATTAGTCGAGTTTCAGCATGTAAAAAAAAAAAAAGCACTTTTGATTTTTGTACATATTAAATAAACAAAGGTATAACTTTTTAATTAGTGAGAGATTAGAGAGACAGGTTCGCTCTTTTCTGACCTGGTTCCTGGTTTGTGTGACGTTAAACTAAGCTGCTTTAGCTAAAAACTGAATGAACAGAAAGAAACATCAATATGTAATTCTCTGCAAGGAAGCAAATATCTCCAAAAAGTGTTCAATCAGTTCTTCTGCGTTTTTTTCCTCCTGCAGCACCGTCGGCTGCTGTACGACCTCTTCACGAAGAACTACCGCGTCAGGAGGAACATGATACAAGCCAGACTGGGACAGGAGCTGGGAGACGTCTCAAAGGCTGACGTTGACCGGCTGCTCAATGTGAGACGGGCCGATGGGATTCGACACGCACCATTTTTAGTTTTTTATCAAATTACCTTTTTCTCTGATCTAACCTGTCGTCTGTCGTTTACAGGAGTGCTGCAGCAGCCACGCGGGGATGTGGTACCTCAAGGGAACGATACAGTCCTGACACTGAGAGCCTGCCCCCCCCACCCAGCGGTCACCCGTCTCCCCAACCAAATCCTCTCCCAGGGTGTCCCGTGAGAGGGCAGTCAGACAGAGCCAATCGCAGCCCGCCCAAACTTCGAGGGCGGGCGATTGGAGAACAAGGACGTCAGCCGTCTGCTCCGCTCCGAACGCAAAGATTTTCTTGTTTGAACTGAAGCATTTTGGACATTAACACGCAGTGCGGAGGATAGAGGCTCCTCACATCCTCACAGTAAGAGATGAAGTGTCTGAGGGGGAAAATAATTAAAATATGAAGAAATAGCAAGATATATATATATATACGGTTTATCAGTAGATTTTTTTGTATTTCTGACCTCCCGTTTGATCATTTCTGAACTATCACAGATCAGGACGGTGTTTACTTTTGGAAGCATCTGTTGCTCAAAGTGCTTTCATTTTTCTCCTGATTTGAACATTTTGCTTTATCGTATCATCAACAAAGAAGCTATTGTATAAAACCTTATGGGTTTAAAAAAAAAAAAAAAAAAACTTTAAAGAAGCACCTGATTTATTTTTCACCTGATCTGACTTAGCAGAGGACCTGAATCGAGTATTTGTTCCACCCTCGACACACACACAGAAAAAGAGGTGAGCTTTAAGGTCAGATGTTAAAAATGCTTCATTAAAATGTTTGAAGGCACATGAGGAAATATTGCCAAATTCAGCAAACCTGAATTTTTTTTTTTTTTTTTTTTTTTTTTTTTTTTTTAAAGGGAAAAACATCAAAAAAAATGCAAAACGTCCTTCATTTCATTCTGCTCTCGTTCCACAACTGAAATCACTTCATGTGTTTGGCAATCATGGACCTGGAAACTGCTACGTCGAATGTGATATTTCCCCACATTTCTGTATCATTCGGTCAAATGTGTACAGAAATAAGTTCAAGGAAAAGGTGGATTAAATGGCTGATGCTGAGGTTTGTTTCTGGTTGAATGTTTCAAATGGTTTTCCTTTATGAGAGACTGTTTTTGATGATGGCCAATAAAAATGACATTTTGAAGAACGTTTTGTCACATTTTGGTCATAAATCAGTATAAATTGAATCCAGTGTACAAACAAAGTGGAATGGACGTGTCTATGGACTGGAGCACGGTCTGGTACAAAAACTGCATCGTCATCTGGAGGTTGATGGGGGAGTCGTTGCTATGGATACGTCAGTGTATCGTCATGTGCTGCTATCTTCAGTCTCCATCTAAAGTGCCTCTGCCTCACAAGGCGTTCAGGACAAACCCTCCCATTCATTTACAGAAAAAACAGGAACAGTCTGACTCACATCGAAATACTTTTACATTTTAACCGTAAACAGTGGAAATCAAAATAAAGTCTTCTACATTTCAGGCTAAATTTAGTGGTACATCATCAAATAATGAGTTCCATTTTTATTTATTTTCCCATTGTTTGTTACTTTGCCAAATAAACATTGTAAAGTCAACTTGTCTGAGGTGTGACGTGTTTCTTAGGATGTGAAATTTGACTTTATAACATTTGATTTATTTTAGAAAACAGATTAAAGTGTCAGTCATGAATCTCAGTGGTGCTTATGCATAAAGAAAGATCATCGGTTGATGTTTGGTACATTTTTGAGCTTCATTTGAAGCAGAACTGAATCTAAACAAACATCTGTGTGCACAAATACAAGAAAAAACTCAGTAATGTGATTTGAAGACTGTATGTTGATTTAAGGGTGGTACTTTTTTAATAAGATGTTTTTTATTTATGATGATTTCTTGTTGAATGAATATAAAACATTTCAAAACTGTTTTAACAAAGGAAACTTGACAGATTTTGTCTGCAGAGCTCAGGACAGGATATAAAGATCTTTTTTTGTACTGTGACATTTGTAGTTATTTCACCACACCGACCACCGACCGTCCATGTCATCACTTGAATGTGCAACAACTAATTATAGAAGCTTGAATTTACTTTAATCAACGCTTTGAGTTTCTTGTTTTCGTAGATGAGGTGTTTCTTTCTGTTCTTGTCAGCACGATTCCAATAAAATCATCTATTTGAGAATCAAATAGAATCTGATTTTGGCCTCTTTGAAACCCAAAGGAGAGCTGTCTATTTCCTCTGTTAAACCCTGTTGTTGTATATTGACTCTCACTGATGAGATTTCCACCCTAATTTAATGTTCCCCCTCAAACTCCCTCTGAAATAGCTGGTTGGACATATTTAGATGAACAGATTCACTTGTTTCTAATTGATTATGCTAGAATTTAGTTCAGATTTCACACAGCCACAGCGACACAGTTTCCCACAGGGACTCGGGGATGCTGCAGTTTCAGACGGTTTTATTTTCAGGCTGACGTGTCGAGTTTGTCTGAAGTCCAGCAGGGTGTCTGGATGGCTGACATCAAAGCAGTCTCATCACATCAGATAAAAAAAAAAAATTAATCCTCAAAGTCTATCAGTGATTTATGATGTCCAAGTTTCACTGCGACATCGTCACTATAAATAAAGATTAATCATATTTTACAGCGGACTGACTCAGCAAAAACGACACAATTCGCTTACTCGGCTTGCTTCATGTTTTATGGCTCAGAGAAAAGACATAAACCACGAGGTCCAATCATAAAACAGGTAAAAACACATCGTACATACAGACAGACAGACAGCAGATTATTCAGGCCGGGGAGCTTTTAAATAACGACATTAAAGTGTCAGAGGAGCAGTGGTAATGCATGTGTAATTCTAAAGTGCATCTTAATGTGATTTTATAGACATCTATGAACCATGTGCACAAGCTTAACGGGGGGGACACGTGAACGTCAGGCAGCAAAAGCAACAGGACTGCTGCAGAGAAAAAGCTTCTAATCATACACGGCTTCACAAGGCTAATATATCAGGAGGCCGTCGTGGTAAACCTCAGAATTTCCCTTTAATATGACATTCACTCACAGTCATCTAACCTATCATACAATAATCAAGTATATTTTTATGTTTTTTTTTTTAGAAATACATGTTACAATTACAAAAATCCTAATATGTTTTAGCACCTTGTACCACCGTCTTTTGCTTCTAATGATATAAACTCCATCACCGGTCTAACGTCAGACACTGTGTTGTTCATTTTCGCGTTGGTCGCTCTTATAGGCGAGACTATCACCAAGTAAGGTACTTTTTTTTTTTTGTAATATCTATATATAGATGCAAAGAGAAAAATAAATTAAAAAGTTCACATTGGCTCAAAGGAGCTCAGTAAACAAAAACAAACAGCAGACACAGCAGAATATTTCATTTTATGGATCGGAAATTTCCTGATAATTTTTCTTGGAGGGGTACTGGAAAGAGCTTTGGGGCTAATTAGAGGGACGGCAGATACACAGTTGTGGGAAAGTTTCCAACTTGAGTTTACAAAAAGTTCATTTCCAGAGGGATTTACTTAAATTAATGATGATTCACTGAGCTTTAGTAAGAGTTTCAGCTCATTGTTTAGCTGTCCGGCCAGTATTTGATTGTTTTCGTTCACTCTTACTGCTCTGTGTCATTTCCCAAAAACCTACAGTTAATGACTAGCTGGTGAACACAGTGAAGCATTAAGCAGTTAAAGAGCTTAATATTTCTCTTCGAGGAGACCAAACCAGAGTGAAAAGGCTGTTTTTCTGGTCTTTTATGATTTTAAATTGAAAGTATTTTGGGTTTTGCTCAGATAAAAAATGTTTGCAGATGTCACTTGAGGCTCTGGGAACTTGTGATGTGATAATTAGTACCAAATTCCAACTTTTTTTAATTTATTTTTTTCTGCAGGACCCATAAAATAAAGTGCAGCTTATGAAAAGAAAACCCAGAAATGATTTTAATCGGGCGCTTGTTTGCGAGCAGGCGTGTGCAAAGTGAGGTAGAGTGATTGCACTGTAGAGACGATAGGCACTGGTGTTTCTGTGCAAAAATGAGCCACATCTGAGACGTGAGCTGGTGTCGTTCGGCCTTCTTGTTCCTGCATCACTCTGGTCTCTTAACCCCTTTGCATAGCAACCACCAATTCTGGGTAAAAATAACATACAGTAAAGTGTAGAGCTGCTGTGAAAGTCTTTCCAAAGAGTCGCTCTATCAGTGAAAGACAATAATTAATCTTGCAGCAGGTACTGTTCTCTCTTTTTTTTTTGGAAGCAACAACTACAAAATAGGCAGTACGTCATCAGCTGAGGGCCTCCCTCTGTTTTCAATTAGGTCCTCTTTGGTTTTCTGAATGCGGGAGAAAATTTCCCTAAAAAGCTCCTTGTACTCTGGCTGGTGAAAGTCATCTTCAAAGTCCTCCAAGTCTGTCAGAGCGGGACAAGTGACGGAGGCGAGGGCCGCGGTCTGCACCCGACTTGTGGCTCTGCTCTTCCTGCTCGTCCTCCGGCGGCCCCAGGTGGCAGCGCGCCAGCAGCAGCTCGTCGTACTTCACCTGCAAGGCACTGTACTGGGCGTCCACCTCGCTGAGCAGCGAGATCCCGCGGTACTTCACCACCTCGGCTCGGCGCACGCAGGAACACTCGTGGTCGTAGATCCTGTCAGAGGAGTTGTGCATCTGCGTGGCCTTAATCAGCCGCTCGCTGTCCCAGCGCTTCAGGACCCCGGGGCTCCTGGCTGCAGCTGCGTCCCCGTCGCTCTCCTCCTCCGGGTTGAGGAACATGGAGTTGGGCAGCAGGCCGTGGATGATGTCCGGCCTGGTGGACCTCGAGGAGGACTCAGATTTCCAGAGCTGACGAAGCTCCTCGGACTCACGCTCCAGCTCAGACACTCTGGCCTGAAGCAGAGACAGAAATGATTTAGAAAAAGGGTGATGTGAGAGAGGAGCACCGACATGCTGTCTGAGAAAGGCCGAGAGAGTCAGTGATACTTTATGACAGCATGCTTGTGCTGCTACGACTGTTTCACTTCATATTACAGGAAAAGAAGTTGACAGTAGGAGCTGTTTATTTCTTTAAAATGATGTGTTTTACTTTTCAGATCGTTTGTTAAAATGAAAACCTCAAACCATGCTTGTTTGAGCTAATCAGTGTTTTTAAAGGTTTTCATGAACCAAAGAACTAAAGAATTTTCTTATTCTTTGGAAAAACGTGAAGCTTAAAAGATAAATCTTATTTTAGTGGTTTTAGCCACTATTTCTATCAGTTATAGGTATTAAAAACTATTGTTGAGATCTGAAAAGCATCACTATAACAACTTCCAGGGCCAGAGGTGAGATGCTAAAAGGTTTTAAATGACAAAAAGCAGCCATTTTCTCACCTAATCTGTGATCAAGATGGTAAATGACCTTTTAGTCTGTCAGTATTTTTATGTGCAGGTTATTGTCTCCCTTAATTCTCCATCCTGGGACCAAAATTAAAGAACTCCAGAAACCATATTCACACTCAGCTCACGGTTTGCGTGTGTGTGCTGTGCAAACAAACACGCAGGTGAGAGACATCGCTCAGACGTACCTGACACCCCTCCATCGACGCCAGCTGCTGCTCCAGAGCCGCGTTCTCGCTGGCGAGCAGCTCGGCCTCTCGCTCCGACACCTCCCTCCGAGCGCGCTCGTTAGCGAACTGGGTCTGCAGGGTGCGGAGGGACTGTCGCAGCGACACCTGCTCCTCCTCACGCCACGATATGTCAGAGGAGTCGAGGCCGTCCGAGGGTTTGTCGGGGTCGTAGTCATACCTGCAGTTAGAAATATATAAAAGTATTTCTTTTTATATGAAAGAATGCATATAGTTTTCTAAAGTGATTGATTTCTGGCCATATCAGTCTATTAGAGCAATAGTTTGACATTTTGGAAATATGCTTGTGATTTTAGGGGTTTTCTATGCTGAGCAGTAACTTCCTGCTAAATGAGAGTATTTCCCAGACTGCACCTTGAAATGAGATTTGTCTTGGGAACTTCATTTGTTGACTTTGAGAGCTGGTTTTGCCACACCCTTTATCCCAGCGTGCACGCAATTAAATAAGTTATCTTGTCTTTCCAAGCTGACTTGAACATTTTATCTATCACTTGTCTGCTTCATAATAAAACACAACAAAGTGAAAGGTGGCAGGAAGTGTACCGTGGAGAGAAATAACGACGACCAACGACACATATCAAAGGTCAGGTTCAATCTCACGACACTGCAGACACATAATGACGTTTAATTAGTCAGAAAATTCCTGGTTTTGGTAAAAAGTCTTCTGTGCTGGGATTTAAATGGATTTAGTACAAAGGTAAGTTTAGCCTCTACAGCATGTGTCTTGGACATCTGTGTGTTTAGTTGTCAATTTTATTTGCAATTATTTTTTGCTCAAACAGCTGAAAACACCAACACAGGTGACGCAAGACCTTAAGAAACAGCAGAGGTCAAGAGAAGCACACTAAACCAGGATTGTCTATTGAGAACTTATCAAGGGGACAGAGCAGATTAGAAATCAGCTGAAGAATCAATCGCTTCAGAGAGATATGAAGACGCGTTCGTTCCCCCTGAACTCGGACTATGACCTCCTCCCTTCCAACCACATCCACTGCACGGCACACCGAGTTCACTTCAGACCCGACTTCTGTCCCTCGCTCGTGTTTATCAGCAAGATTCCCATCCACCTGACCTGGAAGTTTGGAGGGAGCAGTCCAAACGGGATTACACACACACACAGATTAAACTAAGTGAATGAACCTGTCATACGTCAGGACAGTCCGAGCCAAGAGGAAGTGACCACGGCAGGAAACCTTCAGAGTAAGACGTGGCTGACTGCCAGAGAGGAGGATTAGCACACATAGAGGGGGGTGGGGGGGGGGTGAAGGCTGGAGGACTCAGCGGAGGATTTGCTGCTTCCTTCTTGAAGCTTACAAAAAGCTTCTGGATTAGTGACAACGCAAGATTTTATTTTGCCAGGTTAAGGAATAAGTTCATAAATAAAAGTTCTGAAATTTTTTCCAGCTCTTCTCCCGTCAAAACACATCAAAAAGAGCTAAATAATCCTGCCACAATCACCAGGATATATGAAACATTCACAGTTACATTGATGAGGATAACTGAACTAAATAGTGCTGCAACGATTTATTATTTTCATTATCAATTAATCTGCTCTGCATTCTTTTATTAATCATTCAACAAATCTAGTACAAAAAAATGAGACAAATCTCCTCACAAGTTCCTTATGCTTGGTCTTCAAGAGAATAGCTTTTGGGGAGATATGCTTATACACTTATCAACACCACTCTTATATTTATAGTGGTTAGCATAGCTTAGCATAACGACTGGAAACAGGTGGAAACAGCTAGCATGGCTTTGTCAGAAATGAACAGAATCCACCTACTAATACGTCATGATATAAAATGAAGCACACTCGAAGATCTAAAGCCACCAAATGTTGGGCTTGTTGCTTGATGACTGACTTAAATGATTAACTGATTATTGATGTTTGCCCAATAATTGATTGACAGACTAATCCTTTCAGCAGCAATGAAAGACCCACGCACACACTGTGCTCGAGCATCCCCACCTGAGTGTGTTTTGCAGCTCTTTCAGGCAGGACACACTCTGAGTGCCGCGAGGAGGCCACCTCTCCCTCTGCAGAGGCCGACAGGGACTCAGCTTCACCTCCTCCACCTGAAGCTGCAGCTCCTCCACCTGCGTCTGCAGCTGATCCACCGTTTCTGTCAGCCTGCGCACAGAGTTTAGTCACTGCTGTGGGATATTTTACAGTCCAACACACTACAGTTTGTATAAAAATGTCTATCAGAACAGATGACCTACACCCTCCCTCCATCTCACCCCTGGATCTTCTGCTGGGCCACCCGGTTGTCCTGGACCAGCTTGCGGTTGCTCTGCTCCAGCTCGCGGGCCGACACGTCCAGCTGCTCGTACACTTTAGCGTGCTGGTCATTGACCTGCCGGAGGAGATCCACCTGCTTCGTCAGGTACTACAGGAGAGAGGGAGGACGTGAGAGACACAATAATAAAATAAAATAAAATAAAACACAACAAAACTTTTCATATGGCACATCTCATACAAAAAGATGCAAAAATATAATGAAGTACAAACATAAAGACGGATCCAAAAAACAGGAGCTTTAAAAATGGCAGGAAGGATTTTTTAATTTAATTGAATTAAATGAACATTAGTATCATATTTTCTTTTAAAAGTTGTAAGGTGTTGTATGATGAACTGGGACATGAAAGATGTTCAGCATCAAAAACAACAGATCCATAATATGTAGGTCAAACATCCGGCTGAGTCAATAGTTTCTAATGATTAAAGCAAAGACACATTTCTGTAGTTATTTGGATGTTTCAGCTGCTAATTTTACCTCCAGCAGGAAATAAAAGTGCAACCAAGTGCTCAGAGAGACGTTAAAAACACCTAAATGTCTGTGAAAGCTAGGTCAGAGGCTCCTTTAGGTGACGCTTTCTTTAAGAACAAGTTATCTTATCAGCCGTCGCAGCCAGGACACTTTGAACTTTTCCTCGTCTAATCTGCCTTCCAAAAATCGACACTGAACGTCGACTTTTCAGCTTTTGTTAGCGCAGCAGTTCAATATCATACCGCACAGGTGCTCTGGACAGAAACAAATAACGTGAATGTTTAGTAAAGCCAAAGGTCGAGATGTCGGCTCTATTTTAAAAGAAAATAAGCTCCATCAGAGGCCTTTTGTTTGGGTAAAGAGCGACAGTGAAGCAGGTAATTTATTGCAACACAGGTCGAGAGCCGTGACGTCACGAGTAGTCTGATGAGATTAACCCTGTGAGCAGGCAGAGACATGAAGGGGAGGATTTAGTGCTGTAACCTACTCAGGGAAATTAAAACTGGACATGAAATAAAATTATATATATATATATATATGACAAACCTGAAGCTAAATATTCAGTTCCTGTAAATTTAGTTTAAAATAAGAACTAATGAGTTGGTCAGAGGTCCCCAGAGAGCAGCGAGGGCGTTGGTTTGGTTTCAGAAGTGAGGGACCGAAACCACAACACAACAAATAACAAGTACAAGAAACACGATAAACACAATTTATTCATTTTAATAAATAATATTATTAAAATGTTTAACCTACAAATCAAAGAAGTTCCATAGTCAACAATGAATCTTTACACTCAGTAAATAAGATTATATTTCTATTTTTACTATAAAGATTTGTGTCTTTGTTGAGAGTTTTCCTGCTGCCCCATCCTCAGTAGAGATTAGGAGTTTGTACAACAGCATATTATATTTTATTTTAGGCCTCTTTAAAGACTTTAAAATGCCACATAAACCTGTGAAGGAACAACTTCACAGTGGATTTAAGAGGAAATCAGTGCCTCTTGAATGCCTCCCTGACAGTTTGACCTTCTTATTCTCAGTCTTGGTGCAACGGAGGCTCTGCTGAGGACCGAGGTGAGTTTTTTTTTTTTTTTTACCTCGATCTCCTGCAGCTGCTCCTGGTTGTTGGAGTACATCTGCTGCAGCCCCTGCTCCAGCTCCCTGTTTCGCTCCAGGAGACTCTTCCCGAGCTCGGCCGCCAGCTGCAGGTCTGCAGGAAAGACGAGGACGGCGAAGGCTCACCCAGCGATTGAACACAGTTTGGTCTCACTGAGGGACACACGAGGACTCCACAAGCAGCTTTGGGAGCTTTTACTGTTGCTGGCATGCATCCAAAAACACTTCTTTTCTTTCTTTTTTTTTAAATTTGTGCCACAGAGTTCATCCACTTTCATCATCTGAACATTCAAGATCTTTAATAAGTAAATACTGCTGCTCTTATTTACTCTTGATTTCATTCTTTCACCTCCCATCTGTCATTAAGGACTCTCTAATAAATGACACAACTGGGATAAAAATATAAAACAGAAATAGAAAGGAAAACCACACACATAAACCCACAAGCTGTAGTGTGAATGCAATGAAGAGGAAAAGGATGAATTAAGTCTTTTTCTTCTTCTTTTCATTTATGTCAGGCCTTTCCTGCTTTCTCACATTGCCGCATGAGTGTCCTGCCTGCAGCCTGTCAAGGTGCCTCATCCTCAGTAAAACAGCATCCTGACTGAATATGAGGAAATATTAAATACAGATCCTACAAGCTGTGCACCTGCAGGACTAAATGTTTTATAATGTCACATATATATTAAATGCCCTCTCTGAACATTTACATCACAGCTGCTGTTTAAGTGAAGGATGCATCTTTCTCTTTAAGGCTGCAGAGACAAAGAGAGGAAACTGTACCATGTTCAAGGTCCTGCTTGTCGTACCACGGTTCCTCCTCCTTCAGCTCAAATTCTTCCTCCACGATCATGTCTGTCAGCATCTTCTCGGTTCACACACACACTCACACACACACACACTTTGAGGATGCTGCAGCTTTTTAAAAACATGGCAGAGTTTCACTGATCTCGCTCGGTGTGTGTGTGTGTGAATGAGTGTGTGTCTCCGCCTGCAGCCGGCACCGGTGTGCGCTCCTCTCCTCTCAGACAGACAGACAGACAGCTCTGACGACACTCAGCAGCCTTCAAGACAGGCCTCCGGTTTGGGATTTCAGAATAAAAGCAGCCTTGGCGACCAAGCTGCAGCTTCTGTTGGGGGAGGAAAAGAAATCCAGACATTGCAAACTTAAATTTACAATTAAAATGTGATTATTTAGATAGAAATCATTATTTTTATTCAATCAACTATACAAACGATTGAGGTGAGATCAAATGTATGATTGTCAGATTAATTATAATAATATATTTATTTTTATAGCTTTTTATATAATATATTTATTTCTTTTATAGGAGCACAACGAGTTCCCCCTATGAGATCAGCTGTAGTGGTGAATATATGAAGGAGAAGCATCTTTAAAAGGTGGGTGTAGAAACCACAGACTGTAAGTAAAATGTACAAAAACAAGATATCCACCACTTCAAGAAGAGAACAAAAAGACTACTATTTAGACACACCACATGAAAAGGACATGAAAACAATTAATATAGTCTCTGACAATAAGATAAAAGTTGTCAAATAATCATAGTCAGATAACAAAAACTAAAACTTAAAGCCATCAACTAACAAGAAGCTTTTGAAGAACAAAACAAAGTGTGTTTTAACCATTTCTGGTAAAAAAAATTCCTGACAGTTTCTTTAAAAACATGTATATTGTGCATCATAATTAAAAAGAACATTTACAGTGTTTTATTGACAAATCCAGTTTAACTTGTGTTTTACAGGAAAGCACTGAACCTTAATCAATTGATACGAACACAGAAACATCAGCAGCTTCCACTTGAAAGCTTTTATTGTCTTTCCTCTTTAGTCAGATTAAGACGAGGTCGAGTGGCTTCATTTCTACAGCTGAAAGAAAATACACCCACAAATTAAACTCAATCACATTATCTTGTGTAAAGAAAACCAATAAACAACTCTGACTCACATTAATACATCATAATAATAACAGAATTAACCTTGCAGCATCACAATGACAAATTCAACATGAGATATGATATTAAAAACAGAAAAAACAACACACTCAATGATTGAACTCTTAATGCAATTAATGCACCTGTGTCAGCTGCCCAATCAGCACACCTGCCTCCAGGGACTCTGCAGTGACGTGAACTCCACCTTCAGCACATCACACAATCCACTGACTCCAAGTGATGACTGCATGTTTCTTCCATGGAGGTGAGTTTTGTGCTTTTATTCTGAAGATTTCACAGGGAGGTTTCCGGCATGGGCCCTCGTCTCCCTGCAGGTTTGACCAGCAGCTCACCACACCTGCTCCTCACTTTGGTTCCTCCCTTTGAAACTGCAGCACGCACAGAGAGCAGCTGACCACAGGGGGGCGCTGCAGGCACTGAACACACCAGCAATATTACAATATTGTTTAAAGAATATTAATATGAGAATGTTTTTTAATATAGCAACAATAAAGACATATTAAGAAACTTACAGACATCAGAGAAAGTTAAAACCAGATATCAGTAAACATTACATTAATTTATTAATTATTTTCTGTATGTTTCATGCTGAATGATGATAAGATAAATAAATACACTGACTTTGAAACCTACAAACATCACAAAACTTTACAGTCCAAACTATGAGTGCATATTTAGTTTATTTCCAGGTATTTGTTTTATAGATGATAACTTTCTGACCATGTTTACATGTCAGCAGAGCTGTTGGTTTGAACGTCATGCTGCTCGTGGGAACCGTTACTGGACTTATCAGTTTGAGTGACCTTTTTACATCCACCATTATTCACATCTGTGACTGAGCAAATATTGACAGACGTGTTTCATTTTCCCACAGTGCTTTTGTTGAAGCTCTACCTGTGGCTGTGATGTTTTTCAAACAGCTGTTTTGGGAACATTTATTTGCTCTGTGGTCTGCTGTCTAAGCTGCTGATGTGTTGATCATACAACATTTTAAATTACTGCTTTGGTCACTGATGGGCTCACTGTTATGAATCACTTTGTTGTGCTTCCTTTGAGAACTTGATATTTCATGGTGACATGTTGGTTCTTCCTGACAAAAAAACACTAAGTTTTTTACAGGTAGATTAGTTTATATTTTGGTGAATCCAGTTTCCTTGTAAAACTCATAAATCTGTTTTAAATCTGGATATAACTCTTGTTAACCCAAGTGAGAAAAAACTATATTTTAATTAACTAAAAATGTACATATTAACACATATTCAATATTATTTTTTAGAAATACACTTCATTAAAGCTTCGTTTCAACTTGAAGTGATGCACTAACATATACCTAACATATACTTAAGTACAAAAATTCTGTATTAAGTATATGTTAATGCATCTTAGTAGAGTCTCAAAATAGTACAGTCATGTGCACCTGCAATTGTATTTTTTTTTATTGACTTTCTTTATTAGAAGCAATTTCACAGGCATCGAGAGCCATCTTCATGAGATGGAGGTTGAGGGTAAGTGGGAGGTAAAAGGCTGCAGGGGGACACCAAACAAAGCCAAGAGAGGATCAGGAGAGATAGTAGTGTTATATGCTGTGCTAAGAGTTTTGAAGATTTCAGACCAGAATGTGGCAGAACCAAAACATATGAGAATGGTTGGAGATTGTTTTGCATCTATTACATGAGTCGGTTACATTGAGGTAGATCCGAGACAACCTCAAATTAGTGTAGTGAGCTTTGTGTACACTTTTACACTGCAGGAGGCCGTGCCTCGCACAGATTGAAGAAAAATTGAAGAAATCTTTAGTATCACTAATGATGTATCATTAGCATAATAAGTGAGTGTGTTAGGCCAACCCCCTAATCCTTTTAGATTAGAAGGTTTTACTGTTTCCTTATTTGTTTAATAATATATATATATATATATATATGTGTGTGTGTGTGTATATGTGTGTGTGTGTGTGTGTATGTGTGTATATATATATATATATATATATATATATATATATATATATATATATATATATATATATATATATATATATATATATATATATATATATAAATACTGTACATTTTACTCTTGGAGCTGGAGTGTTATATAAAGACTTCTGTGATAACAGTTGTGAGAAAAAAAGTTTGAGAACTGTTACTTCTGAGAGGATTACGTTCTGACAATAATCTCACAAAACTGCTCCGTTTTTTATCTGGAGGGCTTTTTATCTGGAGCTGGTTTCACTTCAACAGGCTGCATCTTCACTCAGAGGCAGCAGGTCATCACTATGACACATCACAGAGAAAAAGGACGTATTTGTCAAATCACAGCGTCTCTGCTCCGCTGCGGCTGACCCAACCAGACTGCTGCAGTCAGAGAGCAGCAAACAGAGCAACACCAAGCTCCTCCAGACAGGAGAAAACATGTCATTTCCCAAATTACTCTTGTCAATAGCTGAGTCATCTCTCAGAAAGGGAAAGTTTTCACCGTGAGTAGTCGAGGTGTATGGACCTCTGTGGGTGGAGATGGGAGGGGGCGACATGCAGAGACGGAGGAGGATGAGCTGCTTTCATGAATCTTTCTGAAATAACTGAAATGTGTGGGCTCTGGATTTTCTGGCGATGAGACATCTTCCTTGGCAGCTGAAGGATTTATCAAAGTGTGTGCGATTTATAATGAAATCCATATTTCAGAATCATCCTGAACATGTATAACAAGTTTCATCTTTCCTGTGCACTGTAATCTGTTCTAATGTTGTATTTTTTCTCATTTTGGAGTTTGTAGTCAGACTTTCTGGAGCAAGCTAAAAGCATTAAATCATCTATCTTTTGCTTCAAATAGGAGTTCATAGTGCTATTTATTTTTTAGCATCACTTCAATGAGAAGGACTCGTGTGTTGCACTACCATGATGAGTCTCTCCATCAGCTGGTGGCAGTGTAGTCTCATCATTTGCTCTGAATTCCCAGTTCAGCACTACATGCCCAACCTTAAAAGTCTTTATTAAAACAAAGAAGACATCCGACACAAACACACACTGATCTGCAGTGAATTATTCATTTGCACATGTGAAAAGAAATAAACATGAAATAATTATGATTTAGTCTTTCTATTCAAAGACATGAACATGATCAAACCAGCGAACGCGCCGCAGTGCTGGTGAGATTTCAATTTCATTATCAGACGCTGGCAGATGAAAACACTCTCCGTGGTTTCTTTGAGAAACATCCTGCCAGCTGGTGATAAATGATGTGCCGCTCTGGACCCCAGAGGATGATGATGAGTACAGCATCAACCTTGTCACCTTTCATTGCTTTCTTTTTCCCTTAAATCTGTGCAAAGCATACTTCAGTTACCCGCCGAGCAGAGACGTGCTGCATGTTTGTGAGTGCTGTGGGGGTGTTTAATGTGTGAGGTAGCTTTATTATCTCTGTATTCATTCACATATCTCTCTTTGTGTCCCTTTAATGGGCATTAATCTGCTGCTATAACAGCCTCCGCTCTTCTGGGAGGATTTTCTTCAAGCTCTGGGAGTCTGTTTGTGGCGATTTGTTCTCATTCAGCCGTTTGTGAGCTTGGCACCAATGTCGAGTGATAATGTCTGACTCCTAATCGATGTTCTGGTTCATCCCAGTGGTGCTGGATGAGGTTGAGGTCAGCTTTCTGTGCAGGACAATCAAGTTCTTCTGCACCGGATAGAGAAAACCATTTGTCACTGTCATGTTGAAAACGGGAAAGAGTCTCCCCAAAATGTTGCCGCAAAGTTGAAGTTGAATAAAAGCGTGCTTTTATCTAAAATATCGTTTTAAGCTGTAGCACTAAGATGAACCTGAACTATGTGGCCTGGATTTCACCATTAAAGGAAGCCACAGACTGAAAGTTCATAAAACTGTGAGGACAAAAACAATTATATGCATCAAATGACTTTTTACATAAAACACATATACATATTAATCCAGTTTGATCCATAAATCAAGTATAGAGAGATAATATTTCTTAGCCTCCATGGTCTTTCTAAAAATCTAAAACACATTAAAAAGCCATTTAATAAAAACACATGAATATTTCTGAGCCTAGGTTGCCAGGAGCAAAGTACCATCTTCTAACTGTAGATGCAACGATCTTTGTCATCCCTAAATTATAATTCTGTTTTCTTTCCTTTTATTTGGATGTCTTTTTAAGGACTTAGTATTTTAATGACTCAGTGATTACTCAGCTGCAACTTGAGACTTTACCTAATAGCATTTTTAGTCATGCTAATATTGTGACTCTGTCTAGCAACGTCGGGCTGTCGTTCCATCACTTTGGACAGAAATATTTCAGCAATATAGAATGGACTGACATGAAATTTTAAACACACATTCGTGTTCCCCAGGAGATGATACTGACTTTAGTGATCCCTCTGACTTCTCCTGCAGCATCAGATTCACATTTACAGTTTTCACAGCGAACTCTTTCCACAACTATTGGATCGACTGAAAAGATATTTGGTCCGAACACTCGTTTGCCCATCAGTGTAAAATGAAATCACTGTGATGATTCTTTCACTTTTCATCCGGTGCCACCAAATTTTAATCAAATATTTGTCCAGGTTTATGACCAGTCACCATTTCCTGCAAAACTAACGACTTTTCATCAAGGTTAGCATTTAGCCCAAAGTGTCTAATGGTGCAGTCCATTGGAAATTTGAAAAAATAAACAACCTCCCATACAGAGAGTTGAGCAGTGTAAACTGTTCGCTGATATTCGCCCAAGTTCGCTGATATTAACACATCTGACATCGCATCAAATCTTTCATGTATGAAATGTTTGTGTTGAGAAAGGTGCTTTAACAACTTCATAGTCACCATTTCCATCAGCAGTCAACTTGATAGACGTCTTCACGAGCAAGCAGAACCAGTCTTGTCCTTTCGTCTCTTTTAAAGTGTGTTAATCTTTAAAATCAGCTGCTGGACTGTTACGACTCCGTCAACGCTTTTGCAATTCAGAGACTTTCCATACGAACGTACGTTTGCTGCTGGCGTTTTCCCATCGGGAACACTCACTCGGATCTATCGACATCTGACTTGCACCACAAGAACAACCTCACAGAGATACTTGCTGCTATTTTTACTAGAAAACCTAAAAAGACCACAAAGCACAAGAAAGATAAAATAAACTAAGAGACTGTAGATCCTCACAGGTTTGATCTCTTCTTCTGTTAAGACAGGACTCTGTTAGCCAACTTTTGCAGTAAAAAACTATATTTGCTCCAGTTAATAAGGCAATTAATTCACTAATCAGGAAGCTTGTGTAGCTGTGAGGCCGGAGCTCTAACTCGCTAACCCCCCCGGGCCAAATTATCCAGCCAGGTCGAGGATTAGCTTCTGTACCATCACAAGCTCTTCCTGTAAGGCCTCTTAGCTCCAGCCCTTTCATCTCTCATGTGCTCTCCACTTCTCTGAGCTCCACCCTCGCTGTGTTCCCTCTCTTCCCATCCGTCCTCCTGATTCCCCCGTCTCTGTTTTGCGTCTGTCAGCGAGATGAAATGGCAAAGCAGGAAGCAAGAAGCTCTCTGCGGGGATTCAGCTTCTCGGAGTGATAAAATCACTGTGATCTTTTTTTCCTGCAGAATCAACACTCTGTTTTGTGTTTTCCCCCCCTCGTATCTACATCTACACCTGTGGCATTTTTGCTTTTATTGACGCTGTATTGCCTTTTCATTTACGGATTTCACGGGGCGCGAAATGCCACATGAAAGAATGGGACCCCGTCCGTCCTTTCAGCCCTCCCGTCATTTTATCTCCCTCCTGGAAAATGATCAGAAGTGTGTCCCCAAATGCAAAACAAGGCATCCAATCGTGCTTTCTCCGTGGCAGTAAAGGCAGCTTGGAGCAGTGCAATAATGGGTTTGCACGTAAAAGGAAGTCAGATAAACTGAGGGGGGGAAATTGAAATATTACAGGCGAGAGTGCAAGCAAACAGGATGATTACCACTGTGCTCACCAACCCATTCACACATTTCTCCTCATCCCTGCAGCGATCCGGGTTAGTGATGGTGTTTCTTGCCGCCACGGCGCGCGAGCAGTGACATTAATGGGCAGCAGTAACCAGTAATGAGTCGTTAAAAAGAGAAATTTGGGGCTTTACTGAGCCGTTTCCATACCAACTGTCTTGGCTGTGGGGATTGGATCCTCTCAATGTTTTGAGGAGGGGGGGGTTGAGGAGGAGCTGGGACCGGCTGTAATGGGATTTGAGGAAGTGCTTCTGGGTAGAACCTCAACACAGACACACACACACTGAGAGGCTGTCATATGTATTGTGTGTGTGTGTGTGTGCGCATGTGTGTGAGAGTGCTTGTTTTAAGTTAATCTTCAAAGCTCTCACGATTTGCAGAAATCCATCACGACAGACAGAGAGCGGTGAGCCTGCAGCCATTTTAATTAGTTTTTTTTTGTTGTTGTCTTTTTTTTTTAGGGGTGGGGGCTGGTTCTGGTCCTCTTCTGTTTTATTTATTTATTTATTTATTTTGGGAGATGGGAGATGTGCTCGTATCGAGAGGAGCCGCTGCGTTGTCATGACGACCAGGCGTTTGCAAAAATCAGCATGATGCCAACTCTCATCCAGGATCACATATGGGCTTGTATGTGTGTGTATATGTGTGTGTAGGGGGGAGGGAAAAAAAAAGAAAAGAGACAAAAGACACTGGCAAAAGCAAACACACACACACACACACACACACACACACACACACACTGTATATACTGTATGTGCATGCATGTGTTTGCAGCAGATATTACTTTTATATTGCACCAGTCCACCCCTGTTGTGTGCACACTCAATGCAATAAATGCAATGCAATAAACAGAAAATTAGAAATGAGAGAAATTGGAAAAAGACAGACACGGAGATAAGCACAGAGGGAAAGATGAGGGAAAGATAAGAGGGACTGGATTTGGGTTAAAGATAGCAAAAAAGTTATCACTGCATGCCGACATCAAAGGCATTGTTGGCAGGGGAAACTATGAAACTTAAAAAAAAAAAAAAAGGGGAAAGAAAAGTAGTTTAATTTCACAAGTAATCTACCACCCTGGGGCCCGTGGGTAAAACAAAACTCTGTGAAGTAGATGAATTTAACTAATCTCTCTCGCACAGCTTCAGGGGATCACAGAGGCGCAGGGATAGAAAATTGCACTGGTGCCTAGATTGGTGCTTACACTTTATGAAACAGAGACGTCTCGTTCCTCCGAGCCGCCGAGCATAGGTGGTGGCATGTCCCCGCTCTAAAAACACAAGAGGAAAAAAGAAAAATTGCTTTTGGCTTTTTGGGTCCGAGAGGAGAAGGAGATGATGAGAGGACTTTACGTTTTGAGGCGGATGAGTGACAGCTGCTCAGATACTCCCTGATCTGTGTGGATGAGGGGAGACTTGGCATCGAAACACAATGCTGATACAGCAGACAGGGAAAAATGATGGATGGTGTGTGTGTGTGCGTGTGAAAGGAGATACCAAACTCCGGTCTCATGAAAGCAATCCAGTTTAGAGCTGAAATGATGAGTCGAAGAAATATTTATCTGCAGCTATTTTGAAAGCTAATTAATCGATGAGGTCATCTTAAGTCGTAGAGATATTTTGTAGATGAATGATGATTTTTCTCCAGACTCCCTCAACATCTATGAAATGGATTGGCATGAAACTTTGTCCAGACATTCAAGATACCCAGAGGACGAATCCCACTGACTTTTCCTACCAAAGTTTTAACATAATAGCTTGATATTTGCATGACAGGGTTGGCACAAATGTTTGGACAGACGTTCATGGTGCCCAGACGTTGCCTCCTGATAACTTGGCGATCCGTTTTGTCTTTTGCCATCATCAAAATTTCAATTTGTTTAACAGAGTCTAATAATAAGCAACCTGGTGGTGGACTGACTGCTCACACTGATCAAATTTGAGTCCAGACATCACCCACCTTTCTGCACTGGTAGTTCTAGCAGTGATGTAAGTGTCAGTAACTACGTACGCTGGTGATGCGGCTTTCCAACGTGGAGGCATGAGAGATGTTGATCCTTCACCTCGTCCTCCAAACAGCTGCACTGTCAACATGTATTTTCATCGGTGACATTTCCGTCACTCTGGGTCTGATGTCGTCACTGTGTCGTGTTGCGAGTGACTCAAAAGACACGTTGAAATCGGGTCTGAGTGTCCAGACTGAGAAACAGCTGTAGTATCAGTTCCTGTCCTGTTCTGAAATCAATCTGGATGTGCCAGTAGCCTCAGAGTCTCTCCATACCTGCCCAGCTTAGTGAGGTCTTGGTCCACCAAGTGACCACAGAACAGCTTCAGTTCTCCTTGGCACTGATTCCCTGAACTCTCCTGGATTGATGAACACCATTCATCCCAAAGATATACCCTCATTTAGTGTTTTGATGATGATGGTGGAGAGCGCTGTCCAACATGTCGCTCCAAAATCTCCAGTAGGTGTTCAGTAGTGTTGAGATGTGGAGACTCTGAAGCCCATATCATATAATTCACATAATTTTCATCCTCATCAAACCATTCAGTGACACCCTTTGTGCCCCATGGATGGAGGGCAGGTCACCCTGGAAGAGAATTTTCATCATAAGATAAAGGTGATCACTCACACCTTCACTCTACGTGGACCCAAAGTATAACAGAGCCACCACACCTCCCCACTGTAGGTCAAATATTCAGGTTTTTCCTTTAATTTCTCACCTGTCTGTAGTCAGTGATGCTCCTCCTATCGTACTCGCCCTGACAATATGGTGAACATGATAAACGTACCTGTCCCTCCCTACATTTAGGTCAAAGCACTGCTGCGTCTGGGAGCAGCCACACAGAGCTGCTAGCTCGTCTGTAGAAAGTGTTTGAAGTAAAAATGTCAAACATAACCCATTTTAAGCTTCTCAGATACGAGGATGTGTTGCTTTTACTTCATCTTGTGTGATAGTAAACAGAATATTTGGGCTTTAGATTTACAAAAAAAAAAAGACTCGTTCTGGTTATTTCCCACTATTTCATTACATTTTATAGACCAAATGATTGAGAAAATACTAAAATCAGAGTGCCTTTGCTCCACACACGTCGTATCGTATCTTGTTGTGATTGCATTTTTAGGTGATCTGATAAGTTTAAGAACATGCGAGCTGGAAAAAGCTGAGCTGACCACTTCTCTTCAGCAGTACAGTCCAATTGCTGAGTGAAGACAAAACATCCTGGCAGCCGTCTCTGTTTTTATCCATACTGGTCTGAAATGCTTCTTCTTGGATCAGCTTCAAATAGAACATTTTGAGGCAAAGCAACCAGGCCATTTAGTCAACAGCTATAATCAAAATGTGTGTGTTTCTGGAAGAGTGCCTGTCACCATCAGCCAAAATCTTTTGCTGCGCGGATTTTTTATTTCACAGCCAGTTTCTGTTTTGTACGTTTCCTCAAAAAAGCTGATTACGTTTCAGAGGTTTCACAAACAGGTCTGCAACAATGAGAAAAAACAGGACAAATGGGGAACATTACTAGTTTTTTTTCTACAGAAGTTTAAATTATTGAACATGGCAACTTTTCCCAGTTTGGCAGCTCTCTAATTCTAATAATATATCTACAGATGGGTGATAAATTAAAAGAAAAGACAAAAGATTTTGTGCTCCTTGTTTTATATTTTCCAACTCTCTGAAGTCTACTGGAGGATGAACATTATTTTTCAAAAATCCCCTGTCTGGTGTTTTGATAATGGTGGTGAAAAGCATGATGTAATATGTCTGTGTCTGTGAAAGTCCCAAAAATCTATTATCTATTATCATCAAACTAGTGAGCATTTGTCAATATTTAAAGTTTTTCTTCTAAATTTGTCACGTCTGTGTTGTAGAAATATTTACAAATGCATCAGAGTTGTTGTTTAGAAAATCAAAAATGAGTTTTAAAAATGTAATCTAATATGATTTTTAATTAAATAAATATCTTCGGTTACCATCTATCGCCAAATTATGCAACACAACAGTGGTTCAGTCTATGACCGCTGATGAAAGCCTGCAGCATTTGTAGTATTATGACCTGTGTTGGTGGTGACTTTCCCAGAAAAATCACAAGCCATAGATATTAAGGCTTTTAAAAACACTTTAAACACAACAGACTCGAAGCGGCGTACTGATTTTTCTGTTCTCTGCCAGTTTTGTGAGTAAACTGATATTTTGGATGAGCAAACAAGGAAATAGTTGATAACTACAAAGAATGAAATTTGAAATACACCTGCCATAAAAACACTCCTGCAGCTTTAAGTCTTGGGTAAAGTTCAGGTTCAAGTTCAGGTAATAAACTTTATTATTTATGTTTAAACAGGCATCATAAGCCAATCAGATACTTTAAAGTGTAACTACACACAGTGGACAGAGCGAGCTTGCTCTGCAAGCACTGTAGAGATGTTTAAAACAGACCACAGCCAGCTGTGGTGTCCAAGAGATTTATACCTTTAAACCACAGAGACCAGCTCATAAATATACAGAAATAAAGAGGTCAGATTTATATGATTGTGTATCTGACCACTGTGCAATCTTTACATCTGATGTGATAATGTCACCTGTCTCTTTTTATTTATTTCACTGCAGTACTCGAATGCTTTTATATGTTTTCTTTAACACATAGTGTTGTATGTGTTTAATGTTACAATGCTCTTATTTCCTTTAGTCTCTTGAACTCCTAATGTAACTGCATGAACATGAATGAGTTAAACACCACCAGGTGTGTGTTTGTCTAAGAAAGGTGTAGTTTGTTAAAGATGCAGCCTCTCATCTGTGTTATCATCACCTTTTATAACACGATGAGCATCAGTGATCACTTTGTCTCATGTTAAATGATTGGACACTGACATATCTTCCAGGCAGAGGTCATTTCTTTTTACAAAATGTGCCAAATTGTCCGTTAACAACAAAAATTCAACAATTCATCAAAGATTAATCAGGCAGCTGACAGAAAACCTATAAAGAGGTGTGTGTGTGTGTGTGTGTGTCAAAGAGAGAGAGAGATGCTGGTGGCTTCAGTTTTTTGCAGACCTCAACACAATTTCACCCAGGACTGAGTCTCTCTCTCTCTCTCTCTCTCTCTCTCTCTGTGCTCTGTGTGTGTGTGTGTGTGTGTTTCTCTCCATCCCCGTGAAGCGTTTTATAGTGCCGCACCCTGCATCCTCTGTGCGTAAAAAAACCTCCCACGTACACACCATCATCACCGCCCTCCTCCTCCTCCTCTTCTCCATCCTCACTCTCCACGTTTTCTGCCCCCCCCAGCAGCGGCTCAGCTCACCGGGCAGGTCGCACTCGGAGATGGGAGAGATGCTCGGGCTCTGACACGGACACACCGGGCGGGGAAGGATGGCTCCGAGCAGCCGGGAGATGATGTGCTTGATCGGAACCGCCTGCCTCTTTCTGCCGCTGTTGGCGGAGGTACGTACTCCTTTTCTGATCATGATGATGATGGGGTTGATTTTGCAATGTGACCTGATTTTTTCTTCCCTTATTTCCCCACATCCCGTGACCTCAGTTTTTACATTAAAAACCTTAATTAGGTAATTAGATAATTAGATTGATAATAAGCTCGATCAGCTCCTGATTCGGAGAAAAGCCACCTTCATGCTCTGACTCGTGTGTGTGTGTGTGTGTGTGTGTTTTCATGCTCTTCCACATTAAAGCTACCATTGATTCATTCAGGATGAACAAAGCAGGTGCAGGTCGGGGCGTCAAAAGAGCATCACACACACCTCTAATCTGCCTCCGAGCCAATTAATGAAGCCATCACGGCGCATTGTGCAACTGAGAGGGACACTAGGATGCCTCACACACACACACACACACACTCACACTCACGCATGCATGCTCTCCATCACACACCCTCCTCACTCCCTCCTCCGGCCCCCCTCGGCGGGGTATCATGAAGGGACTCCTGCAGCCCCTCCGGTGTTTTTGGGAGTAAACCCTGCTTGGCCTGTTGGAGCTTGTCACACCGATTCAGTCACCTCAGACGGGTTGAAACTGAAGACCAGTGGGGCAGGTGTTATTTTCAGGTGGGGAGGTCAGAGCCCCCCTTCTGCTTCACACCTTCTGCACACTCATTTTAGGACAAAATGAATGAATAGCTCTTATTTCTCATGCAGGCTGGAAAGCAGTCAGATGATGCTAAAGCAATCAATTAATCATCAAGATTCATTCATTTTGTTTTTTTTCTTTTCTCTTTTGTTGCACTACAGTAGGTGTGTCTTGTTGGTGTGCAGCACATGAGCTGTGTAGTCTGAAGGAGTCATTAGTGGAGTACAGTGATGTGCAGGATTTAATTAGATCCACAAACACTGCGAGCAGCCGTGCGTGTAGCACAGATAGCACGCTGCAGATGAGTCTCAGCTTTTCCCTCTTTCATTTCAACTTCATTAGACAAATCTGTATATCGGGAGGATCCTGAGTGTAGCAGGCAGAGGCATTGTCTGATGTTCGCTAACAGGGACCAAAACTATGTAAATCCATCTGCTCTGTGGCCGGCGGTCCTCCTCTGAAACTCTCAATCACCTGCAACATCGCCTTGTTGTCAGAGATTAAATGCCTTAAGAGGTATAAAATAGTTCCCAACATGTCTCTGGGTCTACATGCAAAGAGGAAAACATTGGCATAAAAATGTACAAACCAACAAGTCCATGTCCTTTACAATGACACATGGAAATGTTTTCTGATGTGACACCCACAATGGTTGGACGACTGATAAAAACTGTTACGTCACAGATGAAAAATAAGTAAATTTTATAATGTGACAAAACCTGATTAAGGTTTAGTTAGTGTTAGAAACTAAAAGGTCAGGCTTCAGGAAACATTGTGGTCTTTGTGTGGGTTAAAATTAGTGCTTTGTCAAGGTTTAGAGGACCTTTGTTGTCATAGTTAAAATATTAATGTGTAAATGTTGTAAAGCTTATTAAATGATCAAGGTTATAAAAAATGCCAGCCTTGAAAGGAAACAGGAAACAAACTGCTCCTTTCCTCCTTTGTCATAAATACTAAAATCCTCAGAGGGCTTTGTCTCTCAATGTTAACAAATGTAGTTTTGGGCCACTTATTGAAACCACTGATGCTCTTGTTCCTGTTGGGAAGACAGTCTCGTATAAATGTCAGTCCACCAGTCAGTGTCTGCTGTTTGTCTACACACAAATCCACCAACCCTGCCTTATTTTTAAAAAACATTTATGTAATTCTAACTCACAACAGCAGGTGCTTTTTTTTAATGAATGAAATATTGCTGAGATTACCTTTTCCTTGAATATAATACAATAATCATTCATAACAGCTAAAGCGTGATTTTCTTGTTTAGACTCTTGGTGAAGCTCAGTGGAAAGACCATTTGGTTCAATATGCAAAAATCAAAAGTGACTTGAACCACAAGACTGGACTCACTGTAACTTTGACTGAAACCACAATCTTTTCCAAAACTTAACCAAAGTACCTCTGATGCCTAAACCGGACCACACGTTAGACTCAGATTGTGATCCCCGTCTCCCTGTGACGCTGAGAAACATAATTTCCAGGATCCCCGGTCAGTATTTTGCTCTTAGAGTCAAGGTTCTGCACAAAACAACGACACTTTGTGCCAGAAATCACCTCATTTGAACAGAATCATCACAATTAGTTGATTGGCTTTTGCGTTCAGCACACCTTTGGTCAACTTTGATGTGCAATCGCAAAGACTCTTGACAGCTCAAAACGCTCAAAATGGAGAAAGCTATCATATACATCTGAAATGACGAGCCAATTAACTGATTACTCAATTAAAAGGAAATGAATGTGCAACAATCTTGATCATTAAAAATTGGATTAAGTCATTCTTCTAAGTAGATATCACCACCCTGAAAGTTTAGTCTTCTTTCTTTTGGTCGGACAAAACAAGCAACTTGAATATCTCAAATCTTCTATAAGTAATGACATTTTTTCTTTTTCCATTTCATATTGTATAGACCAATTTGATTAATTGTTGCATCAACGCTGATTTGCTGTCAGTGATGAGACAGACAGGAGTCGACGGTGTAAATACATTTTTTTTGATTTGCTGTTTAAGCTGCTGTAATTGACTAAGACTTCTCACAAAGGTTTTAGCACACAACAATTTTCAAGATGACACGTGAATGAATTTCGCTGCACCGGGCTGTTAAACCTGTTTTATGGGTTGTGAAGTTCATGTTCGATGACAGAGAGCTGGAAACGCCGACCTGTCACAAACTGTGCTTTTACTCGTTTGGTGGCCCTTTTAGGGTGAACATTGTCATTTTTTTTCCAACATTTCATCAGCAACAACAGTTTTTCATCATTTAGGACTAAAAGCTTGGACTGAACACAGCACTTTGGAGCACTCTCCATGCTGCAGTAATGTATTTTTACTGGGGGCAGAATTGGACTCTCTCGCTGTCTGTCTGTACATTTCCTGCTCCGTTCACTGTGTGTGTGTGTGTTTGCATGCAGACTGGACGCAGCTGTGAGAGCATCATAACTGATTATGGCCGTAATCGAGCCGTGTGATTGATATGAGTTGGGGATATCAACACCCATGTTCACTACCACAGGTCACCTGTTCCCGCGCTAACATCATTAGGCCGAGCGGAGCCTTCTGGGAGGCGTTTGCATGTGTGATACCTGTGTGTGTGTGTGTGTGGTGGAGAGAGACAGCTAGAGAGCAGAAACACACTTGTGTGAAGGTGAAATATGTCTTATTTCATTGCCCTCGCTACAGCTATCGTACAGCAACAGCACTGTGTGTGTGTGGGTGTGTGATGAACGTGTGTGTGTGTGATGAACGTGTGTGTCCTCTCTTCACGTCGTCCCGCTGTGTCGAGGTGTGACCTGATTTCTGAAACTGAAACAAACACTCTGTCAGGTATCATCTGATGCTGTCTACTACGATTTGACTGTGTGTGTGTGTGTGTGTGTGTGTTTACACTCTCATACCCGGGTGGCTTATGCTTGTTAGATTTTTTCCTTTGAGTAAAGATCCCTGCCGTTAATGAGTTAACTTCTTCACTAATGTGTGGAAAATGTGAAAACTTCTCTCAGTTTATAGTTTCTCCTCTCTGACATCACAGACTTTTCTTTGCTCTCTGGAGAGTATTTCGTGCTGAAACCTCTCACAGAGCGCACACACACCTTCGCCAAGGCTGCCGAATCCCGTAAAATGTTCAGTAATGTTTCTGCACAGTTTATACAAGAATGAGTCAGATTCACCCTTTAAGTGGCCATTTAGGTTCATCTAAGTGCCGTTACAGTTACACAATACCTTCAAGGACACACCGGAAAAATGACAGCGCTCGTCTTTTCTTTTTTGTGGATGTGGAAGTTGTTCCAGCGCTGTGAAACGCTTTAGAGAGGTCAGCCTGGGTGGATGGGAAGGACACCAGAGACTGCTGTTTGCATTTGGCCTCCCACCACCTATCAACTTTGGCTTCTTTTATCTATGAGCACCACATTTCCATAAACCCTTCAGCTGCCTGCAACTATACTACAGTTGTTTTGAAAGGAAACAACAAAGAAAATACTGAGTCAATAAGTTTTAAAAGGGCTTCTCCAAGTCCAAGAGTTACAGTCGATTTCGTCACATATACGCCTACAACAAGAATTTGGCCCAGAATAACAGAAAAAAAACCAGTAAAAAAACGTGATATTTAATAATAATTTTAATATTTTTTGATTTGGTTAAGGTAGAAACACTACATATACTACATTCATCTTCTGTACATCATGTTTTCTGTCTGTACACTGATTATGAAACTACCACCAGCAGAAAATTAGATTATCTTAGCAGAACGGGGGGAACTGCTATCCTGGCTCTGTAGAAAAATGACCAAATCTGCATACGAGCACCTCTGAAGCTCACTGATTTAACATGTTATATCTCATTTGTTTAATCTGCACAAATATACATATATATGTTTTTAAAAATGACAAACTGTGTGTTAACAGGAGCTGATGTGCTTAACTCTTATTTGGCAAGGAGCAGCAACTTCCTGTAGTCCGAGGAAGTCAAAATGAATGTTGATAAAGAAAGAGAATATGTGTAAATAGAAGAATATGATTTTCATGACCCATGAGTAAAACTCAGATTTACAGATGTATATAACCATTTGTGAATAAATGACTGTGATCAAGGTCATAATGCAGTAATATGTGTACGTAAACTAACAATACAAAACATTTACTCAGCCCTGGTTGGTCTTATTTGTTGTAATCACCACCATTTCTTCACAAACCATCATATGCATTTATTTGTGCATCCTGAAATGTTTTTTCTCATTAAAATTGAGACTTATTTCTCTGCACATATACTGTAAATGTTCCTCAGCATGACGCCAAACGTCTGAGATATTCTGCTAATTAACAGAGAAACAGCAACAGAAAACACAACCTCATAACCTCGGCAGTCTGTCTTGCTTTCAGTCTGCTCTCGTCAATAACATTTTGCATTTCTTGCTTTGGATAACGCTGAGATTCTCGACTGAAGTGTGTCTCTCTTCCCGTCTGCAGGTGGTGGCGGAGGACAGTTACTTAAACGAGGTGCAGAACTCAGGTAGGTGGGAGGTGAAACTCCCGTCTGTGCACTTAGCTGAGCCTCCCTCCCTCCTGCCTCTCCTCCCACACCGTCTCTTCCCTTCTGCTCTGTGTGTGTTTTTCCCTGCATTTTAACCCACATTCTGACTCAGACGCTCCTCAAACCCTTCTGTCGACGCCTCCTCTTCTTCCTTTTTATCCACACTCACCTCCCCATCTTCCCACTCGCCTGCACCCCTCTGCATTTAATTCCCCTCCTCTTCTTTCTCCACATCCCTGAGAAAAAAGGAGTGGAGGCCATAATGGGGGTTGGGGGGTGGGGCGAGGAACTCCTCCTTCTCCGGCTCATTTCCAGCGCCTGTATATCTGTCATGCACACGTTGACACACAAGTGGAAATCACATCGCCGTTGCAGACACACCTTACATCCACCTGCCACTTAGATCATGTGGAAACCACCTCGGGGCGCCTTAAAGAGGATTTTCACCCGGGGGACAAGTTGATTTTCATAACCAGAATTCAGCAAATGTTGCACAAGATGCTTGTCTGGTGCAATATTTTCCTCCCGGCTCTCTATTGTTGCAGCAAACTGAATCAAAACTGGGTTAAAAAAAGTGGAAAACAGAAGCAGTTTTTGTTCCGTGTTGAATACATTCCATAATGTGTGTGTTTTGTGTAGAAGGCGGCGCACACCCACCCCCCATACAGCAAGCCTCCGAGTGTGAACCGTGTCAAATACTCATTGTGACTGGGAAATGGATTATGGGAGAAGGGAGACTGAGTGTTCCCATGGCGATGGGCAGAGTGCCGTTGTCGTGGCAATGAGGAGGGTGTTGTGTGTGTGTGTGTGTGTGTGTGAAGCGATGCGGGTGTTTAGGTGGATAAAAGAACTTGAATGAGGAGGAGGAGGAGGCAGGAAGGAGGAAGTGAGGTTTAAAAGTAGAGGGGAAAGAAAAATGAAAAGATGAAAATCGGACTGATGATGAAGTCAAAAAGAGAAACGTTCATCAGAAGACGCTTTCACTGATGAAGGAAATGAAAGACACAACAGATACACAGCGCCTGGTTCAGTTACGCAATGCTTTTTTTTTTACTTATTTAAAATTTCATCAACCTTGCCATAAAAGTTTTATTACCTAAAGATATAAGCTCTAAAGATATTTTTATTTATTCATTTAGTTTGTCATTACAAATAGAACTACAGTGACAAGACATACGTGCTGCCTTATCATGAAAACAAAAGGATAAAAACATAAGAACATGTTGTTTAATGATTTAAAGGATATTAATATGTTGGCTTACGTGAAACATTGGAGTAGGAAAGAAAAATAGAAATACATATATACAGAAATTTAAATATGACTTCAGCTGTGGTCGATGAATTTAATGTTTTTTTTCTTACAGCGGACATTTTAACTTTGTAATTGCAGCAGAAGCAAAGAAGTTAGTAATAAACATTAATGACGGCTCCGTTCTAGTAAAGTGCTGCAGCGACACCGGGGTCGTGAAAACTGAAGCAGCAATTCAATCAAAACGTCTCCTGCGAGGAAGGCCTGTAATGAGCGACTGCGTGGCCTACTTCCCGACACAGACTCACACCTGCGTCATCAACATGACAGCCCGAACGGAGGTGACTTATCTGGAAATCAATTTGCTTGTTCCGGCTTTACACTGTGAAGATCTGCTGCTTTCCTTTGGACTGCTTATCGGACAGAACAAAAGCTTTTATTTTACAGACAAATGGTTATTTTTAGCTGCAGCTCCAGATATGAGTTTGTACTCTAAAGGAAAGTGTAGGGAATTACACCACTAATGCCATTTTAACCTCACAGCGCTTTGCATTGTGGGT
The DNA here is from genome assembly GCA_023238725.1 of Scortum barcoo. Taxonomy (NCBI): domain Eukaryota; kingdom Metazoa; phylum Chordata; class Actinopteri; order Centrarchiformes; family Terapontidae; genus Scortum; species Scortum barcoo. The sequence continues at coordinate 5,372,415 of CM041542.1, forward strand.
TATTCCCTTGAGCAAAGTCACAGAAAGCATGCATGAAGGGCTCAAAAAGTCCACTAGAGCCAAAAGAGCCCTTTAACACTTGCCAATTTCACAGTGTCCTGAGCCCTCAGGACGTAATCTGTGATGGTCAAGTCTCCTTGTTTACCAAGACAAGAGTGCAGATGTGTGTTAGTGTAGTCCATAAAATATATGACCATATTTATTAAAGACTTTTGAGGCTTAATCATCCACTTGAGTGCTTAGAAATTGATTTGTTATAAAGCGTCCCACCCCGAGATGAAGTCATATCTAAGTATTTTCTGCAACCACAGCAAACAAACAACAGCAGCTCATTAAATCAAATAGAGATCATCTACACTCTTCCACTCTTATTAACTTAACTCCACCAACATTATCTTACAAATAAATAACAAATTACAGAATCAGCAAAAGAAGATGGTTCATCCCCCCAAAGTCCTATTATAACCCTATTATATAAATAGTTATATAAAAAGTTACTTTAAAGTCTGAATGAGTTTTTTTGTGCAATCAAAAAAAACATCTGTTGTATTTTAGTAAATAAGGCACAAATCACTGAGAATCACTGTTCACTCCATACAACTGACAGGAACAATTATCATTGGATCCAAGTTTGAACCGTACTCATTATCACAAGGATTAAAGTACGGATACAGCTCTTCGGTAAAGAAACACTCAGTAAAAGAGTAAATGAGTGTTGCTGTCTGTACGTCATAGAAATAAATCTGCCCTCCGTCGTAATCCACAAACACGCCGACGCGCTCCACTTTTCCCAAGTGTACCGGCATGTTCGGGGAGCTGAAGGTTTCGAACCTGTCTTCTAGGAACCAGATGGCCCAGAGTCCACAGTGAGGGCTCCGAACAAGCACCCCTCTCCTCTGGATTGACGCCGTGGCCACGCCCAGACACCACTCGGTCTTAACGCCCACAAACACCTCGAAGTAAAACCTCCGCGATGAGAAACCTCTCTGCCCCAGAACCGCGAGGTGTGCAGTGAACATGTTGGGGCTCTGCAACTGGTTCCCCCACAGACCCGAGCCCACGTTGTACCTCACCTGTTTCATATCGTCGGACAAGAAGAGCAGAGGGTGAGCCGTGTCGGGGTCGAGCACCACGTTCACTTCGTAGCGCTGCATGTACCTCAGCGCCGCGTCGCTCGGCACGTCTGTCCCACCGGAGAACGTCTTTATTTCAGCGTTCATTTTGCTCAGCAGCGTTTGCATTTTTGACACCGTTTCGCTCAGAGTTTTCCGTATGTGGTGAATCTCCACGTGTGTGTTGGAGCTGAACGTGCACAGGTCCATCGTGTGAGGCAGGAGCGACGTCTTTGGGAAGCTCTGGAGGAAACCAAACTGGTCTTCGGTCTTTCTCAGCTCCCCCAGCTTCGCCGTCATCCTCTGCAGCTCGGTGATCTCTCGCTCCACGCTGCTGATGAACCCGTCGGCTTGTTCTTCTGCTACTTTCTGCTTCTCCTCCATCACCTTCACGAGCTCCGTCTGGCTCTCCTGGATCTCAGACACCAGCGCCATCAAGTCCCGTGCACTGTTCGCTATCACGTCTTTGGTTTCCGTCTCGCTTTGCCTCACAGACTCCTTCGTGGCTCGGACCTTCTGCAGCCTCTCCTGGATCATGTGCTCCGCCTTGGCCTCTGTGTGCCTCAGCAGCGCCTTCATCTCCACATATGCTTGCTGAACGGGAAGGACGTCGTGCTTCACGTGGCACGAGCTGGCGCAGAGGTTGCACAGCAAAGCCTTGTCATCCCTGCAGAACAGCATCAGGAGTCTGGTGTGCTCCTTGCAGATCCGCTCGTCCAGGCTCGCTAAGGGTGCGACCAGCATGTGTCTCTTCAGTCCGGCAGCTCTGTGGTGAGGCTCGAGATGAACGTCGCAGTAAGAAGTCAGACACTCCAGACAGGATTTGACAGCCTCGTGCTGGGTGTCGGTGCAAATATCGCACATCACCGCAGCACCGCAGCCGGCCTGCTGCTGGTCCGGGCTCCAGACTCGAGCATCCGTCACCTGAAGCGACATGAACTGTGACGCAAGCTCCGAAATGAAAGTGTTGACCTTGAGATCCGGCCTCCTGTCAAAAGTTTCCTTGCAGATGGGACACTGGTAGACTGTGGCATCGTCCCAGTAGCACGAGATGCAGGACATGCAGAAGTTGTGACCGCACGGGGTGGAGACGGGACGGGTGAACACATCCAGACAGATGGGACAGAGAAACTGCTCCTCAGATAAGAGACTGTTGCTGGAAGCCATTTCTGAAAACAAACAACAAACAACTAAATTAAATTAAGGGGACAAAAAGCAGTTGCAAAAAATAATCTTACCAAATGTCCATTTAGTATCTGCTGTGGAGCTTTCAATCATATTACATGATCATGATCTAAATCAGTGGATGGAGTTTCTTTGGCATTGCAGATGTTCAATTTTACTTTTTTTTCAGAGCACTTTAAAGGTAGTTTTCTTCTAAACAAACACTGTTTCTGTCTAAATGTAGTACTTTTTTTCAAAGCAGCTGACTGCAACTGTTTTGATAACCAATTTCAGTTTAATATCAGTTTCATTTTTTAAGCACATACAACTGAAATCAACTTTCTCCACCCTCTGTCACTGTGAGAATCTGATAAACTGAATATTTTTTGTTCTTAAAAGATGTCAGCTTCAGTTTTAGGAAACAGCCACTGGATATTTTATGGACTTAATGATTCATATTTAACCTATAAAATAATTGAAAATGATAATTCAGAAAATAATACTCACATTAATCAATAATTAAATAAAATGATCATTATTTTCAGCCCTAAATGTATTTCATAACTCAAAACATTTTCAAAGCCAGTTTTTCTTGCATTGTCTGTCACCAGCGTTTACTAGTTTGCTATCATCTTTTTTTAATGCGTTTGAGGGAGCTATTGTAACAGAAAGTGAAAAGAGAAGGATTTGATATGAAAATACCTCTATACAGACCTGTTTTTGTCACTTGCTATTACTGACTTCTCGTCCGGGTTGACTTACAGCTGAAGTTCAAAGTTCATTCACAAGCTCGAAAGCAACTGTTGGAAAAAAAACACCAACATATTGTTCATGATCTCCATGAAGAGGGTGAGAAAGCTATAAAAAAGTTTATAAAAGGACTTTATCATTACTTTTCTTCTTTTCTCAAGAATCAGCTTTGAATCTCACCTTTTTAGCCATTCGGGCAAATGCATTATATTCAATTTCCATGAATACTGGGCAAACTCAGGTGCTTTAAAGGTTTATTAAACTAGACAACACAAAGACGTCCATCTATTGGCCAAAATAAGTCAACATTTCTCAACAAAAAGACTCAAATGGCAGACAGATAATGAAGCTACAACACACACACACAACATAGATTTTACTTTTTACGTGATATAATGACAGTTTGGCTCAGGAATGACTGCTTACCTGTGTCGGTGGAGGTCTTTAAAGGAGAAAGAGTGACAACAGGAGAGGGAGGTAGTTTCCAAGGAAGGAAATTTTACTTTCACTTTCATCCTGTGTCACGTTTCTTAAAGCAACAGATGGCCTTTTCCAGCTCTGGATACAGCTGAGGCTCATCTTTGGGACCTGTGTCTGAGTGTGTCTCTGTATTATTTATTGTTTGAGGATGGCTTTCTGTTTTAGTTCACTACATTTTTGCCTGATTGATTTCCTGCTTCCCTGCTCTCAGTGTTTCCCACCGCACACACTTCTGCTTTCCCTCTCACTGTCCAAGCTGGACCCAGTGTGTTTCTGCCTCGTCACTCTGCAGCAAATCCATGAGTGTGTACCGTGTGTGTGTGTGTGTGTGAATGGATGTAATGTGAGTGTGTGTGTGTGTGTGTGTGTGTGTGAATGGATGTAAGTGGTGAGTGTGTGTGTGTGTGTGTGTGTGTGTGTGTGTGTGTGTGTGCGTGGTGGGCGCAGGGGGGGTGGGGGTTACACTGCGCAGATAATGTTCCAGGACAGCCGAGCTGTGTGTGTGTGAGATAAGACTGTAGCTGGTTACCGAGGCACCTCCGCCATTAATCATAGTTTAGTAACCGCTCGACCTCAGAAACCCTTAAATCTTCAGTATGTGCAGAAAAAAGGTGCTGAAATCCTTCAGAGAAAGAGGCAACACCACAGAGGGAAAACACCCGATTAGAGAGTAAAAATTAATATTCAGTGCTTTTTTTCTGGTTTTGGGTTTATACTTTCAAATGAGATTCATAGTCTCATCTGAAACTATGAAAATTCCCCAAAAGAAAAGGAAAGGAAGGGAAGGGAAGGACACTAGAAAGGAGAGAAGGGAGCGAGAAAATAAAGAAACTAATAGAGAAGAAATAAAGAAATCAAAACAAATAAATGATCATTAGAAACTGGTGACACATTTTTTTGTGATTTTTTTTTAATATATAATAGTGTTTAATGAGAGATATAGATATAAATATCCAGTGAACACAGTGAAATATATGAATGAACCAATAAATTGTGAAAAAGTTTGATTGGTTGAAAGGTGAGGGGGTGGTGATTCCACTGTCTTAATCATTTGTTTAATAATTTCAAATGTGTTACTATTAGTATTTCTTTATTGTCTTTGTTTATTTTATTTTTATTTATATTTATTTGATGATTTATTTAATATTGAACACTCTGAGCCTCCATACAGAGAATCTCCAGCTATCAGATATTTCTTCTGCTGTAGAAGAAAAAAAACTATTTAGTCTCCAAAAAACAGACAGACTCAGAATAAGGACATTTATTAATTGATTCATTTGTACAATTAAGTTAAACAGCATTAAGTATTTCACTTAAAGCACAGCCCTGCTGCAGTATCGGCTCATAGAGCAGCTGACATGAATGTAGATGTCTTTTGGATGGTTCTCTTGAAAATAAAATATATTTCTGTGCACATTTAGTTTTTGGACAGTTCACAAGTGAGATATTTAAAATACATATTTAATGTGTGAAAATCCTGAACAACCAAGATCCTGAACCACTTTTTCATGCACACTTCCATAAATTCACAAATACATTTTAAAAGATCAAATTCTCATAATATAAATATCCTATAAACAAGACTACAGAGGTTTTGTCTCTTATGCTCCATCCTCTCTCTATAAAATTAGTTAAACAAACAAAAAAACAAACAAAAAAACTCATTAGAACAGATTAAAAAGCTTCTTTAACACTGAACCTTGCAGCTACTTTTGCACATCTGAGTGCTTTAGTGTGTCTGGTGCCTTTATGTGGTCTGCTCTGCTTGTTATTTCTGCAGAACAATCCCTTTTCATTAATGCGTGATGGAAGTTTTTAATAGGCTCCGATATATAACCTGCTCTATATTTGGCGGCCTAATTTCGGCACACTTTGATGTCAGCAGTTTCCCTCTCGGCCTGTTTAAGCTTCACTCACACATTCGCTCACTCCTCTCCAAGAAGATTACTAGAAGTGTCCGATCACAATGTTAAGCAAGGGTGGTGTGAGGTTATGGATGATTTCACCAGTTCGGCGTGGATCAGCGGGGGTAAATGCATTAGGCCGGATCCTGCTGTGGCAGCGGACAGCGTGTGAGAATCACCCATGTAAGCCTTTATGTTCAGATAAAATGCAGACATGGGGATAATGTGACTTCAATGAGGCCAATTCCTCTCACTGCTCCCCAACTTTCCCCATTTCACTTCCTTTTATTTACATTGTCCTCTCTGACCCAAATCCTCCTCCTTTCACCCAAAACATCTCATTCTCCCATCTTCCTCAGCGTTTACACTCTCTCCTCCCTCCCTCTCTCCCTTCGTCTCTCTGTGCAGTGCCTCTGTCCTGCTCTGAGGGATTCACAGAGTTGGGATACTACAACGGCACTGTGTCTCAGACGGACTCTGGCGCCCCCTGTCTGAAGTGGATCGAGTTCCCGGACTACGTCATGCAGTACCCGGGCCGAGGGCTGGGCGACCACAACTACTGCAGGAACCCGGACCGAGAATCAAACCCTTGGTGTTTCTTCAGACAAAACTCTGGAGCCATCGGATGGGCCTACTGCGACTGCCACCAGGGTACGAACAAGATCACCGGGATGTGGCTGATCTTACAATAACAATAAACTTTGTTCTTATAGCACTTTAGTTATTAAAGTGCATAACAATATAGAATAAAACATGAGAATAAATAACAAAAGGCATAATTCAAGAACAGTAAAATATTGAAAACTCCCAGAAGTTTCAATTTCAATCAACCATGTACAATATCGGGGAAATGAATCATAACAGAATGAACCGGGAATAACTAACCATTGTTGTTATTATCAATTAATCTTCTGATAGTTTCCTCTTCTACCCAGCCTGGTGATAATATGAGGAGTTGGAATTAAGGAATTAAGAAGGAAAAGATAGAAAGAAAGAAAACACATTTCTGGAAAGGTGGTGCCCAAGTAGATGCTGGTTTCTTCAAGGGGTCAGGGGACAGTGTCAGGAAACTGTAAAAATGCTCATCACAATTCAGAGTTTAAGGTAACGTCTGCAACAAACCAAAACCCAAAGATATCCATCAATTCATCCATTAGGCTGACACAAAGAAACAGACAGATTTTTATGGAGATTTTAGAGTCGACAAACGTTGTTTTTGGGATGCGACAGTGCTAATTGCTGCTATTTAGCATGCTTGATGAATGACTTAAAGGTGCGCTAATCAAAAAGTTATATTAACAATAAATAAAATGAGTATGTGCAACATTAGGTAAGTTGCTCATGGTGAAAACCAACAGAGAATTATCAACCAACTCTGCAGAAAATGCCCCAAACCCCTGTTTAGCACCAAGTTAGCAACTAGCAAATACAGTGGAGCAATTAGCAGCTAAAGAGCCCTCAGAAATCGGTGTCAATGAAAACAGAGCTTAAAGACGGGTGAACACTGTGTCTGATGGATGTGTGACTAACATGTAATTCATAATATTTATCATGTTGTGTTAGCAGCTTGTTCTGCTGCCCCCAAGTGGCCATGAAACAATGAGTGCAGCTTTAATTAATTAATCAATTAGCAAATTTTGTGCCACTGTGGAAATTTAACATGATTCAGGTTTCTGCTGCATCACATTGTGTTTTTGGACGTTAAACATTTTTAGGAGCAGCACGTCTGGTCGGCAGCTCGACCTCAGGCAGTGGTCGTGTTGAGGTCTACCTGAATGGCCAGTGGGGGGCGGTGTGTGACTCTCACTGGACGGACAGAGATGCCAGCGTGATCTGCAGACAGCTGGGCCTCAGGTGAGAGAAAACACAACTTCTCGCCCGGTGTCGAAGTTTCGCGGCTTCTTCTTACTGATGATTTTCTGTCTCTGTTCCAGCGACATCGGCTCGGCCTTGCAGCACTCGCAGTTCGGCTCGGGCTCCGGCCTCTTCCACTACGAGCGCCTGGGTTGCCGTGGCGACGAGAACACTCTGAGCAAGTGCCGGAGCAGGACGTTCGTCACCGGCGACTGTAGCCATGGAAACGAGGCGGCAGTGGTGTGTGCGCCGCCGGAAGGTCAGTATGACTTCCACGGTGTCATGGCAACCAGACCTGAATATTTCCCCCACACACACCTGAGAGACACAGAGAGGTTTACTTTTGTTAAGAAATTCATTTTAAAGTATGTTTACAGTATAATGTGTAGTAATATTATTTATGCATATGAAAATTAAGGATGACTTTGAAGGGGACAGGCAGACAGGAGGGATGCTGTTTGACCTCTACATATATATTTCTATATATATTTCTGCATCCTCTCTCAGGCAGTGGCCCTCCGCTGCGATTGGTCGGTGGCGAAGAAGACTTTGAAGGTCGCGTTGAGGTGTTTCACGCAGGACGGTGGGGCTCCGTCTGCGACGACCAGTGGGACGACAGAGACGCTGAGGTGGTGTGCAGACAGCTGGGTTTCGGGTACGTGCCCCACCCTGTCACACCTCTTCACATCACACCGAGTTAACATATGTGCGGTGACATTTTCCCAAACCGATCCCTCCCTGGTAGCACCTTTACTACAAAGTTCACACAGTAAATCACACCTTAAGCTCTGGAGGATGCTTTGCATTAAAGGGTAAAGCTGACGTAATTCAGTGTTTTTCTGATTATCAACGAATCCCAATGAAGAACCAAAGCTAAAAATGTGGTTGGTGTCACAGTACTAATTGCCCCCCCCTTCTGCAGCCCATTAGTTCCTACTGAAGAAAGAAAGCACAAACAAACTAAAACAGCTGGATACTGTCAATTTTAACAGATACCACTCAAACAGGAGTAAATAGTACATTTTTGGGGACTATTTCCAGAGATGGATTAATACACATTAGATGCTCTAAATAAACAGTGCTAAGGTTCATTTTAATAAAGGATCACATCACAGTTTGGCTCATTTATCTGTTTTAACACTGATGAATCTTGGGCTATTTAGGCTGCTTGTGAATACTTTTGATTTTGTCTTTAAAAAGTGTTTCACCATGCCAATGTTTGGTATCATTTTTTTCAGCACAAAATAACCTTTCTGACCTGACAATTATCTTTTCACTGGGACAAACTGTACTGGAACAACTGATAGAGGGGTCAATAGTTTCTGGTCAACAATTAATTGAGCTCTATAAGGAATAAGCTTTGACTACACCAATAATGCCTACGATAGAAAAGTATAGAAAAGTATCAAATAAAAAAATGATCAGCTGGTGTGTTATATCATGCACTGTTTGCCTGTTCATGTACTGTTATAATGAATGAGTGTGTGCTAAAAATGGTTGCTAAATCAATCTTGCATTTATTGTAAAATGATGTGATTTTGATCTAAAGCGTCCAGGAGGAACTTGAATTTGTAAGATCATTTCCTGTTCAGGCGTAGTTTGGTTCAGTTCAGTGAAGCTGGTTTTGGACAGCCCTCAGTTAATGAAATACACAGGAGCTGCCGTTGTTGTTATTTATTCAGTGTTACTATTATCGGGTAGACGTTTCACTCTGTGCGGGCGTTCCCCTCTTACACGCTGCATAGAGGAGGAGTAACATCCCAGACAACTTAGAGGAGATGAAATGTGACCTCGTGTTGAACATGGAGGGAGTTTCTTCTCCTGTCAGCTACGACTTCATCACTGTTTGACGCTCTAACAGCGAGGGACATCTTGCCATCTGTGTTTGTGCCTCTAAATTATAGATGTTCTCACACAGCTGCTCGCAGGCACTGATGGGTTTTGACACTCAAAGACAAAATGAAGTGAGAGTGACGTCTTTTTTCTCACCTGGATACTTATATGTGTCAGACATTTACACACTGTTTTCACATTTTTTTAAGGTTTCAAAATCTATCGCCACTGTGACATCACAAGCTAACACCAGTCAAACATTAAATGACAAAGTGGTCTTTCATATTTATAATAACAGGAACAAGCCTGCTGTTGCTACAATATGAGTCCCTCTATTTTTCTGTGTATTGCTGTGCTTTTATTTTCAGCCTAAACTTGAAGTTCAGCTGTTCACGAGAAGAAATGCATGAACACACACAAACACACAAATAAACACACAGCATCAATAAATAATCAGCACATGAATGCAGCAACGTCCCTGTAGGAGCCATTCATAATTTATTTGGATTTATTTAGATATTTGCTTTATTTTGAAACAGCTTTCTTCATTAAACGTGCCACAGCTGGAGAATCCCTTATATCTATATCACATCAGATACCAAAATACAAATCAAGTCACAAATTTTGCCTCAAGGGGCTTCGCAATCTGTACACAACACCCTCCGACTTTCACAAATGTATTAAAGAACATTAAACTTCACATATTTTCAACAGGAGTCTCAGTTGTTTCATGACAATCTTATGGTATATTAAATTAAAAAGAAAAAGGTGGAAACACACATAATATTTAGACAAATTGTGTGTGTGTTGTAGGGGTGTGGCGAAGGCCTGGTCATGGGCTCACTTTGGTCAGGGTTCAGGCCCGATCCTGCTGGATGCTGTGAAGTGCACAGGAAACGAGCTCTTCCTGGATCAGTGTCCCCATGGCGACTGGGAGCAGCACAACTGCGACCACATGGAGGATGCTGGTGTCTCCTGCAGCCCTTATACAGGTACAGTGAACACACACACACACACACACACACACCGACACTACTGTACACACTGATAGGCTTCAAGCTGCTTTTTATAGCCCCGAACATCAATAAATCATTACCGCATGAGGCAGCAACATCCTCTTTGTGACAAGCTCAAACAGGATTTATGGCGACTGAGAGGAAGCGTATCTGCTGGCATGAAACAGCAGCTGCCATTCATCAAACTAACCTAAGATTAATAATTAATCTAAAAATTATACATTAATGTTAATGTCAAATGAATCTATAACATTTAATCTAGTCTCACTGTTCCATGAAGGATTTTCTTTGGAGTCGAGTCAAGTGTACCTGCCTTTAATCACATTCAAACCCCGAAGGACTTTATAATGAGCGCTTTACGACTGTTTCAGACGGTGTGGTGCGTCTGGTTGGAGGAGACAGTCCCTGGGAGGGTCGGGTCGAAGTGTTTCACAACGGTGACTGGGGAACGGTGTGTGACGACCACTGGACCCAGCAGCATGCAGAGGTGGTCTGCAGGCAGCTGGGCTACAGGTACAGGGTCAACTCGAAACACTGCTCACCGACAGACACACTGATGACACAAAAATGACACTTATCTATAATGTTAAGAAGAAGATGAGTACATGAATTAAATATAAATTTTACCTGATGAAAGTCAGTCGAGATGTTTTGATCAAGTAAAGTCAGAATAAGGAAATTACATTTCTCACTTTAAATGAACCAGGATTAATTTTTAATTGTTCTTATCAAAATTGCATAAATCACCACATCTTGAATGAGGCAAAACTCTAAAGAAAACAGATGAAATTAACCTCTTCTCTACTTTCAGGGGCCACGCTGAGGTCGTGTCGGACGGGACGTTCGGCGAGGGCGTCGGCCTGATCCTCCTGGACGACGTCCACTGTGAGGGATCCGAAACCTCCCTGCTGGACTGTCGACACGGCATCTGGGGACGGACCGACTGCTCCCACAGTGAGGACGTGGGAGTTCGCTGCAGGGGCCGGTCCAGCCAAGAAACCAACGAGGTGCCGGTTATCGCACCCTCCACAGGTAAGAGATGAGAGAGTCTTCCTTCGGGGCGCCTCAGCAGCGATCATGAGACTGTTTCACTCTCGCCTTCCAGTTATCCTGCCAGTTTGGGGATCAAACGAAAAACCTTTTTAGTGATAAGCTCTCTTCCCTGACCTTTAGGCTGTGGCCCCCAGCTGTGTAGATAAAAAAATAAATAAAAATCTAGAAGACAACAATGTGAATGAAAGCTACAAGAGGAAAAGAGTTTAGAGTTTACCTGATTTGCATTAATTTATGTTTGCTAAAAAAGATCATCCTTGACAATTTGGTGATTTATAATGAATTTACAAAGTGTGGGGCCTTAAAGTTTCTGTAGTGAGACTGAGAACAACAATTGGTCACTGGTTTTTATATGTGTCTTGCCTTTCACCGCCACAATTAGGAGAACGAGCCAGCCAGCTTTGATTAGATGTTTGAGAAAAACACCAGACTGCTGGATAACTGTTTGTGGGTTTCTTGTTCATTGGGGAGCAATTGCAGGAGCAACAAAGAAGGGAAGAAAGAAAACCAGCAGAAATAACAGGGTGTCATTGCACTGCACTGCAGAAGTTTGGTGACTCTGCAAATGCAATTAATTTTGTACCGAAAGGGCAAACTGTCCCTGCAGAGCGTTGGTCTAATGCCAGGCTGTGAGCTATTTACTTTCCATCCATCCATCCATCCATCCATCCATCCATCCATCCATCCATCATCCATCTATCTATCTATCTATCGATGAAAAAATTAAATCAGTTCTGTCTCCCTTTGTTGCTCTGTATTGTTGTTTCAGCGTGAAAACACTGCATACGTCTGTCCCAAGAGTTGAAATGCCACATGTTGACAGCAGAGAGGATAAAGCGACGTTTTCTGTCTCAGCACTCCGGAGGTCCTGCGCCTCCTGTCAACACACGGTCCATTAGAATGAGAATAGAGGCTGAATAAAGAGACAGCGGGCGGCAGATGACATTTAACACCGGCCAGTGAACGTATAACTCACTCTGGGTGCGCGTGGCGAGTGTGTAGATGTGCAGGCATGAATATGAATGAATGTTTTGTTTCTGTCAGGTCCCCTGGTGCGTCTCGTGGGTGGCAGCAGCAGAAAGGAGGGTCGAGTCGAGGTGTATCTCCATGGCGACTGGGGAAGTATTTGTGACTCGGGATGGAACGACCTGAATGCGGCTGTGGTGTGCAGACAGCTCGGACACAGGTTCGTAAATATATTCATGCACGGCAGAGACAGAAAGTTAAACTTGAATGAATTCCACAAAAAATCAACATTTCCTCCGTCCTCAGTGGTGGAGCGGTAGCAGCCGGCAGGTTCGGCCAGGGGAAAGGGCCCATCCACCTGGACCAGGTGAGGTGCACGGGGAAGGAGGAGTTCCTGGGCGAGTGTCCGTCACTGGGCCAGAGCATCCAGGGCTGCAGACGCAGGGAAGACGCGGGCGTGAGGTGCGACATCACGCCGCGGCAGTCGGCGGCACAGGCCAAGCCTCAGGAGCTGAGCTGTGGGCTGAGGAAGCTGACGGAGGACGAGAACCAGAGGAGGAACAAAGGGGAGGAAAACATGCTCAAGTTAGTTGTACAATATGACAAAATATGTGACTTTGTTCTGGAGACAAGGAGGCCTTATCAGTGACACACACAATACAAAATCAATAACACAGTAACACAATAAAAGACTGCATTGATATTATAGTAAATTTGAATTAAGTGTATTTATCTTTTTTTTTTTTTTTAAAGGCATGTACCACTAGAGGGCAGGTATGTCAGATTCTGTAAAAAAATCCTTATTAATGGCTAGTTTAAGCTTTTATGGGACTCCAGGGGCAGATATTTGCTGCTGGGACTCTACTGACCCCTCTACCTCCTGACTGTATTTTTCTACGCTGTTGTCTCCTTGTTCCCATTACATAAAGAGCCCTCAGCCGACAACACGACCAAAAAAGCATCTAGCATTCAAGATTCAAGAATTAACAAATACATCGAGTAATCACTGGAAGTGGAAAAATAAATAATAGCACTAAAGTAATTAAATAAAATATAGACCTAAAATATCAATTATACAACTAAAATAAGATACATAACTAAACAGAGATATACAACAGAATACAGGTACTACTCTTGTTGGCAGCATCTGAATACAGGTTTTCTGCATGTCAGTAAAATTTGTGATAATTTGATGCATCATGTCAGCACAACTTCAGCAAAAGCCATCTTATAGTCAGATGTTGACACAGACTCTTCTCTAATAACTTGGCCAACAGAGTCAGGTATTAATGCAGGACGTGTTGGCAGAGATACTTTTATTTTAACTGACATCTTTTCCCGTTCTCTGTCAGGACCACGTGGCCGTGGCAGGTGTCAGTGTGGCTTCAGTCTCATGAGGAAAACAGCAGTCCTCTCTGTAGCGGCACTCTGATCAGCCCCTGCTGGGTCCTGACGTCTGCGTACTGTGTCAGCAGGTAAATTGGACACCGAGCTCTAAATCAGATCAGCGAGCGCTGTGACGCACAAGTATAAATCTCCCCCCCCTCCTGTCGCTCCCTGTTTCCTCTCCCCTCCTTCAGGTTCGGCAACGACCCGTCCAGGTACGCGGTGCGTGTCGGGGCCTCGGAGCAGACCCTGACCCCGGAGCAGGTGGTGGTTCACAGGAAGTTCAAGGGTCAGAGCGGAGGTCACGATCTGGCTTTGTTGAAGCTACCCAGCACCAAGGGTCAGTGTCTGACCTTTGACCCCAACACCAATGCAGCGTGCCTTCCCACTGTAGAAACAACATCGGGAGGAAATACTCCATCTTCTTGTGTTGTCATGGTTACCACGGGCTGGGCTGGACCAGGTATGTGTTGTTTTTTTTTTCTTTAAACCATATTCAGAATATTTCTAAAAAGATTAGATACAAACACCAGCACAGTCAAGATTTTAAAGAAGATTTTACAAGCAAAGATATTAACCACTCAGATTTCCCAGAAACAAAAATGAATAAATGTACACTGGAAGGTTTCTATCAGTATTTTCATAAATCTGTTTGTTAAAATAAATCTTTAGACTTAAATATTAAATCTAAAGGTTAGAATTTGAACTTGTGGCAGGTTTTGGCTGCTCGTCTTTACATATTATAGCAATGAGTGATAAAAAATAACCTGTTATTGTAATCAGTAACCCTCAGAGGTGAACTTGTCGGCATGTAGGGCTGCCAACAATCCAAAACACAAAGATATTCATTTAATGAACATATAAACCAAATGAAATCAGCAAATATTTGCATCTGAGAAGCTACATTTTCTTTTGGCACTAATATGAAGTTGACTCTAATGGTTTTGACTGAAATATCTCACACGTGTTCATGTTTAAATAACAGTGGTGATATCTTAACTTTTCATCTAGCGCCATCAACAGGTCAAAATATTAATATCTCATCACCTTCCCATCAGTCTCACAAGTCATTGTGAGCATCTTTTTTAGATTTAGCTCAAAGTGCTGCTGTGCCTCATTGAGCTGTGAGTGTGGCTGCAGAGTTTTTTTATTGTTACTTGATAAATAAACAATTAATCAATAGCCAACATTACTGATTCATTTTCAGATTCAGATTGCTTTATCATTGAATCTAATTGTCTGAGCATCTCCAACATGCAGCTCTTTTAATCGTCTCCATTCTCTCTCTCAGACTCAGTTGTTGCATCCTGGGTCCCTCTGATGTCGTCATGGCAATGTAAGAAGCGCTATGGCGACAGCTTCTCCAGCCACGGCACGCTGTGTGCCGGCAGCCCTCCGGACACCAGCCTCCTCCATGGCGACAGTTGTCAGGGCAACTCTGGAGGCGGGCTGGTGTGTCAGGGGGAGATGGGTCGATGGGTCCTCACCGGGGTTGTCGCCGGGGGTTACGGCTGCTCCGACCCCTCCTCCCCCGCGCTCTACACTCGTGTCAGCCGCTTCAGGAGCTGGATCGAGGAGGTCACCGACGCACGGGCGCGTCCGGAGGAGCCGCACACACACGCAAAGACACAAGAAGATCTGACACACGCTGACAATGACCCGACACACACACACAGCGAGGGCAAGGATGAATACGTCCACGCGCACGGCAAGCTCAAACACACACACGATCAGCAGGAAACGAATGAAATCAGTGATATCAAACAAACACACGCTCATCACTCACACAGCAATCTGTACATTAACACACACACTAAAAGCACACACGGGCACCGGGTAGGGGACGCCGACACAAACACGCAAATCCTGGTCTGATTGAGGCCGCGCCATTTGGCTTACCATCTGTGCCATGTGACCGCCTAAAGAGGAGGAAGGAGAGTTAGAGAAGTCAACTTTAACAGTAAAAAGAAAAGAAAGATGCTCCCAACTTAAAGTCAGTACAAACGGCCGTCTCTGCGCTCATTTCAAATCTGAACTCGGTGTTGTGAATCCCAAGTGTTTGCGGTTGCTAATCGTCGGATGAGTGCGGTGGCGTGGGCAGACCTTTGCCGAGCTGCCAGAGTGTGTGGGTGACTTGTGGTGCTTTACATGTGAGTTACAGCCTGTCGAGAGCTGGAGCGAGGACCGATGGGTTGGCAGCGTTTAGGCTCGAGCCTGGCGTGCTGATCAGGGCCTTTCACTGAAACTGAAAATCAAAAAATCAGCATGGCATGTGTTTTTAAGGACAGAAGTGTTAGCATCAAAATATTTGGTTTGGGGGGGACATTTCTGAGACGGTCAAACAAGAATCTATGCTAAAATCCACCTATTTATGTGTGTCTTCTGTGAGCCGTTTAGTGACGAAAATCAACAAACTAACCACCAGAACATCTAGAATAAAGGCTGACTGCATCTCATCATTGTCCCTCTAAGATCGTTAATATAGATAAAACCCTCCTGCATCAGGTGACGCTCGTCCCAAGTTAAGTTTTGATAAAAAAAAAAACCAAAAAAAAAAAACAGATGTGGCTGATGTCGCTTTTTCAAACAGGGCTCGTCTCTTCAGGCTGTTGTCTTATACCTTTACTGGTGAAAGTGCTGTTTAGACCCACGATTAAGCTATTTAACTAAGGACCATACCAGTGATCGGTCACGTTTCGGTGTATTAATTCACATTAACCAATGATGTATACTTCACACCGCTGCAGACTGTTTTAAATCACACGTTCATAATGTGCTTTTACATGCAGATACACACAGGAAATACACTTCCCAAGGTCCAAACACATATCACAAAACATAAATTAATACAGAAAGATAGTTTAGAAAGATAGTTTAAACACATAACAGAAGTAATAAATGGATAAAAAGGTTTAAAATATTTGATTGGTGGTTAGTAAATTGTTTTTAACAGATTTACTCATTTTTGCTTTTGGCTAATTATAAACAGAACTTGTGACTCTTATCATTAATTACTTATTAACATTTATAATAGCAGGCTTGAGATTAGACTCACCAACCTGGCATCCCAAAAGTTGTTAACGGTTTACAGCTGAGCTATAAAGCAATAATAACCATTGATAAATTCATTGCTTATCTCACATACTTGCATATCAAAGTCCACAATAAACCCACAGGATGTAGAAAGCCTAACTTATTGAATAACATGCCTAATCTTGTGCTTCAGCTTTGTGTCGCAAGTGTGTTGATCTTCTCAGAAGAGTTCCCTCCTTTTCCAGGAAGCCGTTGGTTTCCATTGATTTCACAATATGAAAATCAGATGGCAGACTCTTAAAACGTGAGGAATCCATCACAAAGAAATGTTAAATCTGCATTTATTTTTTGTCAGAGTCATATTGGTGTTGAGAGGTGTTCTGCTCAGATCAATTAAACTGCATTACCACACAACAATAATGGAGAAAACCTGCTGTTTACTGTAATGGATTACACAACTCGATCAGCTTTTAAGAGTCTGCTGATTGATTTCTGTTCTGATGGGGAAAACTTTGGAAAGTATCCACCTGGGTAGTAGAACAAATAGACAAAAACAGTGCAGTTTCATCTGCAGTTATAATAAGTGTACATCATTTGTTGTGTTTGTATTCAAGGAGCTGAAACTTAAAAAAAAACAAAAAAAAAAACACTGGTATGGTCCTTTAAACTGTACAGGACAACTCTCTCCTTTCAAAGCCATTGGAAGCTGACTGTCGGGTCGCAAAATCTCTTTTTGTACTGATTCCAGCAGGTGGCTCTAAATAGATAGATGAGTAGATAGCTGCTGTTCCTGACTTTAGATAGTACGTGTTCTGCATTAATTCCTGACCGAATTAAATAGCCAACCTCTCGAAGTTAAATGTTGTTTGTTCTGTGGTGCTCCGAGCAGGCGCGCGATCTCACCAGAAGATGGCGACATTGCTCTATTTTCTCGGGGCCCCACCGGTCGTCGGACTACGACGCAGCCCCGACGGTTCTTTTTTATACTGTTGCTGTAAGTGTACGGACATGATTTGTGCTTTGGTGTACTGTGAACCATTGTGTCGTGAAGCATCTTTGTAACCTGCGACTGCTGACCCACCTACATGGACCCGTCCGATGCCTGTTGTTATAATCCTGTACATAATCTCAATCCCGCCGCTGCTCCTTCTCCCCTCCTGAGAATCGATGTTTTTAATCATGCAGATCCTGTAGGTTGATGTAAATACTGTATGTCTGTGGCTGGACGCTGGGGGAGCAGCGTGAAGTGTTCGAGGCCTACTTTGCCAGTGTTAAACCCATCAGCTGTTCCTCAGTGTAATGTGCTGAATCATGGTTGAGTATTAAAACATATACCTGGTGAGAACAAGTCGGTGTGGCCTCTCTTCTCTGCCTTATTCAGTGATAAGCACTGATACATGAGAATTTGCTCTGTCACTCTGTTGTTTCTCATTACATAACTTAAATATGTGTTTGATCAAATAAAGATTTTCTTAATACACTCGGAGTACATGGATTTTACAAGATTGGACAAAAAGATTGCTCGCAAAATGTTTATTGCCTCCAAGTAAATGAAGAGTAAATCTGCTTAGCTGCTGCTCTCAGTCGCTCGTGAGCCGCGTTAATCTTTTCTTTTGTTTGGATGGTTCCCCTCTGGAAAAAAAAAAGAAAAGAAAAAAAGGGGGATCAGCGGGTCCCCTTGTTGCAGCGGATTGGCTGGATTTTTACTGAAAAACGAAGGAAAAGTGATTCATAATGAGTGCAAATGAGTCAGCTTCTGGGACGCGGCTCGCTGTTTAGACATTTGATTGAAAATTTGAAGATCTCCTGAAGGTGGGCCGCATTTATTGGAATAACACAAAGTATTGATATTATTACTAATACGTGGACAACCTCTCTTGCCTCACGAATACGCTGCTGACGAATGGCAGCGTTTGAAAGAAATGTCATCTTCAGTTGTTGAAAAGAGTCCAGTTTATTATGTTAAATTGCAAAAATGTGAATAATTTATTAACTGGCACCAAACTGGAGCCGACAGGACTCAAATCTTCAGGAGGAGATTGGTTTCTTCATTTATTTATTAAAGGATGAAACCTTTTTTTGTCAACACTACCATCCTTTGTTACCCTTTGGTAAAAGTATTACGTATCATGGTGCAGAAATACTTCATATTACTTAAAATAAAAGTACATTATCAAATAAAGGCATTTTAAAAAAAACTTAAAAGCACAAAAAACTAAAAGTACCCATAATGCAGTACGTACGAGTTGTATTGTTCTCTATATTCTATGATGGCGGCCTTTTAAAGAGTTAAGTGGCATCTATCACAGAACTGGATACGCAGCATAGCAGCAGAAGGGGTGGCAGGAGAGTCATAAAAGAAAGAGCAAGATGTTTAGAAGATGATGAACTTAAGAGTTGCAATGACGTCTGAACAGGGAGAAGTGCTGCGTCATTTTGTAATTTAAGTTTATAGGACACGCTGCATTCACGCGCTCAGGTGACTGGATGAAAGACATACTGTTATATTCCTACAGATGAAGAAAACGTTTTGTCTGCACGCCTTCAGCCTAACGTCGGAGTTGCTCTGAAGTAATCTGGCTTATTCGACGTGTCAGAGTATTAAGGGGCAGAAAACACAAGCTCACATATTGGTCTGAGAGATGAAAAACAAAAAAGCTGATGTATTTTCCAGGAAGTAACGTTGTGGTTTACGTAATGTCGCAGGCATGGCTTCCTGCAGCAGTCTGTTTATGTGAAGAGCGGTTTCGGTGCTCAATGTGCCTGGAGGTCTTTACTGAGCCTGCGTCTGTCTGTCGATGCTGAGACAACAGCAACCTCCATGTCCAGAGAAGAGAAACACTATGCTCGATCCTGAGGTCAAAGTTCAAAACAGGATGTGCAAGAAACAGCCGGCAGTGCGTCACCGAAGACCACGAGACTCACAACGCTGTACCACTGGAGGTAAAGTGTGACGAGCCAAAGACTCCACTCGGAGCGCGACAGATGATCCAGGAGAAGTTGCAGAAGGTCCAGGAGGTCAAATATCTGGTGGGGCCCAGCCAGACGATGCCCTTGATTGAGAGGAGAAACTGAGGGGAGAGCCGAGGTCTTTGTTAAAGCTCTCGAATAAGATATTAGTGGACTACAGCGAAGATCTACAGACGATCTTGTGTCCTCCTGAGGTCGTCTTTTCTCTCCAGTCTTCCACACATGAACGAGCAGGACTGAGATGAAGTAGACAGTACGAGTAGAAAATCGTTGCAGAGGGCTGTCGCTGAACTTGACTGCAAGACGAGAACTTTCCGGCTATAAAAGAAAGATCTAAAGTTTCCACTTTAGAAGCCAAAGTGGATTCAGCACTGCGATAACTCTGGACCTGGACACTGTGCATCCTTCCTTCACTCTCTCCAATGATGAGAAGAAGGTGAGGGATGAGATGAAAGTGGCAAACAGCCCCCTTTACAGCCCCAAAAGATTTACAGGTTTATTGGGTTCACTGGTTGCAGCAAAGGAAGGATCCACCTGAGGAAAATTTACTGTGAGGTGCAAGTGGAGTGGAGTGGAATATATATTATATAAACAACATAGTTTTGTGAAAAGCTTCTGAATGACCGAAAACAGCCTGGCCTTTAAAACCCATTATAAACCTCCTTTTCTAAAATGAGAAGCTCACAGGCCTGAGATGAGCTGCAACCACTTCCCTTTTCTATATCTGCAAGAGACAGGTTGTGAAAAAGACGCTATATTATGGTTTGTGATCATGTTTGGTAGAGCTACAGAAAACCTGTCTGCATTTATTACAGGCTTTGATATTTAAAAATACATTTTTGTGGCTTTTGAGGACCACGTTGGACAAAAAAAGCTGTTTGTGAGCTGACACGTAGTTACAAATTATTGGAAACATTTGCATTATCTCTGAGATGAAAATAAATAGAGGACCTGTGCTTTAAGACCTCAACAAAGTCAAAAGTAATTTAGATTCAGGTCGGCTTTTCTGCTAATTTCACCGACACGAAGAGTCGGAGGTCAGGGAGTGCTAACAAGACACATTCCCTCAAGAGTTCCTCCCTCTCTGTGTCTTTGAGAAAAAGTGAGCGAGTGTCGAAGTTAACCAAGTGCCGAGCTCTCCTCATTAATCACACAGAGAGCGGGAGGAACCGGGGGGAGCTGTGCTACATCCCAGGGACACACACACACAGAGAGAGAGAGGCTCTTATCCTTAAAATAACTGCGGCCATCATAAATAACAGCACAAAACCTTTTTAAATAAGGCTGCAGCATTACTCAACACTTCACTGCTCGATACAGCTAAAATAAGAGCGCAGAGAAGACGGGAAAAAAAGGCCAAAGTGAGGAGAGGGGACGATGCACGAGCTGTTGAATGGACAACGGTGATTGTTTTATCCTGCGTGTATGTTAATGGCCCCGAGGCTATGCAGTGTTATGCGGGGCTTAATCTGACTTTATGCGATGACAGACAAGTATGGAGGGCACACGTTGTGCCAGCTGCGATGCCGGGTGGTGTTTGGAGCATCGAGCCAAGCACAGACACATGGTCCGGTTTTGTGTTGAAACCACCCTGAGCCGCTTTTATTTTTACAAGGCTCGAATCAAAACCCCCCCCCCTTTTTTTTTTTTTTATCATCTCGTCACAGCTATTGTCGTCACGCCGAATGTCACCTGAGACGATCTAGTTTCCTTTCCTAAAATTGGACAAGAGACGACATGAGCGGATATTCAGCGTGACTGATCAATGTTGCAGCGTTACATAATGAGAAAACATGTGTTGCACGTCTCCATTAGCTCCAAATTTGGTGATTCCAGGCTGAGACTCCGCTGATGAAGGCCTCTCAAAATCCAGGCCGAAAAGGTCAAAAATGCAGCAATCATGCCAAAAGTAAAATTAAAAAAAAGAAAAGAAAAAACTTATGTTGTCAGTCTGGAGAAATATTGTCTGGACGAAGGCAAGTGGCACCAGACGAGTGTGAGAACAAATCAGCTCAGAAACCGGGTTGTTAAAAAGCCGCCAGGGTAAACACAAAACTGTTTTGGCAGGTTGTTGGGTCTCTGGAAGGACGGAGCACGTTTCCAGGAAACGGATACCTTTCCAATAAGATACTCATTGGACAGGGGACAAAGTACATTTCCGTGCGACGTCAAAAAAAGAGCGAACCGGCCGCGGAGAAACCTCAAGAAAAAATAAACCAGGCGAGAGAGACAAACCAGTGCTGAAATAGTATTTTTATTAAATACTTTCAAGATCCAAGTTCGAAGAATAACAAAGCTATGATGAAGACCAACTAACACTCAGACAAACACTTGATAGTCGTCAATTCATGGTTGTATTTCATTGTACATCATGATCATGCAAAAAAACTCCAGCATCCATGTGAAGGCTGGGGGAGAAAGCGCAGCCCAATAGTATATCATTACAACGCAGGGAAAACGCTAACATCGAGGGCCTCATACCAAGCTACGGCTCCTGAATCCATTTTTTTTTAAATTTTGCGTTTTTTTTAAATATTTTTCATGTCACCTATTCAACATTCTGGATGGAGGAGATTCTTATTTCAAAAGATGCAAATATCATATATTAACACTAGCTCCATCCTTATTCAGGTAGGTACATGGTAGAAATGCGTAACTGAAACATGCATATAACTAGGTCTCCCGCTCTGGTTCGACGGTGTAGGTCACAAAAACCTGCACACCCACACCAACTCTTTCTCTCTCTCTCTGGCTTTCCTCTCAACTGAGCAGGCACGATTTAAAACCACCAAGGGTAGATTACAATAATAAATAATTTAGTCACCGATCAATCTATGATCGCTCAATCTGTAAATTTTGTGTTGTCTTTATTTCCTCCCTCTTTTCCCTTTTTTTTTTCTTCCGTTTTTTTTTCCTTGTGTGCGAGGGAGAGTGCAGAACTCCAGCTTGGCAGATCGGCAAAAATTACCAAACGACAAGTTAACAGCAACAGCGACGACAACAAAAAAACTCAAACCAGTAACACGGGAAACAGAGAAACAACAGAGAGAGGTACAAATAAACATCTCAAGAGTAGGGACTCGTTGGTACACTGGGAGGGGGAGGAGATATCGTGATGGGGGGAGGGTTTGGTGGGGTAGTAGAGGGGGGGTGTTTTAAGATACGACTGTCGCGGATGGATGAAGACAATTAAGCAGCACAGCAAGGGTGGCACCGTGGTCACACAGCAGTGGTGCGGATATGTTACAAAGCCTAAACACACCACCAGGCGTGTGTGTGCATATGATATGAATAGACGGCTCACAGCATTGTGGGATCAGGAGTTTAAGGACACTATGATGAAGGTCTTCATATTTAAAAACTCTTGTTGGGTAGAGGTGGGGTTGGGGGGGTGGGGGGGGGGATCAAACTATTTTCAACCTGTTATTTTCTTTTATTCCCCGTCTCCAAAAAACAGTCTTACGGCCATGGGACTGTAGAGCTGGTAGCCCACGCGAGTGTGTGTTTGTCGTGAATCATCAAGAGCTACCAATATTTTAAGGAAGTACTTTAAGGAGGAGAATTAAAGCAAATTAAAAAAAAGAAAAAGAAAGTCAGTGAGGAAAATGTTGCTCCTATTCTATATCAGGGGGGTCACAGCAGTCATGGGTTGGTTCCCATGTCCAGATGCACAGGATGAGTGTCTCTTAGATACATGTACATATATTACACTTTTCTACATATATCTATACATACACTGTATTTACACAGTGATTATAAACAAACCAGGCCCTTGCAGAAAGCAGAGAAAAAAGGAGAGGGGTTAAAATAGGGAATGGTTTAAGAGAAGAGAGTAAAGAGGGAGGGGCTGAGTAGGGATGGATGAGGGAGAGGCGGCGGGCAAACATGCAAAACGCAGACGCCTTTCCCGGCCTGCTGCGTCCCTCTACTGCATACAGACACAACAGAACGTGCTAATGTGTGCAGGTTAGCGTTAAACTTGCACAATAAAATCCCTCTTTTTTAAAAAAAAAGTTGCTTTAAAAAGGAGCCTCGAATATGGGATCAGTCAGACAAAAAAAAAATAACGGAAAAAAAAAGAAATAACGAAAACAAAAAAGGCTCCGGTTCTTCACAGGAACGTAAAGGGAACAGGACTCTAAAAACACAACAAAACACGTAATCTCAATTCAGACGCCCCGCTCCCTCCCCAAAAAATCCCACAACACGATTTTCCGTTCGGTCGGAAAAACAAGCACACAAACGAAAACACATAAACACATAAAAAGCCTAAAGTTCTACACTTTGGTGCTTCATGTTTTTGATATCAAGTTTCTCTCGTTGTCAAGTTCTCTGACTAAGCCGACTTGATTTTTTTTCCCCTCCAGAATTCAGTTGGGGAAAATCTCCCTACACCTTTACATCAACGTCCGGGTAATCGAGCACAACACTTTCTACCCGGTAATCCCTAGAATGCCAAAAAATGTGTCCAAAATCTCAGCTGCTAACCTCACACTCCCTTCTGTTCGTCCCTTATTAGATAGTGAATATAAATGCTTGGTTGGGTTTTGGTGGTTTCTGGTACATCTAGTCATAATTTACACAGCATATTCATAACTCATACTCATAAACTGTCACAAGTTCAACTGTAAATCCTCTCCTCACGCAGGACGTCTCATCTCGCGCGGGCAGAAAAAAGATGGCTGCCAGGGGAGGGATAGAGGGCAAAGACGCGCCCTCCAATCAGGCGCCAGATGCATGCATCATCCCATGGGGGCGGTGTCTTGTGTTCAGCCGGCCCCCAGCAGGTCAAAGGGGGGACAGGATTGGTTGGTATCGTGGAGAGGGATGCGATCTTGCCCGGCCGGGCTCCTGGCACTAGCCAATCCACGCAGAGGACGTGCCTCTTAAACACGCTCGCTGAAAAAAACTGCCCCCCAAAACACACACTCCAGTAGACTGGAGGCTCAGGACCACTGTGGGGGGGGAGAGCAGAGGAATAAATTGGATTTTGCTTTGACAAATTCTACACTTTGTGGCTTTAGGATTAGCTTCTTGTGTGTGTGGCGAGTACCTGATCACTGTAGTGGTGCAGCAGGCGCTCCTGAGCAGTGGAAGTGAACATTGAGCCACTTGCCATCGCGACGATGCCACACCCTGGTCTCCTCCGACTGGCTGGAGCGAGGGCGGCCCGTGGTGTCCACAAACTGCGTGAGCCGGATGTAGGCGATGCATGCAGCGTCCTCGCCAATCAGGTGCACGTGCGGGTTGAGCAGGGTGGTGTGCACGGGCTTGCTGTTCTTGCTCAGCACTGGAGGAGGTAAACAAGAGACGACTTTAATACTAGAGAAACTGATGGAGTTTGGACATTTTAACAGAGTTTTTTTGGGGGCTAAAACGCCTTTGGATGATGTGAAAGATACTTCAAAACACACTTTGTGGTGAGCCTCATCTTATCTGAGGCTAAGATTCACCTGGCTGGTCTTACAGGCAAACTAAAATGGACGAATGCATTGTGTGTTCATGAGAGGAGGACTCACAGTTTTCGAAGTAGAACTTGTGGAAGTCCATGCCCTCCACCAGGTTCCCCAGGGCCTCGGGCTCAAAGGAGGTGAGTCCGGGATCGCAAATCCTCCTGAGAAAGAGCGATGAGAAAGAGGAGGAGAGAGAAAGTACGAGTTGGTGAAAAGACATTAGAGCAGAGAAACGGAGTCTTGGGAGAACAAAGAGGAAAAAAAATGAAGACTACTCTAAAGGATGGTGTGAGAAAATTACATAACAGTTTGAGCCCTGATTCATCCGCTGCTTTTTATTATACGCATGCAGTTGACTTACGTGTAGGCATCGAAATCTCCATTGTTGATCGCCTCAATCAGCTGCTCTGTTATCTTGATGATCTCTTGTTTGCGAGCTGTAGACGACAGAGCGGGACATAGAAAAGAGAGACGGTGAGAAGTCGGGTCAGAAGGCGAGACAGTGGTTAACTATGTGGTGGTTTTGCTTGACGACAGTTTCTCTCATCACTTCAGTGCCTGCCTCCCTTCAGGCTCTCTCCCTCCCGCTCAACTTTTAACCTTGTCACTCGGCTCAGAGCGGCTCGGCCTCGTCGCTGTCTGTCTCTCTGCCTCTCACCTTCTGTGCGACGCAGAAACTGTCTGAACACTACTCTCTGCTGTGAGAGCACACTGCCACCAAAACAAAAAAATCTGCCTGTAAACACTCAGGGCTTAGTCTGACAGAAAACAAAAAAAAGGTCAGCTTACTGGCTTTTTCTGGAGCTTTCAAACACATCTCCGAGTATGAAGTTTCAAGTGCTAACAACTGCCTCATCTCTGTGACAAATGAGCAAACTTGCTGTCACGTTTGCTCACTGAGCCAACTTTTATCAGTCGAGCTCCAGAAAATTTAGCCAGATGGCCTTTGAGTTGGGCTTGAAAGTTTATTTTGAATTCTTATAAATCTTAATTTTAAACTTACTTTTGCAACTGTTCACTTTCAAGACAGTGCTCATTTCTTAAAAAATACCTCTTAAAACCATTAAAACTTCAGTGGCATGATGTATATTTATAGTGTTACATCTAAAGCTACCTCTGACCAGGTCTACTAATAAAGAGTGTGTCTCCCACAAAATCATAGTCTTAAATTCACTGTTTACCAAAAATAGTGAGCAGTATTCGGATGACAGAGCTGCCTGTAACGTTTCCACACATCACACAAACCATTTCAAATATCAGTGAAAGCACGTGAAAACACTACACAACGCTCCCTTCTACAACATGTTGTCTTAAAAAGGATAAATCTGAAGATGTATTTTTTTCTTTGCGTCAACAAATCCCATGAAATGACCAAAACAGACAATGAGGTGATTTTTCTTAAAAGTTCTGTGCAGTTAAAGCCTGATTGATCCTTTTCCTTTTTTTGCCACAAAACACACCAATGAAACACACATGTTGCTGAGATTGTTCAGTCCTTACCAAGAACATGGGCACTGTAGATTATTTTGACTCATTCCTACAAACAACATCCTATTGCCTTAAAAATTCGCTATTCTGTGTTTATCTGCAGCTGAAAGTAGTCCCCAACAAATGCACTATTCACTCCTGTTTCAGTAATGTTTGATTAAAACTATAGTGCCCAGAGGTTTGAGGACATTACTTGGCCTTTTTTAAAAAAAAAAAAATGTATATATCTGTGACCCATTTTTTAAACTGTACATCTTTAGTAAATGGACACATACTTGAGAGCCACAGAGAGTCAGAAAGTTTAACTGACAACAACATTGTTGGTTTTGGTCTTTCAATGGGACTTATGACCAAAAGAAATAGAAAGAACACCAGTCTTATTCTTTCACAAGTCATCTGACCTATTTATTACCCTTCAAATATTATCTCAGTAAAATTATGCCAACTTTTTTTTTTTTTTTTTTTTTAACTTGCGGCCAATATGAATCAACCGTTTCAGGAGCTGAACGTGTTTCAAACATACTGTTACACAAGAAGTTATTCACCTCATTTTCTCTTAACAGGAGAAATTTAACCAGAGAGAAATAAAACTCTGAACCTAACTAAGATTCTTTTTATTTATGAGTTTCTCAAAATTTAACACCTGACTTAATGATTATCTGCAGGCTGCTGTGTTGCGTTCCTAAAACTCAAGAGGTGGAAGGTTTTAGTGTGTCAGTAAAGGGCAAGGAAAGCAGAGGTCAGTTAGTCGAGACTGTGTCCTTACTCTGCTTAGTGTTGTTTATAGCAGCAACAGTGTTGCTCCCTAGTGGAGCGGCAGGCATGGAGGACTGTGAGAGCTCAGAGTCGGGGCAGGAGCTGTTGCCCGTGCTGTTCCATGCCATGCGCTTTACGTCATGCGGTGGAACTGAAACACACAACGGATGGTCAACAAACACAAACAGGTGGATGGGTGGCAAGGTGACAGAAACATGTGATCATCCCCGCACACACACACACAGAGAAACAAACAAACAAACAAACGTGCACACACGGGTCATGCAGTAAAATGTGTGGGTGTGTCAAAAAACATAAAAACTAATGTTTGGTTAGTGTTCAGTAAAGTTAGTAAGAAATAAACAATACAAAGAGTTAGTGAGACAGACGTGCAGATGGGTAACATGAGGACAGGATGGCAGCTGGAAGCGAGATCAGTACAGCTCTGATTGTGATGCTGTGTGATGTGGAAGTCATTTAACTGCCCGCTCTGCTCACGTCTACTCTCCTCTTAACGCTCATATACATTAACAATGCCTGGCCTGATGAACTGCAGCGCCCCGGGAGAGGGGAGGATCGAAGCCGCTGTTTGTTATTAGCTCGCCTGTGGGGGAAACTTCAGCGCGTTCGGGAAGGAAGGAAGGTGGGAGTGGACAGATGACACGGGAGAGGAGTAAAGAGGAAGAGGAGAGAGGAGAAGAGATCAGACTGTCCCGACGTGCAGGTGTGTCTGACGACAGCAGGAGTCGAGGACAAGAGGTCAAGAGGCGCGAGGAGAGATTAGAGTACAAAAGGGGGGGGGAGAAGATTTGTGAGAGGAGAGAGGCGAGATAACGACGTAGCGAAGAATGGTGTATTAGAGAGAAATGGAGAATGAATTAGAGAGAAGATTAAAGGACATAACAGAGAATAAAGCATTAGAGGAGAGGAGAATGGAGGGGTGTGGGGGGGAGGACGTGAGGACAAAGAGAAACCTGATGCTCTATGGTGTGCATGGTTCCAGTAAAGTCAGACAGGCAGCAGGGCCTGTCAGACTGGGAGGCCGGTTCAGGACGCCCAGCTGCAAGGTAAGCAAAGCTGCCTCCAGCTGGAGCTGTCACATTAGGAGGACAAGGGGAAAGATGCAGTGATCACCAAGAAAAACACACACACACACGCTCACAATCACACACTTACACACATATTTCAGGGTTCCCACAGTGGCCCTGATGAAAACTTTTTTTTGACTTTCCATAATTAGGTAACAGTGCCTCTGTGACCTAAAAAAGAAATTAGTCCCTGTTGTTTGTTTGTTTGTTTTTTTTTTATAAAGTTTGTTCTGCGCACAGTGAAGTTAAGTTCAGGTAGTGATGCAGTTAAGATCTCTTAAGAGGAGCACACAATGTGAACTGTGTAATGGACACGATACACAGCAGGAAATGACTATCTGCAATCAGTGTGTAAAACAGGTTGTAAAATGCATTCTGGTAATGCATCCCCTGTTAAAGGAATATTCCGGTTTAATACAACTTGGGTCTCATTAAAGGTCTGACGATCATTTTTATGTAAACTAGTGACTTACTGATCCGGCCAATATCAAGGGCCAATCAGGCATCAAAGAACATAAGAGATCCGATCAATTAAATATAGTTTCATTGTTGTTGGCATTAGAAAATCAGTTACATTCATAAAGTCGGGTAGCTAATTTAGACTTTTTACCGTACAATGACTTTCAATCTGGGTAGTATCGGATGTTAAAATGGATTTGTCGTTTGGCAGATACTCTTGAATCATCGGGAGAGAAAAAGTCAGATTGGTTTGGATTCGGCCAGATTATCAAAACAGCTTTATTTGGAGGAAAGACTGACAGCAAGAGCACCCAAAGTGTCAATAATCCCTCACTGTACACAACTATAGTGAATAAAATTTGTCTGTCTGTAAATTGTGATGGATTTGTGACAAACAATCATCTTACAGTTTACCCTTCTTTCTTTTCTAGATAAATTTGGCTGACCTGGAGCCCACTCTTTTTGGTTTAACTCATCCAGGCTAACTGTCAGGCTAAAATGATCCAAGCTCGTGTGTAAAAATAATCGGCACAGAAAGCTAATTAGGTTAACGATGTTGGAAGAACACAGCCCTGCAGGTCTGTTTGAAACTCGCCTGACTGCTTGTGCTCATTGCTCCATCAGACTTAAGTGATCTTAGTAATAACTCACTGATCACAACGTTAATCGAAACCTAAAAAGATCCAAGTTGTAATAAATCAGAATGACTCTTATTAAACTGAATCAACACAAATATCGATGGATATCAAATTCTGTGATGTTCCCTGAGTTTTATTCTAAGAATTTTCCCTGAATGTCAAATAAAAAAAAAAAAAAAAAAAGAGAGACGAACAAAGTGGGAACCCTCAAAAAAAAGCTTGGTGGATCAGAGTGAGGGAGCTCAGAGATGTAAGACGTCATTGCCAGTGACTACAAAAAAGCCAGGGTGGGAGTGGGGGGTGGGTGGGGGTGTTAGGTCCTTGCCAGTGGCGACCGTATAGCTTCTGGTTGCCATGGATAAACTTACTGGCAGGTGAGCTTTGAGGTGAGGGCAGAAGTGGGGGCATCTCCTCTGTGGCGCTGCTCTGACTCAGCGCCGAACTGTCCGCTAGAACACACACACAAAACGCAGCCGCACGCGCACACACACACACAATAAATACATACACACACACACACACCACAGGCACACACAGTCAAGAGTGTGAAGAGACACATGTTGCATCTCAGCACAGCTGCCAGACGCTACGGTCAAATACACACACTTCACTAGATGGGAGACAGAAAGAGAGCGGATAAGAACAGGAAAAGGGGAATAAAACACTTGAGTACCTTTCCTACCTTTCATTTCCTCCTCGTCGTTGGTGGCGTTGCTCTCTGTCGATCCCTGGAATGCAGACAGACAAACAGAAAAGATACTGAAATTAACGCGGGCGGCTTCTTGTTTTACAGGTCTGAACGCGATGCTTTGGCTTTCAGACAAGATGAAACATGCGCCTCACCTTGACTCCATCGGGAGGGTTGTGCACCACCGTGCTCTGAGATTCCTGCGATGTAGAACGTGACACTTAGTCGATACATCAAAATCCTGAACCGGTGCCCCTCAACTGGCTTCAAACCGGACCCCAACCTTTACCTCAGCCAGAGGTCACAGCCTAACACAACATCCGCGAGTAGATGGTTCAATATCATCATTTAGGGATGCAACTAATGATTATATTCATTATCGATTAATCTGCCAGCTCATGTACTGATTGTTTGGTCTTTAAATTAGCAGGAAATATTAAAACATAAAATTCAACTTAACATATTCAAATTGTTGTTTAGTCTGACCAGCAGCCCAGAAAGGTCAAATTTGGATGGTTATCGACTCTCACTAGAAAATTCTTTAAGCTAAATTGATCATATAATGAGAAAATGTCATTAAATCCTAAAAAAAAGTATTACTGCAGTTTTTGTTTTATGGGTGTCCAGTTTTATTTAGGACCACAATTAATGTTTGTCAAATACTTATTCGTCTGTCAAGTATTTTTTCATGACCAATTCTCATTTAGTCAAAAAAATATTCAAGGAGATGCCTTCATATATCTTTGTTTTATCCAGCAGAGAAGCAGCAGACCCTTGCATAAGAGAAGCTGCTACCTGGGAATGGACGGCATTTTTCCTTGATAAAATTCCTTGACTTAAACGGTTAATCAATATTAGTTTTCTGTTAATTCTTCTGTTGATCGACTAATTAATTGTTTCAGCCCTAGTTTTATCTGATGTAATACAGAAAAGCAAGACACAGTGTCTTTGCACTGAAAGTCGATTATTTATCAGGGATTCTGCGTACATTTGTCGCAATGCACAAAACCTCCTGTTAAAACATCCTAATTAATATTCTGGTGTTGGTTTAACCCAGACGTGCCCGTGGCCTACTGTGGGGTCCTGCACCAACCAGTTGAGAAGCACTTCCTTACCAAACCAGAGACTGTATTATGTAACCACACCAACACAAGATATAATATGTAATGCATGCTAGTAAAAGCGTCTTAAAATCACGACATGCTAATACTGGATGAGAGCACGATGATTCAAGTTTGGCAGTATGTAAGGATGTCAACGGGGATGTTAATGTTGGCAAGATGAACAGGTTAGAGAGAGAGAGATGGTTGGATGGGCTAAAACAGTTTAGATGACAAAGTGAGATGTTAGGATAGATGGTTGCAAGGCGGTGTTGGTTTTAATGAGAAAGTTAAAAAAGGGACAGCTGGTTAAGCATGGGAGAGAAGCGGATAACACAGAGGCTGTTACATGAAAAGACTAAATTCTCCTTAAAATCAGCTAAACCAGGACTCTACAGTTCTCCGTGCCGACACTTCAGAGGCATGTCATCCTGAAGTTCATGCTCCTCAGAAATCTAAAGAAGGTGCACATGTGAGCCTCAAAGTTATGATTGGCATTTTTGAAATCATTTCCAAAAAGTCTTATCTGTGTGATGTACAATTCAAGAACACACGTGCACCTTGTTGGAGGGTGGGGGGTGGGTTTTGCCGGGGACAGGGAACTGTTACAACACCTCCTGGATGGCAGATGAAGATTGGCAAGCAGCGACTATGACGATGGAGGATGAGGCACAACGGGCTACTATGCATCTACTGAAGGGGGAGAGGGGAAATGGGTTGGGGAGGTTTGTGTTAAGAGGCGGGAACCGACACTGCGGCGGCCTACTGTACCATCTGGGCGTTGGTTGCCATGTTGGTGTCTTTCAGGGCATTGATGGCGCTCACTATACTGTTCTTACTGTTGTTGGTAGAAGGCTGGGACGAGAACGCAGACACTCAGAGTGAACACACACGTTACACACATGCACGCGTTACACACACACGCACACGTGTACACACACACACAGATGCATTAGAATTGCACGCCTTTTAGGGAATGGGGCTAATGTTGGTCGAGGCTCCCAGGCTGTTGAAAGCTAACAGGGTAAATGAGAGGGTGAGTGCAACAGAATGGCCTCTAGATCATCCTTTTTACTGCCTCACTAACTCTCTATGCCTCCGCCACTTAACTGCACAGAGAGACCCCCTGGGGCAGGGGAGAAAGAGAGGGAGGCAGGAGGAGAGGGGGAGAGATGCTTAATAGCAGCAGAGAATGACAGAGACTGCTCGGAAAAAGAGAGAGCAGCAAACCTTTGACCGAGACCGACTAAAGGTGAACGAATAAAACCAACAACACAATAATTGACTGATAATTATACATGAAAATGTGGCTGGAACTGGAAAAACGGTGGTTAAACAGAGTTTCTCAAACTTGTGGATGGGACTGCAGGAATTCTGGGATCTAAAAATCAGGCAACAGAAGGTTGAGAAACCCTGAGGTTTAACATAATCCCCAATAAAAAAAAATACAACTAAAATAAAAAAACAAAATGTGAAGGAGAAATGAAGCCTTCTACTGTATGAAAAATATGTTGAGAGGAAGACTGTGAGAGGGAAGAGAAAGAGAGCTTGAGAGAGACACAGAGGTACAGAAAAAGAACAGAGCGTGAAAAAAAGGGGGTCATCTAACAGAGGAGAGACAGAACACACTGTAGTAGAACAAAAGAGGGCAGAGAGGTGATGAGACAACCTTACCTTAGCAGAATCTGACTTCTTGTTGAGTAAACTTTTGCATGCTGTAAAAAGAAAAAAAAAGAAAAAAAAAAAAGAGAGAGACACAGGTAGAGTTTTACTGTTGACGACAGCACCCATGACAATCCATGCAGCTCTTCATCCGCTTTAATAGAAATCCGCAACTTGAGCAAAAACCTGCATCTGCAATTTGTCATATCTATGAAACCCCGATACCTGCACCTTTATGACAAAGTATGTCTAGATGTTGCCACAGAATAAACATGCATTTAATAGATTTCTTGCCCCCCGCCCCCCCACCCTCCCACCCTGGCTGTACAAGTTGCTACACTCTGCAAAACCCATTCAGCATCATAATCCATTCATTGCCATCTGGGGATAAAAGAGAAACCTGAGAGCAAAGTAAACTTCCTCAATCCATTTCCTGTCTGGAAGACCCCAGCAGAACTAAAAAGAGTGATGGTCAGACTTCAAACTGCCGCCAGGACTGACAGCGATGAGCTAGGTTAATGTAAATCATTGATTTCCTTTAAGGCCCCCAGTCGCTTTTCCTCTCAGTCCTAAGCTCTCAACTGTCTTGTTGCTTCTTTTTCTCTCATTTTCTGACACAAACAGGTTCCAAAAATCTTATCTTGTGTTTCTTACCTTTCAATAAGAAATGGGAGAGGGGAAAAAGGGGGGAGAGAGGGGAGGGTTGAAAGAGAGGGCTTAGTATTTCAATACAAGAGAATGGAGATAAGGGGCACAGCATTTACAGCAGCAAACAATATTACGTGACAACTCATGCTCCTTAATCTTGGCTGTTGCGTCCATATGCAGTTTCTATCTTGGCCTGGCCATGCAGCATCCAAAGAAAAAAAATTATGAAAAAAAAAAAAAAAAAAAAAGGAGGAGGAGAATTTTCATTCCACAACGGGGGAAAAGTAGAGCTGATTGATTGGAGCGCAAACGCTGCTCTTCATTCGGCTATGTCTTCTAACAGCCATCAGGAAGCCAATTGTGACAGCATGGGACCACCACGTTCACATGCTCTCTAAATACGTCCTTCCCTCCTGCTCCTCAAGGGAACGATTGCCAATTTCACATGACAGGAGGAGTAAAGTCAAGATGACCCACAGCAGGAGCGCCGCTCCGCTCCAGCAACGGAGGGGAAGGATGGATTAGAGAGCATCTGAAGTTGTATGTCCCCAGAACATTTTGCAGGATATAATCACACAGGACACCCACATGCGATAGGCAGCAAGGCAAACACCCCTCTGGAAACATGGAGAAATGCTTCAAAACGTACACTTCTGTCACATTTTGCTATAATGTCGTTTAAAAAAAAAAAAAAAAAAGGGAACATCATGAGCAAACTGCCAAGCCTTGCCTCAGCCACTCTACAGAGATGTGCAAGGAAGCAGTTGTTGTAATAATAAAAAAAAAAGTGCTAGGATTTTGCAGTGATGAGTGACATCATCAGGACCAAAAGCCAGAGAATAAACAATACTAATAATAATAATAATAATGATAATGGTAAAAAATTTTAAGGAGGAGGAGGAGGAGAGCTGAGGAGTCCCGTCCGGAGTGATGATGTCACACATAAGGTTCACCAAAAAAAAAAAAAAAAAAAAACTTACAAACAGGCAACTTGGTCCAGTCTCAGTGAGGAAGCCCGCATTCGGAGGGCTCTAGCTGACAATCAAACCACCACAAACACCCCCGAATCTCAGCGCACCAATCACACATTCCAGCC
Source organism: Scortum barcoo (assembly GCA_023238725.1). Classification (NCBI taxonomy): domain Eukaryota; kingdom Metazoa; phylum Chordata; class Actinopteri; order Centrarchiformes; family Terapontidae; genus Scortum; species Scortum barcoo. The sequence continues at coordinate 5,407,012 of CM041542.1, forward strand.
TGCCTCACAGGTTTTTCTCCGCTGAGGTCCTCTCCCCTGTCACATTTTACCTTCATCCTGCCTACACACAGATCCTAGTCACCTACAAAGGGATTTATGCACACTGTAGAGCAAAGAGGATTCTCTCGTCGAAAAGGTGACAGAAAATCCAGCCTGCTCTACACTGTCTGTTTTCTAATGTACTCAATCCATGGAGCCACCATCGGAATCGCCGACCTTCCCCACCCCGTCCCCACACGGCGGGATGAGAGCGTAGCCTGTTTTTAGTACTTCCAAAACAAAGAAAAGACAATCCACTCCTTCATTCTTGGGGAAATAAGTGATACAGTAGGTCACTGGGTATTTGGCAAACATGGCAGCCACGTTGGCGTTCCTTTGAGAAGGCACAGGCCTTTTTTTGAAAGTACTAAAACAGACCTCAGGAGGGGGAGATGAGACGTAGGATGCCTTTAACCTCGAGGGATTCATCAGGAAGGCTGCACAACGGTGATAGCTTCAACAGTTGGCTTCGGTAGCGGCACCAGAGGCAGCACTCCCATCCGTCTCAGTCTAAACCTCTCCCCCCACCCCAAGCTCCTCAACATCCGCCTTTTCCCTTTCCCCTCCCGCCAGACCCAGGTCGGACGATGGCAGCACGCCAACCCAGCTCTTGCCGGCCCCCTGCTGTGTCAGTTCCCCCAGGATACATGCCCCTCCTCATCCCCTGCCCCAAGTCCGCCCTGTGCCCATCCTCGCAGCTCCGGCCGGGGGGGAGAGCACAGGGGCGCACAGGGGTCAGCTGGAAGTCGGGATGGAGCTTGCTAGAAAGTGACGGCGGAACTAATTTGGAAGATGAAATGGGGGTTACAAGGTCGAGGCTGAGTGGTGGTGAGGTATAAATGTAAAAAACGCACTTTGGACTGCAGGTTGAGCTGAATCGATTCACCTTTACGTGATGCTGATGTGCATGACTGTGTGCAACGAATGGGACGTCTTCGCGTTACGGCAAAGACAACACACACCCTTAAGGACCTAAATGAACAAAATCTACGCGGATATGCATGCATGTGTGTGTGAATGTTGATGAAGATGCTGGTAGAGGCTGCATGCAGGAGTTTGAGGGGGCAGGGGGGTGGTAATGGGGTCCCACCCTGTTGCTATGAACCAAAGAAGAAGTAAGCTGTGTGTGGAGAGGAAGTGGATGGGCGTGTCTCTGGGACGTACCTTCCTGAGCCAGTGAGGCCGTGGAGGAGGCGGCAGCAGCAGAGTTGGTATGCTGCCGGCCCACTATTGGACAGAAATGCTACAAGTTGGGAGGGGCTGTGCAAATTAGGCAGGTCTATGTCACCTTTTCAATCGTGGGCCTAGAAAGCTACAGGGCGTGCTGGCTGCAGCCCAGAAGCATCACAAGGTCTGATAGAAATGGGCTGAAGCAAAAGATGCGCACCCCTGTGGTTTCCTAGGCCCGGGGTTGAAATCATTAGCCATCGACTGACCAATTACTTAGAGGCTGAGAACAAGTCGTCAACGAAAAACAAGTCAGTCTCAGTAGACCGAGATGAAAACACAGAATCTTAGCAATCACCTGGTTTTATAACACCACACTTGCCCCCAACATAAAAAAAAAGTCATGAAACTCTAGGCTTCCCTCTCTTAAACATGCAATCGCTCCATGGGCAGCAGAAAGGAGGGACACACAAACACACACACATTCACTCACACACAAACACACAGGGAGAGAGACATTAGCATGGACAAGGACGTGACTAACACCCACATATCATTTGATACAGTACATGACAGAATATCACATTTGAGCCTGCTCACATATCAGGATGCAATGCACTCATAACAATAATAATCCATCATTATCAATACGTTATTTCTACCATGACTCGAAGAAACTTCATGTTTCAGTTGCTTAAAAGCAAGCAAACTCCTGTGCACACACAAAAACATATTGTTATTTTGAGGATGAGTGGGTGAGCGTGTGCGTGGTGTGTGTGGTATGTGTGTGTGTGTGGTGTGTGTGGGGGGTTAAAAGAGGTGCAGAGGACTCTATCCACTCTCCTTCCTCCTCTCCCTCTGCATGTGCTGCGTGGGAGGCTGAGGGCGAAGGGCACACCCACCTGAGAAGTTTCTGGACACCAGCATGGTGGTGAGAGAATGGCTCCCTGGAGGAGGATAAGAGAAGAGAGAGAGAGAGAGAGAGAGTGAGGAAGGTATAATGAACGCACAGAGTTTTGTTTTACTAAACAGGATTTCAGTTTTTCTTGTGGACTCTGCTGCTCTCCGCATTCATTTCTAATGGGACAATAAAATTTTTATCTTTGGTCTTTTTTTTTTTTTTTTTTTTTAAAAACAGCAGCGCCTTCATCACAGCGCAGTTCTTTTCAGCAGCTAAATCCAGTTAAGGCTGACTGCTTGTTTGTTCTCTGTCAAACAGTATCTAATTATCCAAAAAAAAAAAAAAATCTACGTATCATATTACTGGGAAGAATTCACGGTCTTCACATCTCTCATCTCAAGTCCCGTAACATGTTCTTCTATGCAAATGAATTTAAATGATGTGACAAAAAAGAACAACTGCTACTTGATCCATTAGTTTGCATGTACAGCTGTGAATGCAAACTACAGCAACTAGAGCTGGGTATCATTTAAAAGGTTTCAACAGTGCTGCTGATGCCCACATTTCTGGATCCGTACCGAAGCAATACTCTTTCTGATATCTTAATTTAAATATAAATGTTTTCTACAAAACCTCTTTATTCATTTAACAAAAGAAGCCAAGGCCATTTAAGAACTTCACCTGAATAAAATAGTCTAAAATTGGCACATACATTTATAAGGATCTTTTAGTATGTGACGTTTAGGATACTCAATGTTACTGTACCGAGAAAGTATCGAGGTTGGACAACCAGCCTTAAGAGCAACATACATTATAAAAGGTGAATATTTCAATGATCATTTGACGACACTTACTCTTACTTACTATGTAAAGGAGAATACCTGGTGAACTATATGAAGCTGACATTACATTAACTGAAAATAGGTAGCATAATAGTGCACAAGTCCGTACATGTTTAACAAAATCATAAAAAAAGAGACATATGATGGACAGAGGACCATTTCTCTACGACAAACTGAAGGTGCAACAATATAAGTAGTTTTAATGCATAATCAAGAAATTTTAAATAAAGAAAGGGGGTTAATCAAAGTTTAGTACCTTGAGTTTTCGGCGAGCATTGAACTTGCGGAGGCACTCGACAGTTTCCTGTCTGTGCATCATGGACGCCACTGTAGAACGGTGCTGCAGGGAGATAAAACAAGAATTAAAAACATCATAAATTCTCAGTGTTTGTGTGAATTTATTTTCACACACACTCTAGTTATTGTAGACTTTAATACAGTAGTGTTGTGTGAGTATGCTTTATGTGCAGATCTTCTTGCACCATCCTGTATAATTCCAGTCTCTTTCAGTCTCTTAGATGCGTTAGGTGAGTGAGCAAATACTTACGCAGACCCAGGGGTGTTTGAGGGCCTGTTCGGCAGTGATTCTCTTGGCTGGGTTAATAGTCAACATCTGGTTGATGAGGTTCTTTGCCTCTGGAGTCACTGTGTCCCACTCTGGGGACGGGAACTAAGAAATATGGAGAAAGATGGAGGTGTGACAGTTGGATACAATACACTTTTCCTGAAGGACTGGTTACGAGTCTACATCCGTGTGTTTCTGCGTAAGCCACACCATCTGGGCACCGGGTCTTAAGTTAATTTGTAAAAATTACACTGATATGACAACAAAACTGCTAATTTTCTTTTTGGATTAACAGAACACATGCTTCTGTTCCAGGTCTTTAAACCCTTTTTTATTACTAGTAAATTCCCTACAAAATAAAACTGCCTGAGACTTCCCCAGTCTCTCTGGAAACTGCAATGTGACTTGATTATCCAGAGACTGGGAAAGGAGGATACCCCTTCTCTGATTCTCTGTCTGTCTCAAACACACACACACACACACACACACACACACACACACACCCACTGCAATGCGTCAGGTAGGCCCTGATAGGATCAATAGCTTTGGACCAGCTCTCAATTGGACACTATTAAACATTCAAAAACTGCTTAGCAAACCCCTGCACTGCACCCGTCACAGATATACACCTAACACACACACACACACACACACACACACACACACACACACACACACACACTTACATGTATGTATGCTCCAGCTTTGATCTGCTGATAGAGTTTGTGTTGATCTTCATCCCAGAACGGAGGATATCCCACTAACAAGATATAGAGAATAACACCTGACAGAAAACAAAGTGGTGAGAAAGAGACGGAGGAAGAGATCATGTTAAAGTACTGCACACATTTCATTAGAAGTGAGTTCGATATACTTCACATTAAGATGCCTACAAATGCCTTCAAATACAGAAAAATGCGCAATATCATGTTCTGCATAAAACATGCACCTAATGAAGTGTTTTTGTTGCAGTGTTTCTACTGAACGACAATTCAGTCTAAATTCTTCTGTAAGGTTTGTAAAAAGGATCCTGCTTCAGTTTTATCATTAACCATTTAATAAAATGAAATCTACCTTCACTTGTTACTTTGAAAGGCTGTCAATTTGCTTACATGACTAAAGTCAAACATGGCTAGAGTCTGATGTTAGTTTGCCGCCACTGTGAACTAACAAGCTGACTGCAACACGTTTATTTGCCCCGAAAGCGAGGCTCGAGACTCACCACAAGCCCATATATCCACAGGCTTGCCGTAGGGGTCCTTCCTCAGGACTTCAGGGGATAGATAGCCGGGGGTGCCCGCAAACCCTGCAGGACAGACCGACCACAGGACACAATTAACTGATGCCTTTTATTAAGACTCAGATGAGCGCTATTTTGGTGTAGTTATGTGAATGGTTCGGATAATAGGTGACCTGTTGGACTCCAATGCAAGACCAGATTATAACGGTGCAGAGTCACAAGCAAATACCCGTTAATCATCTCGTCCCCGCTCGCCGGAGAGTCAGCCAAATGCTAGCAGCTCGGCTGTTGGCCAAGACACAATGGCCTAAGCATGAACTGGAATATGTCTGTGAGCCTCTTAAGCAATGCCCCCACAAATATTCTTTGGCTTCCAAGCGGGCGGATGTGTTTGAGCATAGAAACTCTCTGGTGCTAAATGCCTGGAGAGACTAACAGATCAGGTGCTGGGCCCAGCGCATTTGATATGTGTGTGTCACTGTTTGTGTTTTCTTACCAAACCAAGCCTGCTGGTCTCCCTGCACTTCAATAGCAAGGCCAAAGTCTGCCAGCTTCACTGCAGCTCCCTTCATCTTACTGGCCAACAACAGGTTTTCAGGCTGAGACACACACACACACACACACACACACACACACACACACACACACACAGAGGCAGTATGTAGGACAAGAGATCAAGAAAGTGAGAGACAGATAGTGACAGGCACTCTTCAGCAAGGCTCTTTCTTGGAAATATTCACATTTGATGTATTCGACACAGCTCGTGTGGGGGTGGGGTAAAGGTGTGAGAAAGCGATGGAAAGACGGAGGATGTGGAGAGAGGATGGGCGGTTGAGAATCTCCACAGCGCCTTATATGGGCATGGGTTCGTAGCCATAGCAACCACTCGGGAGTCATTTAGGCAGCGCTGCAGACTGCATGCTAAATGGAAAGTGTACTTAGCAAGATGCAGCGTGTGTGGCGGCGTTCTAAATGGCCGTTGTTTGGGCAGTAGGACATAAATGGCCGCAGTAAAAGCCCACTCAGGATAAAAGGCCAACAAATCAGACAGGCAGCGCTCGAGGTAATAGCGTTATTCTCCGACACGGAGCGTGCGCGCACACACACACAAAAGCCGCCCACACGTCTGAGACACCCCTCGAGATAGTTTTTTTTCCACACCTTGCGGTCTTGAAAAGGTACAATTAAATACATATTATTACTGTCCTTCCTACCAGCATTATTAACATCACTTTAAACTGGGTTAAGTAGAAAACTGGAGGTGGCAGAGAAGCGCTCTTCCTCCACTCTTTGCATTGTAGCCTATCAGCAATTTGGGACGATTCAAGCCCCTCCCCCACAGCTCCATGGGTGGTGTGATGTCACATGAGTTGTCCTGGCAACTCACGAGGTTTATCTATGCCTTCACCTCCTCCCTCATAATAGACCCCCTCCATGACAGTACAAAGTGTGTGTGTGTGTGTGCGCTGATGGAGTCCTTGTCTTTTCCTTGCCATAGGTGAAAGACCAACCCCTCCACGTGACCATGACTCACCATCTCTGTGCTCAACATGAACATACATGCATGCGTGCACTTATTCACGCACGCAGACACACAAACACGCATGCAGATACACACACATACAGACACACAGGGTTCTGGTCACGGACAGATAAGCTGACAGATCTGAGAGCAGATAGAGGAATAGAGGGCAAAAACAGGGACGCAAGGGAAAAATAAAAAAGGGAGCGAGAGAGAGGGAGGGATGGAGAAACCGAGAGCCATCTGTGTGTTGCCATGGCCACGAGCAGAGGTGTGTGTGAGTGTGTGGTTGTCACGGCAACGGGCAGCCACTCACCTTGAGGTCTCTGTGCACAATATCATGCTGGTGGATATGATTGACACTCTCCAAGATCTGACTAATGCAATGACTACGGAGAGAGAAAAGGGGACAAAACAGAAAAAAACAGAGAGAGAGAGAGAGCAAGAGAGAGAGAGAGATGTGTCAGTCGCTGCCCTTCATTACAAAAACCATCACACACACACACACACACCACATGGTTTGTCAGTATGTTTTCTTGAAGCCTGGTGCATTATGGTCTGGTAATGAAAAGTGATGCATGTCATTAGGAGAAAAAGAAGAAATGATTCTTGCTCACTGTAAGATTATTTAAAATACAAACATACAAATACATATATATAGAGCTAATATTTTGATAATTTTTAAACCTTCTTACATGCAAAGATTTGCTTATTATATCTCTTATCTACTGTCAGACAGAAAAAAGCGTTAGGACGATGTCACTGTGGGCCTATGGTGAAGTTTCATTGGCATTTTTCACAGTTTCCTTACATTGTATAGAGCAAATGATTAATTAAGAAAATATCCAGATAAATCGATAACGACCACTTTCTCACGTACCTCAAAGCACGTAAAAATAGAGAGAGAAAAGAAATCACCTCTATTACACTTTAAGCCAGTAAAGGTTGGACTTGAATGCTGAATTGCATAACGTTTACTATACAGTCACTATTATTTTTCAAAGACACAATCAAGGTACTGTAGTTTAAACAATCAATACTAAGAAACTTGTGTGGGAGGCCTTACACCACACAGTCAATAAATCTCTATCCCAGTAGCAATTTTAATAATGGGGGCGTCAATTCAGCTGCTACTAATGCCATTATTTCTCAGTTCTGGCTGGTGAGCGTGCTTTCACACTAGCCTGGTGAGTGTGCTGGCTCATGGTGGGTGCAGTAAAAAAAAAAAAAAAAAAATTCCTTCAAAGCCAGTCCCCGACCACCTTATTACCGTCCTACGCACTGCGGTGTCAGGCTCCGCCGTCCCACTATTTGTCCCACTATTTGAGGCTCAGGCTCCTGCCACGTCTCTGAAAAGGTTAACGGGTCAAAGGTCGAACCCGACTAAAGAGAGGCGGAAGCTCAGTCCATGTGGCTTGGTTTGTGTGTGTGTTTCCAAAGCCCCCTTCCCAATGTGTATATGAGCAGATAAAGACCCTCTAATCCAACTGTACGACAGATTTTAAGCTATATAAACTGTACTATAAGCTGCACGCCACACACACAGAAAAAAACAAACAAAAAAAAAAAAACAGGAAGGGAACTGAGGAGGAGGAAGTTGTGAGGAAGGAGATAAATGTCAGAAAATAGTATAAAATATTAAACAATTTTACAGAAACCAAGGTGACGTCTTCAAATTTTGGTCCAATCAACAGCCCAAATATAATAAATATATACACAGAAAATAGCAGCAAAGAAAGTCTTTGCTTTTGCTAAGCTACAACCAGCATTTTTTCCACTTAAATCAAGAATTCATAAAATTATCAAAATGAGAGGTGATTCATTCACTGTAAGTTATTTCAGTGCTACTTCAGTGTAAAGGGAGGGTGGAGAGAAATGCACGTGGCCAGAGAGAGGAGAGACAAGTGTACTGACGCACTTCTTGACTGGAAAGAATATAAGCAAACCAATTATATCCATCACTCTGCCCCTGTGAGTTCACACCATTAAAAATGAGTTCATATATTTAATGGGATTACGTAGTACGTTTGTGTTCAGAGCTGCTGCGTGTGAGGCGCTTACCTTGCATCGGCTTCACTATAATACTCCCTGGCCACAATGTCTTCAAACAGCTCTCCTCCTGTCACCCTGGGAGGGAAAAGGGCAGGACAGGAGGAGGAGGAGGAGGAAAGGAAAAGAAAGGCAGGAGAGAGAAGTTGTTAGCATACACAAACGAACCACAGTCGCATGCATGATAAATGTCACTGTGTGTGTGTGTGTGTGTGTGTGTGTGTGTGTGTGTGTGTGTGTGTGTGTGTGTGTGTGTGTGTTTACAGACTATACTCACAGGTCAAAGACGAGGTAATGAAAGCCTTCCTCTGAAATGCTGTCATGGAGTCTCACTGCAAGAGAGAGGGTGGGCAGTGAGGCAGAGATACGAAGACAGGAATAATGCAAGAGACATTTTAAAAAATGCTTCAGTGTTTGACGGTTAAACCTCCCAATAACCTGAGGCGAAGATAAGAGAAACAAAAAATGATGACGTGAAATGGAAGTCAATGTGACGGGGTTTTGTGATATGATAGCACATCCAGCATTCAGACAATTAACCACCATTTAATCAAACCCCACATCCTCCATGATTACTGAACTGAATGTCTGTATAGGGAGTGAATGTTGTTTGGGTTACCAGAAATATAAAATGCATCTTTTTCAAGCACCTTCACCAAAATCCTCTTATTGGTTATCTTATTGGTTATTGATATATGCAGTTTAACACTTGGTTGATTTTAAGGGGTATCTATTTGCAGAAATGGAACATAATATACATAGTTAGGTTTTTATCTGTGTATAATCACCTGAAACTGAGAATTGCTGTGTTCATATCATATTTCTACAGTAGCCTAGAGAAATCTGCAACCTCACCATTGACGAACGCAAGTTTTCAACAAGTTTACGCAAGTTTACATAGTTTGTCTTTGAAAGATTACAAGACAAGTGCACAGATATGATCATAGTGGCATGAACTATGCAAACGTACATTTGTTGTATGAATTAAGCAAGCTGTCTGTAGTAATGAACTCAAACTCTCACACACTTTCTGCAACCACACTGGTCGCTCAGTAAATAACACAAAAAGAAAAATTCCATGCAGATTTAGTTGACAACAACGGATTTCCATAGCTCTCACCATAGCTAAATGACACTGGACACGGTAGGTGTCCCAATATTGTAACCCAAGAACATCACCAAGATAATCACAAGCCAGGAATGCAAACTATTAACAAACTTGGTGACAGACAAAGTGAGGTATTTCATGGCTCTTGTGTGAATGTAGAGTTTGGTTCACGAGGCTGAGCACTGTGGATACAAACATTTTTGCAGTAATTCACAGTTCAAATTGGTCTTTTGGGCATTAAGGGACTGAGTTCAGATTTATATCAACATTTATCAGACTTGTCATTTGGGATGGTCGTGGGACTGTGAGCAAATCTAACTGCGAAGGCTTTTATTGTTGGAAAGTCTGTGGTCTCCTGTTGTTGAGTATGTTACAGAACAATATACACGATGTATTTCATCCAATGCAATGAAAGTGACATGATATGGGTTATATATATATATATATATATATATATATATATATATATATATATATATATATATATATATATATATATATATATATATATATATATATATATAAATAATATAACTTTAAAAAACCTTTATCAGCCAACCACCAACTAGGATGCCCTATATGAGGAGATTTTGCCCTAACTAGTAAGTAGTTACCGATGTATCTGTCACACTGACATAATTTAGAGTAAAGTTTGTCACACTTGTTGAGCTGTTAACTTAGTGTTTGTTAAATCTGATCAGAGAAGCAGGCAGCTTTATTGTAATTAGTATTTTTGTACATATACTTACAGCCAACCTGTATAGCTGTGTTTTTTGTGGCGGTGATTCGTTTTTTTTGGCTTTGGCACAATACCATTCATTATTCCATGTACAAAGGTCTGATTGACTAATTTGGAAATGGGCATCAAAGAGCAAAACACAAAACCTCTCTAACAACACACAAGACCTACATAACACACAGGAGCTATGTAACAACACACAAGATCTATGTCACTGAAAAAAAAACAAAACAGCAGATGTGGGCAGTGGTTTGGGACCAGGCTAGGAAAAGGTCATGAAAAAAAAAAACAGTTCTGCATTTCAATAGGTGAGCATGTGGTCAAAAAAAAAAAAAAAAAGAGAGGTGCTTTCAAGCGGTGAGGTCATATCACCACGATACTGCGGTGATGCGGTAACCATCCCAGCCCCACTGTCAACATAACAAAACAGCAGCAGAATGACAAAGCAGGATCCAGGCGGGAGGAGAAGGCAGGCGTTCGAGGACGGGGCCTGAGACGCAGCTTAGTGTCAGGGAGCCACAGTTATTGTTACGTAAAATGAATATCAGTTGTATAATAAGATGAAGTAGGATGGCCCTGCAGCAAGAAACAAGAGCGACTGCTCTTTCCTCCTCCTCCCATCTTCTCGCTCTCCCTCCATCTGTCTCCTACTCCTCCTGCTTTCGTCTCTCCATCTGTCTCTTTTTTGTGCCCTCTTTTGTCCAAAGTTTGAACGCAAATGATGCCAAAATATGTCAAAAAGAGGAGGAAGGACGAGAGAGAGAGAGAGATAGAGATAGAGATAGAGAGAGAGAGAGAGAGAGAGAGAGAACAATCTATACAGAGAGGGGCAGAGAACGGGGAAAAAAGTAGGCGAAGGGGGGAACAAGTGCCTGAGGGGCCGACAGAAAACTAGGACACGAGGAAAAGAGAAATAAGAGGCAGTGCAGCAGGAAAAGGTGTCATTGATTTTGTCATATTCCCTCTTTCTGCCCTTTAACACCAATTTTCTCTCGACGTCTCCATTAGAGCAGCACAGTGTATTTTACTCTATAATCATCACTGCTGTCCATGATTAACACACTCGTTATGTAGTATCCGGATTGGTCAAATGTGATGAAACCAGCCTGTCAAGAGAGAAGACGGAGCAGAGATGTGTCGACACGCTGTCAAAAAAAAAAAGAGGAAGACGACCTTGTGTCACCTCTCCCTCTGACTGGCTTAACTGATTGTTTTTTTTTAAGGCAACACGGGTGATGTCATCAGCATCTTTTTTTTTGTTTTCCGTGTCAAGACGACCTGACAGCTGATCTGAAAGAGACTCACAGCAATCTAACCACGACGAGCAGCTGTTAGCATCACGATACCAATGCAAAACAATGACACTGAAATACTGATCCAAACAGAACAGTGCCAGCCGTCACTTTTGGTGATCAGATTGACTACTGAAGTCCCCACCGGTAGCTTAATTGTTACAGAAAATAAACTCTAAAATGTGCTGTATTTCCAGGAGATGTTTCTGATGGAGTGGCAGGTCTGCACAGTGATGATGATGACTGTTAATCTGCCCGACTCACTCCGCTTCTTAACTTGCAGCTACCCATGTTACGATCCCGTCTCCATCTGCTAGTCCTGACAAGTGCGCGGTGCAATCTGACAAACCATCATCTCCATTCTCCATATGCCTGCTCAACAAAGTGCCAGCCGCTGTGCCGCGAGATCGGCTATATTGACATTTAAAGAAAAAAAAAACGAGCGATCTGAGGAAGCCAGAGCAGCCTTTTACACTTAATGACGTGATACATGGGAATAAAAGGCAGTGTCGTGTTTAAATCCACACACTTTAATCAGCTCAAGAAATTATCAATGCAACAGTTTGGACAGGTAGGTTTTTGAGCAATCAGATTTTTTTGTGATATAAGCCTCTGGTTAGTTACATCCCAGTTTACATGATCATATTAAGTTTTTCAACACTTCATAGCATCCCTGGGAATCTCTAATTTGTGATTAGTGAGCTTCAAAATGTTATCCCCTGTTGTTTCTGCTGCATTTTAAGATTATCCTCTGGATTAGGATTCCCCATATCATCCTCCTTGTAAGCAGCGTGCAGAACATCAAATCCTAATACACTTGTAGAAGCACCTGCACGGCAATTGTCTACCAGGATAATGTCAGAAACCTTGATTTCTTTAAGGATAAATCACCTGGCTAGCATATGTGGGTTTCTCAATGCAAGAATAAAAAGGTTCATCCAGGTCTCAGTAAAGATCAGAGTATGGGAGTGTACAACTATTTTAACTCAAGGTCCAGTTAACTAGCCTTTTCCCTTTCGAGTTTACTTAACTAACCATCTGCAGCTTCCAAGGTCAAGGATGAACTTTCACACTCAAAGTATTCATCTTTAGAAAGTCTCTCTGAACAGGTGCCCGGTATCAGCAGAGCATTAGCCAAAGATGTGATGCCAGCACCAGCATTCTTGCTCTCCAGTGATTAATTTTATCTAGTAAGCATGAGCAACAATACAGAACCACACATTATGTCTAATATGTGCAGGAACTCACCGATGTTGGGGTGCTTCAGAAGACGGCAGATACGAGCCTCTCTCTCGAGCTTCTGATGGTCTGAGGAGAGAAAAGTCACTGTTAAACAGCAGCTATGCAGCATGTTTCTTTATCATTACCTGGTCAAAAGCACAAAACACTCAGCGGCAGTTTTAAACAGCACAATTACAGGTGTTATGAAAAGAGCTTAATTCAGGTGAAGTCAGTTTTTATGCTTTTCATGTGTGGTGCTTGACAAAATAAATGCTGCAAATGGCTTCAAACACTAAACAGGGGGTGGATAAAGTAACTGAAACACCAAATGTCAAGGTATCAACACAAATATCCTGTTGTATGCGCCAATTTATGTAATTTTTTCGATATAATTCAATTTAATATTTTAGCCATTTTGCCTTTATTTGACAATATGATGATTTATTTAAAGATGCAGACAGGGAAGGTGAGCGAGAGAGACACACAGAGAAAAAGAAGGAGATAATGACATGCAATAACCCCCCCCACAAATGAACTAAAGAGGGGACACTGTGGTTATATAGTATGGGTATTAACAACCAAGCCACAGGATGCCACATTGCACCAATTAAGAAAAACCTGTGCAAGGTTTGGTTACACGTCAAGTTAACTCACTGTAGGATGGTCTACCAAACCAGTCAAGAGCTGTGACCCATGATCCACTTTTACAAAGTAAGGCATAGGTCCTTGTGCTATGTCTCCGCCCCAAGATTTCACTGTCTAACTCGAACACTGTGTAGACCTGTTCGACGACACTGAGGCAACCGCTTTGTTCTGAAAACTCGCAAACACTTAGTATTAAACTCAACTTGACTCGCTGCCGCAGCATCCTCTGTAATAGTGATTTACCGAAGCGTCAGTCACAGGCAAAACAAAAATCACGCTGTTAAATGAAGTATGTAAATTCAAATATTTAAAAGGTCTGAGTTTATTCGTGTCACGCAAAGGTTTGTTTTGTGGCCGTCTATGAAAGGCAACAGTCACACAAGGTGCACTGAAGGAGAGCTCGGCTGACCACGTGTCTGGTTTTATTTAAGGTTATTAAACTGTTGGTGGAAATTAATGAGACTGTGTGTGTGTGTAGAGCAGTGGGTGCATGAGTTTGCACCTGTAAGTGTGTGTGTGTGTGTGTGTGTGTGTGTGTGTGTGTGCTGTGTGTGTGTGTGTGTGTGTGTGTGTGTGTGTGTGCGTGTGTAAAGGGGTTAGAGTGAAGCCCAGTTAGAGAACGTTGGAGTGTTTGCACTTCTGGCATGGAGGGGATGCTAAAACACACACACACCTCATGTCTAAACAAACATCCTTGTTTGAGGATTTTACGGACTCCTGTTTCAGTATGCGTGCGTACATGCGGGTGTTTGTACGAGACATCGGCGTGACAACCACATGACACTGTTAAACTGCTCCCCTCCCATGCAGCTCAGGTCAGAGGTCACGTGGGATAACTGTAGTGAAGATCCGGTATGACTCAGTGTGTGTCTGTGTGTTATCGCTGTGGTGAAGCCACCTCAGCCCCATAGCTCCGTAGCGATTACACCACAGAGGCAGGCTCGCTAAGATTTGCATTCATTTCCCCAGTGTAGCAACAGCCACAGATAAAATTCACATGCTGTTGCTGAGCAGCCACCTTACCGGACTGCTCTACAAACGCAATGTAAAGACACAGAATAAGAGCGCGTTATTAGACACAGCAGCGTCGCTTTCTGCACGCCTCCCTGCATCCCTCTACATCTTCTTTAACGGTCACGTCTAACCTTTCTTCGCCCGACTTTCTCTCTCTAACTTGTTGCCGACTAGTTTTAAAGCTGCAGTCGAGGCGTTTTAAAGCTCCGTCTTCTGTTAGCTGCACTCCCCGCCATCTACCCTCCGCTAACCTCCCCGTCATCTCCCCGCAGGTATAGATTTTCCTCATCTGAGAGAAAGCAAGTGAATAAGGGAGAGACCTGAACCTCCTTCTAATTACACCAGTGACGCAGGACGGAGAGACAGACAGAGAGAAGGAGGGAGGATTACATGGAACGTCCATTTGCTAGAAGAGGATCACAGCTCCCCTGAGTGTGAGTGTGTGTGTGTGTGTGTTTGTGTGTAGCCGTCTACCCTGGTGCAGTGTCACTGCAGCACTCACTAATTCATTCAATCTCCTTATTTGTTGGTGCGAGAGCGTGTGGTGGAAGAAGACGGGGAAAGAGTGGGCTGGAGGGTAATTACTGGCACTTCCTGCTGCTCTCTAATTGGCCATCTGCTTTGCCATGAGGCGGGCCCACAGCCATCTTACATCAGCTGAGGAGGACGGAGAAGACCCGACACACACATGCATACAAACAAACACACACCTGCCTAACAACCTAAGTGAAGGCTCGGGGGTGCAGTTCAGCCCGTTTCAGGGAAATACAACCAAACTGTGAGGAAACACTGATAAGTAACTCGGTGTTGATAACGTGTCCATATTTGGGGACGAGTGCGGTCGTTTCATCAGCATCAAGAATATGCTGAACGTAGATCAATGCTCAGTTTTTACTCTTCCAGGTCCCCGATTCCCGATTACACCGACCAGCATGATCGAATGACGCAAGTTGTTCCAGTACGGTGAGTCAAAGTGAAAAAATAATTATCAGGTCATACATTGGCATTATCAACGATTTTAAAAGCAAAATCAAAAGTATTCATTAAGTGTAATTTGGATACACTGACGAATACAAATTTCACCAAAATGTCTGTAATGTACCCGGCTAAGTGTAAGTATAGTCCCACGCACCTCTCTAGCAGCAACATACAATATTGTTAACGCAGCAAAGAGCTTGTCTACATCGTCTTGGTATCATCTGCCTCTTCTGCTTTGTAAAAAGTGAAATCAAAGCCCAGAGTTTTCACAGTGTGATGTTAATGCGAGAGAGACCGCCATCACGGTCGCCATGGCAACCAATACACACCAAAAGCACTCCATTGGCCCGACCTCCTCAGTCACTTTTTGATCAGCGGCAGGAAGCACACAGCCATAAACAGACTGAATTTTGTGTCACTTCATTATTCAGTCTGTTTGCAAGATTTCTGCCATTTTCAGTCGACACAGAAGCTGCTGTGGCCGTTTCTTGGAGCAGTTCATCAAATGCTTTCATGACGACTGAAGAAATACACTGCCTTAAAGGGCAAAGTTAGTAATAACGCAGGTAAAAGTGTCCCAAATCTGTTTTTTTCCTGCTCATGTGACTCAGATCTGATTGTTTTTAATAGTGTGAACAGAACAAATCATGTTCAGTCTGATCTTTTCAATTCTGATTTGTGGCACTTTCACATGTGGTCCTAAATCAGATAAAGGTCTCATTTTTGGCAACGTGACCTCAGTCTGAACAGTCATATCAGAATCCATGACACTTTCACATCCGTCTAGCCTATGTTGCCAGCCAATACAACCCCGACTCTGGTGCGCTCTCTCTGGGAGACGGGTCACCTGAACTGAGTGTCCTGCAGAGAGGCGCTGATAGATGTAGTTAACAGTAGCTGCTTGGGCTCCTGAAATCTGTTTCTGTGAAGCCATGCACGTCACGATCCCACCATTCCTGGCTCCAACTCCGTATCCACACACACACACACACACACACACACACACACACACACACCTCCTGTACAGAAGTAGCAGCCGCAGCTCCATAAAAAGCTAAATTTAAAAATTTGTCTCTCTCTCTCTCCTCGTTATCATCTGCTCACGAATTTGTTAGCTTCTACCGCACATCAGCTTATAAATGAAACACTGTCTTCTTCTTTTGTCCATGTGAGTCCGTTCACACTGCTTCATGGGGTATTTTATAAAAAACAACAAGGGGTACTTGTGTTGTTCCTTGGCTAGCATCTCCACTGAGAGCCTCTCCCCAAGTGTGTGTGCGTTTGAGCATCAATACATAGAAGTAGCCATGTTGTTTGTCGAGGTTAATGCAACTGTTGAATAAATGTCGTTCATGTACAAAGACGTTCTTCCATCTGAGTTTATAGGGCTACCAGCAGTGTGAGAGCCACAAACCGGGGCTACGTTCAGCCAGCGTTCGACTATTTATACTCGGCGCAGCAGCTGACGTCTGACAGGCTTCGCAGTCTTGCCTGTTTCGTCACGGTTGAGGAAGTGCAAGAGAATCAAGTGGAACAAAATTCTCAAATCCAAGCGAGCAGCTAATTTTGAGCAGAGCAGAAAAGGCGTTTTTTTTTTTGCGTTTTTTTTTTTTTTTTTTTTTTTTTACACACATCATGTGTTTTGCTTGAAAAGTCACCTGTGTTAACGTCATGTGCCAACAAGAAAAAATGTGATTATATATGCAGTCCAAAGTTCCTCTTTTAGAGTAAATATTTATGACTTATTTACATATCACATATCAGTGTCATTCATGCTTATTCCCATTCATGTGGCCACCAGTTTTCGTGGATGTAGTTAGGTAGCTATGCAAATGGCGGCATCCCGTTCTTAATTCCACCTACAAGCTCTGATTGGCCGACTGCTTCTCTAACTGGGGGAAACAGCCATCACTGAGCACAGTACAAACCCCGTTCAAAAATCACTGCCCAAACTGGAGGTGTGGGCGGTGATTCAGAGGTCTGCTACATTCGGGGACTGCTGAATCCCAGTAGTTTGCCATTAATAATAATGAGAGGCTTTTTGCTGGAGGAGGTGAGCGAGGTACTGACCGGACTGAGCTGCAAATTTGGGACACTGTTGGAGCAATAAACAACAGCGAGGTAACACAATAACACGTGACATAATTTTCTCTCGACAATCATACAGCCCCGGGACGCTAAATAAAAAACCACTGAGGAGGAAAGGTACGAGAGTAGTGCATTAAAGTGGACAGCGTGTCTCACTCTGACTCTCACACACACACACACACACACAAACACAGTGTTGCAGCAGACAATGCAGCAGCCATCCACTTTTCAGTCACTTTACCCAACAGCAAAAATCAAACGTAGTGTTTGTTCTGGCGTTCTTCAGGTCATTTTAATTAATTATGTACACCCAAAGGAAGCCCCTGCCCCATTTACAAACTAAAACAACAACAAATTAAAGATCCTTTATTCTCCAGGGGTGAGAATCAGGTGCATGTTTTTTTTTTTTTTTAAATGAGTGTGTTTGCATTCCACCTACTCTGCAGCCCACTTGCATCCACCCCCAACTGCCTGTAGGCCGGACTATCCCCGAGCCAACAACCTACATCCATCCATCCATCCCTTCCTCCTTTCGTTTCGTTTCCTTCCTTCCTTCCCTCCCTGTCTCCCTTTTCTTCTTCCCCTCCCCCACCCCCCCCTTCCTCAGATTACTGCAGCAGTGTTTACCAGAGCTTTGAGAGACTTACCCACCAGGCCACGCGTGAGGTCACACTCACCCCATCGGGCTAAGGGCTGAGGTCACACTCACCCCTAAAAAAAACCCAAATCCAAATAAATCCTACCAGGCAAGCTGCCTGCTCACGCACTGGCTGCCTCTGTGTGTGTGTGTGTGTGTGTTTGTGTGGACGATGTGTTTTGTGTGCGTGTAGGTGCATGTTGCGTCAGCCGGGCGGCCTACCGCAATTCTTCTCTTAGCACAAAATCCTCCCGTTGCCTCCTTCGCTCGCTCTATCATGTCTCGTTCTCTGTCTCATTTCACCTTGCTTCCCCGGTGTGGAGTGTCACTGATCTCCTTGCAAGACTATATTGTTAAAAAAAATCTCTTCCTCCTACTCCTCCACCTCCACCTGCTCCTCCACCTCCACCTGCACCTCCTCCTCCTCTCCTGGCCGGCTTTCTTCCCCCCATGTACACAGGCCTACATTGTGCTGCCTGCAAAGAGCCAACAGTTTTCTGCTGAGCCCTTACTTTTCCTCGGTGGAACATTAATACCGGGAGCTGCCCTGTGTGGACACTTGATGGCGGGGATAGAACAATAACAGTATTACAACACGCTCGCAGATGCCTCACAATACAGACATGCACTATTAGTGTTACTCCCTGCTCTCTCTCTCTCACACAAATGCCTTCAGACACAGACAACAACAAGGCGAACAGGGAGGCGCCTATGGAATCTGCGGGGTCTTAGTGGTTGATGAGATACATTTAGCATAAGTGGATTAGCCTCAATACAAACCAATCCCCCTTTGCAGAAAGACAAGAGACAGGCAATGAGGGAGAGCAGAGAAAGAGAGAGGCACAGAGGTAATGAGAGCACAGGAAAAGGAGAACAAAGGGAGCCAGGTGTGTGCGAATGTCAGGAAGGGGTGCAGGCTTAATTTGTCAGATACAAAGACGGAAAAAAAAAGCAATTAAGAATCTCCATCTGAAGCCAGGGGAGGTTCTGACACAGTGACACGAGCTTGCGTCATCGTTACGACGCGGCACGCTACGCCAGGCATGTGGCACGTGGGTGTGGATGTATGCACAGGCGCGGAAACAACACAACAAATAAATTCAGGGGTGGACCGTGGAGCTATGCGAAGACACCAAAGCATCAATTAAGATCATGACAGACAAGAAAGAAAGCAAGAAAGAAAGCAAGCAAGAAAGCAAGAAAGCAAGCAAGCAAGCAAGCAAGCAAGCAAGCAAGCAAGCAAGCAAGAAAGAAAGAAAGCAAGCAAGCAAGCAAGCAAGCAAGCAAGAAAGAAAGAAAGAAAGAAAGAAAGAAAGAAAGAAAAAAGAAAGAAAGAAAGAAAGAAAGAAAGAAAGAAAGAAAGAAAGAAAGAAAGAAAGAAAGAAAGAAAGAAAGAAAGAAAGAAAGAAAGAAAGAAAGAAAGAAATCTTTTTTGTCGTCCCAGTTCTCTTTTGCTTTATTACATCCCCAACCGCGCGCCCTTTCCATGAAGCGTTACTTAGACATTTGGATCAATCCATCGTTCAGCGGCCGTCTAATGATACCACAGAGGAGCGATTGAAAGTTATTCAATACAGTGTTTATGAAGAGGGTCATTAAACCACCGAGAGGTTGCTGATAAGAAATCCCCACAGACAGAGTGATTGAATAAAAGATTTCCTCCGCTATTGGAAAACCCGGGACCCCTCCAATAAGGCCGGGACATGTGACGATATGTGCAGGGAGACGAAAGACGCGAAGCAGCAGAGATTTTAAGCCATTGCAGGCAATGTTGGGGATCAATGAGCTGGACTACCTTATGGCAATATTGAATTTAAAGGATTTTTGCATCGATAGGATGAAGTATTTTGATTTGTCAAGTGTTTAGTCCACTGGATTAGTCGATAACGGACATTTCCGCTTTAAACTATGAACTGTAGATCAATAATGAGAGCTGTCATTATATAAAAAACATATGTAACAGGGGTTTTAAATAAAGCCAGGGATAGCCTCTTAGTTTACTTCCTTAGTTTAATTCCTGGATGACTTTGTTGAGCCAAGATGGTAAATTATTGCTGTTTGACATAACTTCACTTCACAAAATGAACAAAAAGAGCTCTGTCATCAGGCATTGATTCGTTTCTGGCTGAAAGTGGGAAAACACAGTCAAATTTCTCCCAAACTGTATCTCTTAACTATGTCTTCCACACACATTTAGGCTATTCTATGTGATCTCCTTTAAATAGTTAATGTTATAACTAACTGCCTCCCACTTTGAAGACCTCTGATAGACACCAGATCACTGTGACTTCCAATATACACCACAAACAAACAAACACAGCAAAGGGGCACATATCAGAATGTGTGTGAGGGTGTGCGGTCTTATCGTACCTCTTGCAGACAGCTTCTTAGTGTTGATGATTTTTGCAGCATATTCCTGTCCTGACGACTTCTTTACACACCTACGCACCACTGAAAAAGCTCCCCTAAGAAAAAAAAAAAAGAACATGGACAACCAAAAATCAGTTCCATTTCTCTCTCACTCACACACAAACACACACACACATACCACACATATATATATATATATACACACACAAACAGTGACATTTGAAACTGCATCCACTTCTGTGGCAGTGGTTTGTTTTCGTGTACACTAACAACCTTGGTCTCTCTCTCACACACACACACACAGTTTACAGTCAGTACCATCACAGCCTTGGTGTGTGCAGCCCTGAAAAGGTCGGCAAGCGAACCAACACAGATATAACAAGGTGCTCGAGCATGAGTGTTGATATCAGCTCTGGTCTTGGATTATAAATGAAGGGCCGGGTACTTTTGCTAATCTTTGATGGGCACACAATACAATGCACTCTGCAGCACCAAAGGAAATTCAATTTGCAACAGGCAGCACAAAGAATGGATCCGCACCTCACACAACAATGGGCCGTATTTCATAGATTCACAAGGTAGCGGCGTCCAGGTATAAATCTGCTCGAGCAGAGAAGGAAGTGCATGGCGCACTTTAAAACAACTCCCAGTCTGAGGAGTTTCATACTGACCTAGATGAATGCTCCATATATTTCACCTGTTCTGAGCATCACCAGAGCAAGCAATGCTTTCTATGCAGATCCTATAATCACACCCCAGATGACCTGCAGTAGTACCTGGCCCTGCGCAGTTTTCCCTGAAAGAGTAAGACTTATCCGGACGACATATGGAAAGGGGGGCCACTTTCTGCTGCACTCTGCTCTTTCCACTCCCGCTCTTAACTTCAATTATTTACCGGGAAACGAGAGGTGACAGGTGACAGAGGCACAAGTCGGTGCCTTCTTGATGTTAATAACCCACGACAGAGCAAAATGCGTTACCAAACGGGCGCAGAGACACAAGCTGGGCTGAGTAGTCTGTCCGCACAAGACTCAGCAGCCTCCAGACCCACTTATGCAGCATGTGTAGATATGCAGATATATATATATATATGTATATATATATTTGCGTGGACTGCATTGGCTGTGCAATCAGTGCCATCGATTACTGTCAATTATTAGGCTGGAAATGAATGAAGGCCTGTGTGTCTTTATAAGGCCAGTGTCGCCCTGCTGCTGCTGGTTTGGGTACAACAAGAGGGGGAAAAAAAAGGAAAAAAAAAAACCCAGCTTTCACTGGCCAAGAACAACAGATGCTGCTGCTGCTGAGGATGAGGAGGATGATGATGAAACAGAGGAGGTGGCCCGGTTTTTCTTGTCGTCATCAAAATACCGAGAAATACACGTCACTGCCTCTTACACAGTAAATTTACCTCCGTGAGAAAAACACACACACACACAGAGAGAGAGACAATGCATTTGCTGATAACACGGTGATCCTGCCCGACTGTGCAGAGAGGTGGTGGTGGTGGTGGTGGTTGTTGAGGGGTGGGGGGGCTGCGGTGCAAACACAGTGCAGCCCCCACCTCCCACCCCCACCCTCCTCTTCCTCCTCCACCACCCTGCACCGAATAACTTCCTCATTAAAGTGATCCATCCAGGGGTAGGTAACGTTACTCAACACGGTTACACAAATCATCTGCAGCTGCTCGAGGTGGTGGTGGAGGGGTGGAGGGGTGGAGCTGGAGGGGGGGCTCAGAGAGGAGAGAAAACACGAGTGGCCGGCCTAGTTAGCCGGAGACCGCAGCCTCAGGTCGAGCGAGGCGGCGCGGAGCTGTCAGCCAGCAGCGGGGCGAGCGTCTCCAGGGGCCCCGCTGACCGGGGGGGTTAAAAAAAAAAAAGACCACCAACCGAGCAAACGAGCTGCTGTTAATGCGGCAACCCTTTCTACCTGGTCTTCATCACCACTAGCGAGCGAAAAAGAAACACCCTAATGGGCTAACTCGCTCGGTTTATCGGTGTCAGCGCGGTAGCTCGGCGGCTAAGTGACCGAGCCTCGGTGCGCCGAGCTCCGTCACTGCGGAGCGGCTAGCTAGCTGATAGCAACCGCCGCTCACACAGCCGGAGAGCCGCCGATAAAGCTCCGGACGTGGTCAAAATGTCAGATACCTTAAAGCAGAAATAATAAGGGAGGTTCAGCGGGAGGGAAGGGGGGACAAAACGAGACGACAAACACGCTTTGCTTACTTCCCGAGCTCCTCGTACAGCTGGTACTCGTCGGTGAACCTGGTGGAAGTCGCGGTGGTTGCCATGGCTGGAGCGGGGAGCCGTGAGCGGGGAGGCCGAGCCTTGGGGGTCCGACGGCGGCTGGCTCTAGCACAAAAAGGGGGGGGGGTGTCCTGGAGGAGGATAGCCTAGCCTCCGATTTCTGGAGTACCTTTCTGACAGGCAGGCAAGGCTGAAGAGGATAGAGGCGAGCAGAGACGGAAAGGGAGGGGCTGAGGAGGAGGAGGAGGAGGACGGATGATGGTGTGTGTGTGTGTGTGTGTGTGTGTGTAATGAGGAGGAATCCTCGCGAGAATTTGCAGCGTGAGACCGTGGCCTCCTGTTCAATGAAGTCACTGATAATGTGAGGAGATGGTGCTGAATTAGGTCCCCTGTTTAGACTAAATAAACCTCCTTTTGTTTTTAAAGGTGGTGCAGTAGATCATAATTAGGTGTCCCACAGTGCTGCAAGCTGAAAGAAAACAAACAACAAAAGCAGCTTTCACATCAGAATCAGCTTTATTGATCAGACGTGTGTGCACACACAAATTTGTCAATGATTTTTACAATGCTCTCACTCTACGTATGTAGAAATAGAGATATAAACAATTTAAAACAAGGACAACACCTCAATGATGTAAAAATAAACATTAAACTCCAGTGAACAAGTATAAATATAAAAAATGTGTATATTTTACATATAATTGTAATCAGAATCAGCTTTATTGATCAGGTGTGTGTGCACATACAAGGAATTTGTCTTGCTCTCACTGTACGTACATAGACATAGGAGAAATAGAGATACACAGAGTTTAACAAGGACAACAGCTTAACGAAGTGAACATTAAACTACTATGCACAAGTATAAATATATATATTTCTTCATTTATATAGAGATGGGTGACAAATTGAAGCAAAAACCAACATAAAGAATCAGAATCTGCTTCATTGGCTATGTTACGTGTACACATACAAGGAAGTTTGACTCCATTTTTTATTATGCTCTCACTGTATGTACACAGTAATAGTGATAAATATGGTTTAAAATAAGGACAACAGCTCAACAAGGTAAAAATAAACATTAAACTACTACTACTACCAGTTCCTTTCTCTTTTCTCATGTCTTCAAAATATTGCAGGGTGCATCACAGCAGCATTTTACTGCACTGGTTGGGAAACACCCCAAACCTGGTTCACACCTCACTGCAGCAGAGAGAGACGAACTAACTGTAACACACACACACACACACACACACACACATTGCATAAGTACATGCATGCACAGACACCCACTCCAGGAATCAATATTGATTAATGCAGGTCTTGCTCTCAACACAGTGGGGCCTTTCTGAGCTGCCGATTTGGCGTTTGTATCCGAGAGCGCAAGCATGAGAGAGACAGGGATGGGTTAGGAGGGAATGGTGGGATCAGGTTTCCACTGACGAGCGTGCACCTATGTTTTTCCACAGTGTGAGGGCTGTTAGCTTGGCGGCGCTAAAAGATGGTGTCACACGGATCCAGAGTGCCTCACTAAATGTTTAATGTGGCATGAGTGGGAGGCCATGAGAGGACAGGCGGGTGGGGTAGAGGGAGCCATAGAGCCTGAGAGTTAGAGGCCCTGTGTGTGTGTGTGATTGTATGTATGTGTGTGTGTGTGTGTGTGTGTGCTGCCTGCTCAGCACTGTGGCTCACATACACACCGTCAGAGAGAGAGGAGAGAGAGCAAAATGGTGATTTCACTTGACAATCTTTATGTGTGGTTGTCAGCGTGGGAACACAAAGCTGAAACACTGAAAAGTTCAAATATTATGAGGCCGTATCTGCAAGTGCAGCCTGCTGAATCCGTGATGGAGAGCAGGAAAAGGAGGCCAGCATGTGTGCGTATGTGTGTGTGCGTTACGCGGAAGACAAATGAGCACTGCAACGTAGGCTAGTAGCCCTCTCCCTGCCCTCCTTTTCCTACGTGCTAACCCTGCTGCCTCTCCTCCTCTTCCTCCACCTCCTCAGCCTCCACAGAAGTTACATAATGGTGAACTCCTCAGCCTTTGTTATCTCACACACAACCACACACTACGCCTTGCCCGCTTCATGAGAGACAGAGGAGCAGAGGAGGGAAGAGGAGTGAGCGCACGGGAGGCAGAGAGAAGAGAAAGTAGGATACTTTCTCTTCTCTCTGCCTCCCGTGCGCTTTAGCCGAAATCGGCACTCAGCGGGGGCAAGAGAGGAGGAAAAAAAGAAAGAAAGTCTGTGTGTGATTTCTCATATTGTAGTATTATTGTAGTATTATTACAGTCAGCCATTTTCATCTTGGGCAGCCTTATGGCCACTCTGCCATTCCTAATGTGTGTGTTAAATTTCAGACTCCAGCCACCACCAGCCTACTTTAATTTTGCAGTGACATGAGAAAGAAGTCCGGCCCTTTACTTCGCCTTCCCCGTGATTTTGACTTTAGAGAAGCAGTGTGACATCGCTTGTTGTTCCCATGCTGCCCTGCTGCGAAAAACACACTCAGCACTTTCAAAAATGGCAAAAGGACATTCTCGCAAGTTGCAATGTGGTTCAGAAAAAATGCTAATTGGGAAAGCTGATGAGTAGACTGTCATATTCACACGTTTTTTCAGCCATATTTAGGAAGTGAGTAGCAATTGAATGGAGGCATTTTGCATTGGGTGTGTATGTTTAACCACCTTGAGTGCATCTCACAAGCTTACTGAATCTAGCAGGGGGAGAAATCTATTTAGTATTATCAACAACAGAGAAAACCTTCATGTGCCATGTTGAAGCATGGGTGCAGCCACACACCAATGCAGGACTGAATGCTCGAATGTCTGCATGCTCTCTTGGAGCTAAAGTGGTCCTGCGGTACGATCTACAGAGCCAAAATATCACATTTCTGTCTGCAGCCAACTCCCATGTCTGACTGAAGCTCTGTTTGTGTCCAGAATAGTCTAATTGTGCAAACAGAGCTGCAGTTTCTGCGATACATTTAGGCATGACTTTTCCTTTGTTGTGACTAATGAGGGTGAATATGCCATCTGTTACATCATCACAACTGAGAGAGTGGACGGGGCCCAGAGCTGAGTCATGACACTGCCGCTCTCCACTGCTTTGGAGAAATAAACTGACTCGGGGGAAGAGTTAATGAGTAACGCTCCTTCCTCCTTCAGAAGATACTGTCGTGATGCCCTGGAGCAATAAGCCGCTGACCCCCCCCAACTGCTCAGCAAGTCAGTCGTCGACAGTTGTGGCGGTGTTGGACGGCGCCCAGGCATCGGTGTGTGTAGCTGTGCGGATCAGAAGTGGGGTGTTGCTGATGAAACGCCAGCATGCTCAGTCAGCTCGGCCAGGATAAATAAATAATGCTACGGTTTTGAACATCACAGCAAAAATCAGAGGTGACACATCCTTTGCTCCTGTTTTTGATGATTGTACAGTTTAGTCATTCACAGTTTGGAGTCTCCTCTTAGTACTTTTATGTTTTTTTACTCAGGGAAACCTACTCATGGAGGTTCAACACCTCCCCGTCATGCTCTGGTTGCTCAAAGGTATCTCTGATTACTCCATGTTGGACTTCAAATTCAAATTCAAATTTATTTATTTAGAGCCCAAAATCACAAACATTGTTTGCCTCGGAGGGCTTTACAATCTGCACAGTTGTGACACCCTCTGTCCTTAGACCCTCGAACCGGAGTCAGGAAAAACTTCAAAAAAACCCTTTATGGGAAAAAGAAGAAACCTGAGGAAGAGCCACAGATGAGGGATCCCTCTCCCTGGGACGGACAGACGTGCAATAGATGCCACATGTACAGAGAACATCATCAATCATATTATGGAATTATACATGAGTCGTAATAAGTCTTGACATGGGCCTGCTGAAAACTGCATCTATCACCTATGAATATATTATTCCAAATTGACCACAACTGCCACCTCAAATCTGCAGGGGAAAAAATAAAATGATAAAGATGTCAATGAATGTTAAAGGTAAGTTCATAAGCTTTTTTAAAACAACAGTCAGGTTCCCATGTGAACAGCACATTGAGACATCTTGTTCTACTGGAGGTGACAGGGAACAAAATCCAGTCTCTTTATGGTGAATTTTCAAGTTACATTTAATTCCATAAATTCTGTGCCCCACCGAGAGCTTTTGGGGAACCAAAACTGTACAATTGTAATTTCAAACTTGTCATATCAGTTTTATAGATTGAGTTCATATTATAGACACAAGGTCAGTGTCATCAGCGTATTTGTTTGTTTTGACTAAAGGGTATGTTCAACATTTGGTGTCATCTTAAAACAACATCCAAGTGCCAAGATCAACACATAAACAAGTTGCTTTAAAAATGTCCATCAGGAGATCCCTTCTTTATGTGCTTCCCATGTTAGTGATGGGGGGCAACATCTACAGTCCTCCTTCTGCAAAAATATGTTCAGAAGTTTAAGCTTATAAGA
Organism: Scortum barcoo; assembly: GCA_023238725.1. Classification (NCBI taxonomy): domain Eukaryota; kingdom Metazoa; phylum Chordata; class Actinopteri; order Centrarchiformes; family Terapontidae; genus Scortum; species Scortum barcoo. Next base: position 5,434,124 of record CM041542.1, read on the forward strand.
AACTTCAGCTGTCTGAGTGAGACAAATGAAAGGAAGGAATTGAAAGGGAAACCTGTTTCCACATTCATATGACTAACCATTGTTCTCAGAAAGGCTTGAAAAACTGTGAAACTACCCTTTAATGTTTTACATAAAATGTGCTGTATAATCTAATTTACAAGAGTGCCATCTTTATTTACATTTTTTTTGTTAAGTTCTTGAAAAACACCTTGGTCCAAAACAAATATCAATATCATTATCTATCTTATCTAAAAACTCAGTCAGAGCATGCACTGCACATGGAGGCAGTAAACCGACTCAGCACAAGTTGGACTTTGCCTCCACCATCTGTTCAACAGGCACAGCTGCAGCATGTAGAAACTAAAACTGTGAAAACAGCAACTCTGACCCCTTTAAAATGCAGCTGTTCACTGCACCACAAATTATTCACTTTTTGTTTGATGTGTTGTGTTTCTATATAATGGTATATAAGACAGAAAACTGTGTGAAAAGTGAAATGGAAAGAAACATGAACAGTCAAGCTCAGTGAAGAGCTAAAACTTTTACTGGAATGGACATTTGTAACCTTTTATTTAGTAAAAACTTGGAAAAAATCATTATACTATTCACAAAAAATAAAACTTAGATTTGAAAGTTACCGTTTACTAAAAATAACTTCAAATAGTTTTTCCACCCAAAAATCTTCCTTTTAATGAGGCAATTGACGTGTAAATGTATTAAATTTGGTTCCATATGAATCCTTGTTGTTGTTTGTCTTTCACGGTCAGGTCAGAGACGTTCCTCAGTTGATAGTTTAACATCCTGTACTAGAGCGGATATTATCTATAAGAAGAAACATAATGCATCAAAGTTAACTCAAGATAAAATGTCAGGATAATGAGGAGAGCCAACTTTATACATATACATCGTTTTTATTGTGTTGTTTTGATCACATATTTCTAATGAAGTGTAGCGGTTCCTGAGCTTCATGTGGAGACAGGAAGAGAAATAATATTAATAACAGAGTATTTACCAACCTGTGGCTAAATTATTGCAGCAATATTTCCTAATAACTTGCTTATTTGGTTCACAGTCAAAATAGGCCCAAACAAGGAGCAGCGATTATATGAGCCGTTAGAGCTGAGAGACGCAGAGAGAGGTAGATTGGAGTTTCACTCTGGATCTTTATTTTCCAATCTGCTCAATCAAGTTCACCAAGCCTGTGGCACTGCGGCGTGGCCACAGCTTCTGCAGGACCTGTGTGCACGACCACTGCATGGGGGAGATCTTTCCGAAATGCACAATACTGAAAGTGTGATTCATTTTTGCTCTGGAAACTTTGAATGAAAACTACAGAGAGAGATGTAAGGTTGCAGGAGGACACAGACATGACTGAGGGGAGCATTAGTTATTGAACTGATAGAGGTTAAGTAGATCACACATAGCGTTGTGGATGCAGATATTTCACAGTTTTTAAAGTTGTGTCAAAGTTGTGGGGATTTTGGGGCTGTATCTGTCAGTCAGATTCACATTAAGTTTGAAACAACTGAGTTTACTTGATGCCAAATCACTTTATTAACAAGCTCGATGTGCCATTCAAAACATGCTGCAGTGGTTTTTCGGAAACTGAAGTTCTTTTCGAGTAAATGAAACTGATTTTAGAGCAGTGAGCCATTAAATAATACCAGACTACACAGACAAGCTTCCTGTTTTCTTCACCATCATTCAGGAAGGAAGTAAGACAGTTTCTTATACCCGTCTGCTCACGATCAGCTGCTGTCAGCGTGTGAAGCAGATGGCAATCACTGTTATTGAAGTAGGTAAGCGTTTCTCTCTATTTTCAATCTGCTTGGCTTTAATATCAGCCCTGACTGAATATAGACATTTTGTATCTGAAGGCTGAAGGTTGTTTGTTTGGTATTTTAGTTTGTGTGACCAGTTATTTGATCTGCTGGAAGTAAATGACTGCAGCTCTACAGGAGAGTCTACGTCTCGTATGCAAAGCCAAGATAAAAGACCATTTATGAGGAGCATCAATCGACAGAAATGACGTAGGCTGCCACTAAGATGAGAAAAACATGGAGCAAAAGAGAGTTGCTGATAAAACAGATGAGATTTCTCAAGGTAAGGGTGTCAATTTAAGAATAAAACATTCCTGTGGGGAGGTATTTGACCTTTTACCACGAATCATGAAGAGAAAAAAAGGTGCAAAGGAAGATTTCAGTAGCAAAACTGTAAAAGATTTGGCTTAAAACAGCATTTTAATCTGGCTAATCATGTTGCTCTGGTGAAAGTTCACTACACTGCGTTTTTCCAACAAACTGCTGAAACTGAGTTTTGTGGTTCTCCTCAGAGTCAGTTCCCTCTATTCGTCATTTCTGTCCCAAATACACCGCTCAGAGTGGAGGAAATGTGGTCGCTCCCACCATCATTGACTCCAATGTCGGAAACATAAACATCAATATCATCTCAACCGTTGAAGGTAGATATACTATATAAGATGTGGGAGGTACTGAAAGTAGGTTTAAGGCTCTGCTAATCTTTTTCTTCTTTTGCAGGCTCTATTAAATCATCAGAAGATATATTGAATGACTTTTCAGACAGCTGTGGTGCACTGCAGCCCCAAAGTCAGTACTTTACTATTACTTTATTTTATGAAGGAATCTCAGTTAATGAAAAAACACCTTGATTCTTAAGAACTAAACAACCTCTGAATGCATTTTCTCCTCCAGGTGAGAAGATTGCAGAATGCCAGGTGAAACTAAAAGCTAGGCTGAAGACGAAGTTCAGCCACTTGCTCGAGGGGATGACGACCGAAGCGAACAAGACACTTCTCAATAAGATCTACACAGAGCTCTACATCACTGAGGGAGGAAGCGGTGACGTCAATACAGAGCATGAAGTGAGGCAGATTGAGACGGCATCCAGGATACCTGTGGACCAAGAGAAATCGATCCAGTGCAATCACCTCTTTGCTCCTCAGCAAGACTGCTACAGAAGGACCGTGATCACAAGGGGGGTCGCTGGCATCGGGAAAACCGTATCTGCCAATAAATTCACTCTAGACTGGGCGGAGGACAAAGAAAACACAAACCTGGAATTTGTGTTTCCTCTCTCTTTCCGAGAGCTGAATCTGATGAGAAAGAGTACCCTCAGTCTGGTGGAGCTTCTCGCTGTCTTTTTCCCTGAAACTAAAAACACGGGAATCTTTACTCATGGCAAAAACAAAATTCTCTTTATCCTGGATGGTCTAGATGAGAGCCGCCTGTCTTTGAACTTCAGCAAAAGTGAAATAGTGACTGATGTGACCCAGCCAACCACGATCGCTTTGATTCTAACCAACCTCATCAGGGGAAGACTGCTTCCTTTGGCTCTTGTTTGGATAACGTCTCGCCCGGTCGCTTCCAGTCAGATTCCTTTAGAGTACATCGATCTGGTGACCGAGGTGCGAGGGTTCAACAACCCCCAGAAAGATGAATACTTCAGGAGGAAAATTAGTGACCAGAATTTGGCAAACAAGGTGATCACACATGTGAAAACCTGCAGGAGTCTCCACATCATGTGCCACATACCGGTCTTCTGCTGGATGGCAGCAAGTGTCCTTGAGAAGAAGTTGGTGACAGCAGACAGCAAAGACTCGCCAAGGACTCTCACTCAGATGTACATACACTTCTTGGCCTTGTATGAGGACAGCATGAAGAAGAGGCTGTCTGGAAGAAGAGAGTCAAACGCCAACTGCATGAGATCTAACCTCATGTCGTTGGGTAAACTGGCCTTCAAGGAGCTGGAGAAGGGCCACTTGATCTTCTACGAGACCGACCTCATCCAGAATGGTATAAAAGTCACGGAGGCGTCTGTGTTCTCAGGAGTCTACACGCAGATCTTCAACGAGCAGCTGGCACTGTGCAAGCAGAAGATGTTCTGCTTTGTGCATCTGAGCGTCCAGGAATTTTTCGCGGCATTGTACGTCTTCCTCACGTTCAACAACGACAATTTCAACGCTTTGATCAAGAAGTCGTCCGCCTCGAGACGTTTCCCGTTCAGAGATTCGTCAGAGCTCATCCTCTACAAAGAGGCAGTAGAAAAGGCTTTGCGGTGCGAAAACGGACATTTCGACATCTTTCTGCGCTTCCTTTTGGGCCTCTCTCTGGAATCAAATCAGACTCTGTTAAAACATCTCATGACAAGCAACAGAACAAACCCAAAGACAAGAACAGAGATCATTAAACACATAAAGGAGAGGATCAAGACGAGTCCATCTCCAGACAGGTGCCTCAATCTCTTCCACTGCCTGAATGAGCTGAATGACCACTCTCTGGTGGAGGAGATTCAGAGCTGTCTCAGCTTGGGCAGCCTTCACAATGCCAAACTTTCGCACTCCCAGTGGGCCACTCTGGTCTTTGTACTGCTGACATCAGAGGAAGAGCTGAGTGTGTTTGAACTGAGCAACTACACCAGGTCAGAGGAAGGTCTTCTGAGGCTGCTGCCTGTCATGAAAACAGCCCAAAGGGCAAAGTAAGTACTTTATAAAAGCAGATAGAAAACACTAAAGCTTACCTACCTAGATACGCCTGTTGACCTCCTGACTGTGTGGTCAGGTGTGGTCTGTTGTACTTTTTTAAGTTTATTACATCAACTTAAAGGTGATAGTATGTCATTGTTGTGTTCACAGCTTGTTTCTGCTGCCCCCAAGAGGCCAAAAATGTCTTATTGCAAGTGTTCTACCTCACCTCATAATAACTTAATCTTATTCCAAAGCAGTTGCCTAAAATTTGAACTGATGTGTTTGCATGTGACAATACAGACATATTCCAAGCAGTGATGTATAATATGCAGTGTGTCTTTTTTAACAGAAGGGAACATTTTTACACCATTATGACATTGTTTACCTTACTCATGCTGTGTTTCCTTCTACAGTCTGAATGCGTGTAATCTCACTGTGACCTGCTGTGAAATCCTGGCCAACGCCATCAGCTCATCCAAACTGAGAGAGCTGGACCTGAGTAACAACAAAATGACTGATGCAGGAATAACAATACTCTCTGGTGGTCTGAAGAACAGCAAACTGGAGACTCTCAGGTAAAAATTCAACAAGTTTATTTACTTTTTTTAAAAATACAACTTCTTACCCAAGTCAAGTCAAATAAAGGTTGTTTTTTACGGCGAGTTCTAAGCAAGTGGTTTTTAGCGTTTTCTTTATTTCCTGCTCATTCAGACTGAGGAGCTGCAAACTGACAGAGCACAGCTGCGGCAGCCTTGCCTCAGTTATCAGCTCACCCTCCTGCAACCTGAAAGTATTTGACCTCTCTGACAATGACATTGAGGATGCTGGAGTCAAAAAGCTCTGTAGTGGGCTGGGGAGTCCTCACTGTAAACTGGAAATACTCATGTGAGTGCTCCGAGTGAAAACTTCATGCCGGATGAATTATTTAACAGCAGAATACAGCACAGTGCCAAAACAGTAGGATGAAATATCTCTGGTGTCTGTTTTGAAGTTTGTCCCTGTGCAGAGTGACAGAGGATGGCTGTACCTTCTTGGCATCCGCTCTGAACTCATCCCGTCTGAGAGAGCTCGACCTGAGCTACAACCTACCCGGGACACACCGGCCTGATGCTGCTGTCTGCTGTGCTGGACGACCCGCGATGCAGCCTGCAGAAACTCAGGTAGAGGTGGTGCCGACTAGAGCCTGAACGATAAATCAGCTGGCCAAAATGACCAAATAATCACAGATTTATTGGTATTAACAAATGTCGGCTGCAGTTTTAGGTGTGAAAAGCTAAATCAGAGCACTCAAGTTTGGTGGTCTTCTCTTGTGTTTCAGTGTGGACCAGTGTGGTGAGTTCAGGATTCAGCCTGGTCCGAAGAAATGTAAGTGACACAACACAGCACTTTGGTCTCATATGATAACAACGAGTTACATACAATATTAATAATTCTCTATCTTTTTCATCAGATACCAAGAGGCTCACCTTGGACCCGAACACGGCACACAGAGACCTTACTCTGGCCGAGGAAAACAGGAAGGCGACCCGCTGGACCTCGCAGCCATATCCTGATCACCCTAAGAGGTTCGACTTCTGGACACAGGTGTTGTGCACGGAGGGACTGACCGGGCGCTGCTACTGGGAGACAGAATGGAGCGGGAGAGCTTTCATCGGAGTGGCCTACAGGAGGATGTGCAGGAAGGGAGAGGGCCACGACAGCTGGCTGGGCAGGAACACCTCCTCCTGGGGGCTGTACTGCACCAAAGACGGCTACAAGACCTGGCACCAAGGCATAAACACCGCCGTGACCCTCCAACCCACCTCCAATAAAGTAGGGGTCTATCTGGACTGGTCGGCGGGGACGCTATCCTTCTTCAGGGTGTCCTGCGGCGCATCGACCCTCCTCCACACCTTCCACGCCACCTTCACTGAGCCCGTCTACCCAGGCTTCTGGCTGGGCTGGGTGGACTCCATAGTGTACTTGTGTTAGATATTACCTGGATGTACTGAAAGACTTCATATTCCTCCTGTCCAACATGACACTGAGGACATGTAACATAATGTAGTAGTGTTTTTTTCTCCTCCTGCTGTTCAGCCTTAAAGTTAATTAAAGGGGTTAATGCACCTGATAAAAAGTGATATCTAGACAAAGACTTGCAGGTAGTTTTGGCTTCATTTACCCAGGTTTTTGGTTATTATTCAGATTCAGATTCAGATTTCCTTTATTAGTCCCACAGCGGGGAAATTCACAGCGTGTAACAGCAGCAAGACACACAATGGAAATAAATAGTAGGAGAAAAAGACATAGAATAAGATTAAAAAATAAAAAATAAGATATAATGAGAAAAATAAGATATCAGCATCCTGAGCAGAAACAGTCTGCTGTTGCCCTTCTTGACCAGGACACTGGTGTTGTCCCACCAGTCCAGACTGTCATTTAGGTGAACACCCAGGTACTTGTAGGAATTCACAATGTCAATGTCCGTTCCCTGGATGTTCACTGGTGCCAGGCGGAGAGTGACTACGCCTGCAGAAATCCACCACCAGCTCCTTGGTTTAGCCTCTTACATTTGTTGTAATTCTTGTCCCAGTCCTAGACCCTGTGAAAAAAATAATGATATATAAGCTGCAGTTAATTTTTTTTTAAAATGTTACATTCACAAATATTTTTGGTAAGGATGCCTTACATTTGTTTTCAGTCGTGCCAGCAGATTTCAGATTTTAGGGTGGCAGTCTCCTTTTGGTCGGTCAGTTGATTTACTGCTTTGGTCCAGACTGAAATATCTCAACAACTATTTGACGGGCTGCCATAAAATGTTGAACTGAAATAACTTTGGTGACCAATGAACTTTTCTGTTAGCGCCGTAATCGGGTCAACATTGTGTCAAAATTGTGCATCTGATGACATTCACATTGTTTTTCTCTTTTCTTTTTAAAACAAATATATTTTACATATTTTTTTATTGTACATTTCTATTTTATATAAATGACTTGTTATTTTTCTTGCACCAAAATATAAAGGAAAATCTCTCGAATGTGAATATTTACTTGGCAATAAAGCTGATTCTGACACATCACACAATTAGTGTCTGGAATAATTATATTGGAAAAATTGTGAATATTAGCATTTACTTATTATTAAAGAACTGTAACCAAGACAAAAATTTTTTTTTTTAAGACATTAAAATAATAATACTATCTGTATTCATAAAGTGTTGCTGTTACTCTGGATGATTCACAGAGCACAGTTAGCACCATAACTAAAATCCCAACACTTCCTTTAAGCAGAAATTGAGCACATATTATCTTAAAATGTGAACCAGAATTATCTGCTCGGCTGGATATGAAGAGGAAGTGAAAGTGATTTTTCACAACTCAGGAAATCATGTGGAAATACTTGTCTATTCAGTGAAATTCATATCACTGGTACAACAATATAAATAGAATAACTTCTTAGGTTTTAAAATGTGTGTATATATAAAATCTGTAATAAAGCTTCTATGTTTTATAAAGCTTCTATGTGAGAACAAAAAAACAACAGAAAAGGAAAAAGTTTCACTTTCAACAATCATTTTATTAGCAGTCCCAAGAGGCAATGAAAAAAAAAAACACAAATCAAAGAAAAACAGGAACAGAAATTAAGATTACAGTCGAGACGGTGGGCCAATCAACGTCAGTGAACATAAAGACAGAACAGAGGGCTACACACACCAAAACGAACACAAAAGTCACATCATTAAAAAAGGAACAGAAAGTAATGAAGACTGAACTTAATCTCATGGGTGGTGTGTATGTGTGTGTGTACGTGCACGTTGGCTGATCCCTCTGTTCCTCGGGAGAAATTCACCAGGACCGACCCCACACCCCACATTCACATTCACACACACACAATCACTCACACTACACACTCACACAAACATATCAAAAAGCCAGTCAAGGCGTCTTCCTCTCTTCAGTAAAAGCCATGATTTTAATATTTAGGCTATCTGTGACAGAGAAACCAACCACCAACAAACCACAGCTGTTCAGGCAGGTCTTTAAAATTGTTATTTTTCTATTAATTCTGTACAGATTATATATTTTATTTACACACTGATCATCGTCAGTGCGGAGACAACTCCAAATTTGCAAACATTATCCAATGTCCGTTTATCTGCTGCCATTCTGTGCTCATTTCTATCAGCTGGAAATTGCTTTTTTAAATTTTTTTGTACAACGTTGGACATCAGCAGTTGATTAATATAAAGTCTGCAGCACAAAACATCACTAACAGACAGCATCAACCGGAGAGGATTTCCCACCACGGCGAAGCTGAGATCAAAAGTCCACACCTGTCTTTGATTTCTTTCCTCTTTATTTTACTTTACTTAGCGTCTGGCCTTTCTCTTCTCCGCTGCATAGACTTTGAACTAACGAAAGCTTCCTCTCACAACGAGATCATGACAGCGATTTGAAATGCACATCTGGTTCACTGGGGAAGTAAACATCTGAGCCAAAAAAAAAAAATTCAACTGAAGCTCATTTCCACAAATCTGGATTATACCAATTAACAGTGTGTCAGCTGTTGATCAGTCACAGCAGCCAGGCAAACTTTTATTTCATGTTTGGAAATGAGATTTTACGTTCAGATACACTTCTTTTAATGCTTCCTGTAGGTGCAAATTCATCAGACTCCACCGGTCTGTTTAATCTAGGCTTAAATTCTGTATGCTCGCACCTGGAGACAAAACAGGAAATCAGAATTGGGCAGTGGGCGACTAATCCCCTTACATCTGGACACACACACACACACATCATAGATAATTGGAGCAGCATGGGGAGGTGGAGGAAGAAGAGGGGGGGTACTAAGGCCATGATTAAAAGGAAAGAAGAGACAGAAAGAACAGCATTTATTTAATTCCACGTATGTCTTGGTATGCAGATGTCCTTCACTCTATTGGGATTCAATCATATAAAAAGAGTTTGCTATCTGAGGGTAGTTTATTCACCCAAAACAGCCTTTCAGTGCTCGTAATACAGACAGTGCACCGACTACAGTCAACATCAGCCGCCTCGTCACTCACTCAGTCTGTTGCATACATAATTGTTCACTTGTGTATATACATTACCCTCCCTCGTCAGTTATTCTGCTCCTGCTGTGTTGGAGCAGTGGATTTGAGGCAGAGTAAAGCTCTATTAACTTCAGACTCTCGCACACACTCTCTCTCTCTCTCTCTCTCTCTCTCTCTCTCACACACACACACACACACTCTCACACTCACACACTCTCTAACACACACACGACAAGATCTGCCAGCTGGTTTCTGGTGCTCAGCTGACAGACTGCGAGGAGAGCTTTAGTTTATTAGGTTAATAAAAAAAAAAAGAAAGAAAAAGATAAAGCGCTTTCTTTCACAAGGAAGGGTGAACCGGGATGGGGGGGGGGGAATCAGTGGTGGGGGTCATACAGGTGAAGGTGGGAGTTTGCGGGCCTAGCTGAGAAGCTGGCGGATCTCCTTGTGCATGTGGCACAGGAAGTCCACGTATGACGCTCCCCCGCTGGCGCTCTTGTCCTCGACCAGGAAGTGCCTGAATATCAGCTCGGTTCGGTCTTCCTGTTTCACCACCATCAGCTGCAAAAAGGAGCAGAGAGACGGATGAGATGAGAGGTGGCGTGCAGGAGCAGGGCGCGGTTCTTTTACTCTTTTTCAGTAATGGACAAAATGTGTCTGTGCAGTCGATTGGCAAAAACAGAAACAATTATTAACTATTGATCAAATTGTTATTTTCTTAATAAAATAAGAAATGTTTTTGTCTAGGAAAATTCAAAACTTCAGAATAACAGTCCAAAAGTGCAAAAAGTGACATAATTAGAAAACTAGAAAACCCTCAGATTTGAGAAGCTAAAAGGAGACATTTTGGTCGCACGGTTCGAAACTGTACCCACCCCTAAACAGGACAACAGAAAACAACAGGACATAATTGGACAAAAACACGTCAGATAAGGAAACGAGAACGTTTACCTTCATGTATCGTGATCGCTGTGCTCTGAAGGAGTCGATGATTTCTCTGAGTCTCTGAGAGAAAGGGTTGTCCAGCACTGGCAGACTTGTCTGAAAAACAGAGCGAGAGTCAGAAATGATACACAACTTCTGACAGTTACGTGAACAAAGAGCTGGCTGAAATCAATATGGTAATATCAACTGAAATACTTTCAAACATTAGTTTTTATTTAGAACTTTATTTTTATCATTAAAAAACAATGAGAATATACCTATATTTACATGTATTCCACTGTTGTGCATTACAACATTACAAAAATGTGCTCTACAAAGCAGTATTTCCTTCTTACTGCAGACTTTTTTGAGTTGAGACACAATGGAATGTGATATTTTGTACTAATCAAATGTGGTATACTGGAGAAGAGTTGTGCATCTTGTTAAATCTGGACGGCCGTCTTTCCCTCATGAACACAAACTAGAACTGAGCTGCAGGCAGTGGGTTGGTCAGTCAGTCAGGGTCAACAAACAAACAAATGTGATTCTTCTCACCATGCTTGGGTCTATCTGGCTGAAGCTCGGCGTGCCGAAGACATTGAGTAGAAGCTCCTGCTGAGCGCTGGCTCCCACCCACAGGAAGAGGTGCAGCCCCGTCTCCAGGAGGTAAACTCCTCCTTTTGACAGCCTCTCCTCCGAGTCCCTCACCGCCACCGGCACCGAGCCGCTTTCCAACTTCATCTGGAGAGCCGAAGAGAAGACACGATACGAGATGAATTATGATGAATGTTAGCATCAAACATTACTTAGATTCCTCCCTCACAAACATGAGGAAACAGAAGAAAACAGTCCTCTTATATATTTAAACATTTAAACAGGTCAGCAGATGGGATGTCAGCTCCTAGATTAACTTGTGCTGCAACGCAAGGCAAAGTCATCCAAAAAAGGCCAATAAAAAACATGAAAGGTCACATTTCCCAGAGATTACACTGTAAATTGAACGTCATAATTCTGCTCTTTACCGGGCCATCATCTTGATAAAACATTAAATGTTTCCCAGAGTTTTATAATCCTTTCTCCGAGTATTACAAATCATTGTAAAGTGTCTTATAGGCCTTAAATGCATTAATCTGTTACTCCTAAGTTGTATTTCATCATCTCACTGGTACCTTAAAAACAATCCCCCACCAGCGCAGCCCCTAGTGTGTTTTAATAGCGATGATGAAGGAAGTTCATGATCTTCATCATTAAAACAAGCGCTTTGTCTTGTTCTTTGTTCTATGAGAGCAAGACTGTGTGGATTTATTTTCTGGTTTGACAAAACAGTTTTATTATCAACATATGGGGCTATTATCACATAAAAACAGCAAAAATGCATTTTTATGAAGCTATAACTATGTAATACAGTTTTTGCATTATGTGTGTTAGTGTGTGTGTGTGTGTGTGAGTCTCACCAGTGGCAGCAGGCGGGGGTAGAAGAAGACGTGGCTCTCTGCGACGTCCATGCAGCTGATGAGCTGCCTCAGGTACGCCCGGTCGTCCAACGAGACGTCGGCTCCTGGCAGCAGCACGTCACTCTTCAGCACACAGTTCAGATAAACCGGCAGCAGCTTCATGCACTCTGGGAGGATCAGCTGGAAGTCACACACGGGTATGGTTAGGGATGTGAACAACTACAGTGACATTTACTGTATTGTTGATGTATATAGGTGCAAAAGCAAGAATCTAAAAGAGTTGTTCACATACAGTATGTGAGAGTTTTAAGTACCTGACCAGCTGATGACGGGCTTGCACAGTTCTTTCGGTAGCAGGCCAGAATCTGAGCACACTGGTTGATCAGAGTGTCTCTCACCGCCTTAGTGGGGTTGTTGAGGACGCCACGGAAAGCTGCAACACAAACAAACACACATAATAATGCAATGCAGCATGTGTACATTTGTATGGTACACTCTCCTGCAGTGCCACGTCACACTGAATTACGATGGCGATGACATTCAGCTGTGGAAGCTGTTCCTCACCATATTTGGAGAAGAAGTTGATGATTGTGTCGGTCTCACAGTTGCGGTAAAGGTCAGCCAGCTGAGAGCAGCAGTTGACCGCCATGTTGTGGACGCGTAGACGCCTTTGGCCGCTGCAGTTGGTGTACAGCACGGCGCACTACAGAGACACAGACAGGACATGTGCATCAGGCAACTAAAATCAGCTAAAGCGCCTTGAAAGATGTGAGGAACTGCAGCAGTGTTACTCCTGATCTCTCCAACTGATTTGGGAACTCTAAATAAAACGTGTTCACTCCTCGAAGGATTTTGTTGCACACCTGCATGAGTGCCCCTGTCTCCTCGCTGAGCTTGTCATCGTGTTTAAACTCGACAGTGATGGCCTTGTCACAGTCCAGGCCTGCTAGCTCCACATCTGTGGTGTTACTCATGAAAAAGGAGCCGAAGAAGTCCGTCGCTCGGATACCTGGAGAGGAGAGGGTGAAGAAATAGGTAAAACAGGAGGGGTTATGATATCAGTTATCACATATCTCTCAGTGTGAATCTGTTTTGTTGTTTTCAGGTGGGTGAGCCTCACCTGTGCTGGTTCGCACCCTCATGACGGCATCAAACCCAACTAGTTTCTGAACGTCTCGCCTGAGGTCGTTCAGGAATCGTTCCTTGTCTGCCTGAGCCTGAGATACAGAAAACAGACCAGTGTTACGCACAAAAGTCACATGTTACAGTGGCAAATGATCCAGCTGGCATTTCAAAGTGCCATCAGAGCAAAAACACACTGAACAGAAATAGCAGCATTCATGAGTCATAAAACTCGCCTCAATATAATCCGTTTAGACTGGCACTGAAGGAGGACAAAAAGTGATTTTGTCTCACCTGGAAGTAGGTGTATTTGTAGATAGAACCTCCAGTGGACACAGGAACCACCCCTAACGTGGCCACGTCCACGTACTGGTTGGGGAAGAGGAAGAGATCCACACAACAGCCCTGGGCCACGCACTCCTTTGCCAGACTGTTGTAGAAACTCACCTGAGGCTGAAACAGAGACTGAGGATGACAGGAGAGGATGAGGAGTCAGTGAGAAGTCTTTATATGAATATGAGAAAAAAAAATTTAAACAATAGAGTGTAACAATAAAGCAGAACTTGTTGCTGCTGATGTTTACCTTCTCTTTATCTGTCCCAATCAGCTTCTTGTCTTCTCTGTTCTTTAGTTTTCCGGGAGCCTCTGCGATAGGCAGAGCAGTGTGAAACACAAACAGCTTCCCTGCACAGTCTGCAGCCTGAGAGGGCGACACACAGCAACATATAACTCATCGGGCCTGTCAGCAGCAACCTACACGCTTAATGTCACGTTTCCATATGAATTAAGACTATGCCAAGATCCAGCTTGAGTCACCCCGCTGAGTCATTACTACACATTTTTACTTTCAGATTTGCAAATCTCTGAAGCTTCACTTCCAGATTCTGGCTGCTGTTCAGTTCATTAAGGACAACAAGAAATATCACATCAGCCTTTTACAATCAAAAATGTTCCGGGAACTTTAGGCAGCAGGAGCTAAAATTCAGGAGGGGTGTTCCTGAAGTGGTTCCTGGAAAATGCTGTGGGAAACGGCCTGTTTGATGGTTTAAATGAATCTGCTAAATGGTTACCTTCAGTGCCTCCAGTCCTGCCTGGATGACGGGTCCGAACACCGTCTCCGTCTCCCTGGTGTCTGCAAACATCTCTGGGATCTGGTCCAGCAAACTGAGGAACACAAACAGTGTCATAAAACCAGATCAATCCATCTGTCCATACACGCCTCAGGTATTTGTTTTGAGTGTGTGTCTGGTTTATGTCTGCCCACCTTTCAATAACTAGCCGGCTCTCCTTTACGTTGACCAGGAAACCATCGAGCAGTGGCACAAACATGTCTGACACGTCTGACACCACCAACATCTGAGGCTGGGCTAGGCTGGACTTGACGTTGTAGAAGTGCAAAACCTTGTTGTAGGTGACAAAACCCACCCGAACCACAGAGTCAATTTCAGGATTCTCCCTGTACACAGAAACACAGGATGAAATGGGAGAATGGTCAAGATAGCATTTTCTGACATGAGCGGAAAGTGTGGTTATAAACCAACCCTAAATCCTCTTTTTTCTCCCTTCTTTCATCCCTCCTTCTTTTCCATTTCTGACTCCCTTTGCTTCCTTCCTCTTTATCTCCTCGCCTCATTCTGTCTTCTTTCCTTCCTTCCTACTTTCCTCCCTTGTTGCATGCCTCATTTCTTTCTATCGTATTCTTGCTGATGTGTTTCTCATCTCTTCCACTTTTCCTTTCATCAGTCTCTTCTTCACTGGTTCTATTTGTCTCTTCTTTTCGCTCCTTCCTTCATACTTTCCCTGACATTTTCCTTTCCTCCTATCCATCCTTGTGTGTGTGTGTGTGTTTAGTGTACCTGGGCAGATAGTCGAGGAGGGTCTTGAGCTCCTGGCAGACGATGTTAACCATGCCGCTCTTCACAGCGTTGTAGGACACATCGATGAGGAAGATGAAGGCTGGAGGCTGAGGAAGCTTGTTGTTCTGTTAGAGAGAAGCAAACACTGTTAATGAAGTCACCTGTAAATTTTAGTCACGTGTCAGACACACATACACACAGGTGAAGATGATGTCCTGTTAAGTACCAGCTTGGTGCATCTTTTGTCAAAGTTACCAGGAACAAAGCTCAACAATAAAACCACCATAATTTGGAAACAAAGAAATTCAAATATATAACAATGTCGAAACATTCACTGGAAACTAAGGTGACTTGTCAATGACAACAAAAACTGTGGAGGTATGTTTAATTTACTCTATTAACTAATTTGAGAGACGTGACCATTAGCTGAAGGCAGGGCTGCACAGATTCTTATTTTGGTTTTGTAGTCTGTCTCATGTCAGTGCCAAAATTGACTGAGACTGGTTCATTTTTGTAGACTGCTGTTTATAACTTTGTTCTTTATTGTTCAATTCTGACCTGTAAGAAATTTCGGAAAACAAGCGATAATTTGGAAGCAAGAGGTTTGTTTTCTGCAGGGAGGAATCCTTTTTGATCCCAGGACTTGCCTTACAGTAGTCGACAGTGGCCAGGAACTCGTAGCTTCCCAGCGAAAGCTCTGGTCTGTCATAGCAGTCCACCCTCTTACCAGTGTGGTCCAGATGCTGGAAGTAATGTGGAGGCACTGTGGGAGGAGAGCAGGAAGGACGAATACATCCGTACAGTGAGCTCAGATTAGAAAACATGTTTTAATATGTGGACACAAACGTAAACTCACCCTCTGTGACGCAGCTGCAAAACCCGCACTGGAAGCGGCGCCCTCCCTCTATGAACTGCATGTATGGACACATGTAGGCCTTGCACCGGTTACAGCGGATGGGGCCGCTCTCACCATGGTCCACCAGGTAAGGAGGGGTCTGCCATGAGAGGCAATGAAAGGAATAAGAGACCTTTTCTCCAGTAAACCGGATATCTGAAGCTGACAGACTGGATTCATATGAGGGTGAAAACCTAATGTGGATGTAATTATTGAAACAGGAGGTGATGTGTGCCGCTCCCATGTCAGTAAACATGTACACCCTCTTTTATATGAAGTGTTTTTTTTCTGCCAAAATGATGTAATGTAAAACTAGTCCAAATGAATATTGGTTACACATGTGACGAATGCATGAAAGAAGGTCGCGCAGCCACTCCCACCTCTGAGACAGATTATCCCATGTTACATTGCGGGCATCCAGTGATGTAACGACACGACAGGCATTGCCCTGGAAACTAATCCTGTGTTTTATTTTTTATTGTTTGAAAAACTGCCTAAATGTTACGAAAATCTCAGTGGAAGACAGATCTCCACTGTAAAACACACAGATGGAGAGAGTGAAAAGCGAAAGGAGGTTTATTCTCGGGTCAGATTAAAAACTACTATCACTATCATTCTACACTGCAAATAATGATTATTCTGCCCACTATTTTCTTGAATAATCCAGTAATTTATGGTCAATAAAGTTGTACAAAAATTGTGTGGATGTATTCAAATGACTTGTTTTCTTTAGCCAAAGCCGAGTTCAAAGCCGAAAAAAAAAAATTATACTATCAACCATGATGGAGAAAAACACCCAATTCTCACATTTCAGAAGCTAAAACTAATTTCTGCTTGACAAACAATTTGTCAAATATCAAAACAGCTGCGGATTAATTTGATCATCTAATCAATTCATCAGCTAATTGTTGCAGCTCTAAACACTGCCAACAACCTCAAGTATAATATTTTATACACTGCTCTTGCTGGCATCCACCATCCGTCGACCAACAGTTTGCATCTTGCATGATGTCAAATATTAATCTTCCTTCTTTCTGATGGTTCATCTCCTTTAGGATATCGTGTCATGCAGCGACAGATCAGAAAACCAAGACAGGAGAGAGCAGAAAGATGAGAGGGGGGCGATGCTTACCTCGTCTGGTGGCAGCGTGGCGAGGGGCTTGATGACGGCGGCCAGTGGCACCTGAGACTGCTTGGCCATATCGGCTGTGCAGGGCATGTTGTAGGCCGTGCAGCGGATAAACCTGGGACTGGCGTTCCCTAAACAAAGACAGGGGAGGGGGATGAATGAGCAACACTTCCTCAATAACAGAGAGGTCACCAGATGTGGATGCGTTCACAGGAGCCTACCTTGATCTTTGACCTGGAAGTTGGTGGTGACCAGCGGCGGGGCCTGACCTCTGACCCCTGTGGTGAATGGCTCGGTGCTCTTTGCCTTGTCGTCCTCTATTACCTGGATCTGTGACGGAGAGAGGTGGGATGACAACTTTCATACATGTTTTCAGGGCATGTGCACATGTTTAACATTTAACACCTATGCAGGAGACGACTTTCACACAACCCCGACACACACACCTGCAGCTACTAAACACACACTGAAAACCCACCAACATCTGTGGATAAAAAAATGTCAGTCAAGCCACGGCTGGGGTGACATATGGTATACATTCATGCTTAAGTAGTTTGCATAGATCCAATAAATGATAAACTGATTTAAAAACAAAACATCCCCTTAAGAAAAGGGCAGGTTTTATCAAAGCATGCCAAGGAACTGTGGGGAAGCCAAAACATTGCAGGCTAGCATGCAGGACACAGAGAGGGGGGTTTTAAAAAGGGGGGGTGGCTCACGGAGTCTGAGGAAAAACAAACCAAACTGCTCTGAGGTTGTCAAAAACTAAGATGGGCTGCCCCAAAGTCCTGATCAAACACAAAGAAACAGTGAGGGAATAGGGATAACCAACACAGGGATCCAGTGCGTGACATGAAGAGGAGGGTAAAACTGACAAACCTGTCCATAAAAATTTATGTGATCGCTTTAAAAAGGAGACACGTCTTTGGGTAATGTCCTTAAAATTATTAATCTTCCAAGAAAGGCCCCAATAATATGACTTTTATTTAAAGTCAGACCTTATCATGTTCTCTAAGACACAAATATGACTCTTAATGGAATAGTTTAACATTTTGATAAATGGCTTATTTGCTTTCTTGGAAAGACTTTGATGTGAAGACTGATACCTCACTGAAGACTAGTACCGAGCAAAAAAATAGCCCAGTAAACAACTCTCTTATTTGTTGTTTTAGTACTTCTTGAATGCATTAAACAAACCAGAGACGTTGCGTTAATAAGTGAGCTTTTAAAAAGGTGCTGGGGAGTGACTTGGTTACATCTGAACAGAACCAGGCTGGCCATTTCCCCTCGTTTCCTGTCCTTATGCTAACCTAACTCAGTAGGCTGTCACTTCATATTTAGCTTACAGGCATGTGAACGGTATCAATCTTCTCATCGTACTCTCTGCAAGAAATCAAATACCTTCTCCAAAATGTCAAACAAGTACAAACACTCCTTTAAATGATGTTGGTTTAACTGGTGTTTCATTTTGAGAGTGATCATTTTATTTGGGAATGACTACTGGAAAATATGTATAGCACCAGCGTTTATATTCCAGTCCTCTTGGATAGAAAATATTCTGGCGAAAGTTACAGTTACAGTTATTAGGAGAGATGACTGACTTGTTAATGTGACTGACTGACAAAAATAAGTTTTTCTTATTTTGCAACAGGAGCCCATCTTTCACATTGTGACTGTCACTGACTTTGAGGGGTGAGAAGGAAGAAGCTGGAGATGGCAGCTGTGGGTTAGTGCAAGCGAGCCGGAGAGGACAGGATGAAGCAGAGGAAGAGGCAGGCACACAGGAAACTTACTGGGCTGGGGATAGCGTCTGGATCTATTCTATGTCTTGATTTCTGCACAGCCGGCATGTCAGACGCTTGCTTTACATTCAAAAGTTTGTCCAGCAAATTGTGCAAAACAGGACAGAATAAATAAATACAGAGAGTGAAAGAGGAGTGTGAGAAGAGAAAACTCAGCAGGAATGTGCTGAGTGGCACGCAGCATTGTTGTTATTCAGACACAAACCGATCAGCAGTATTGATTACAGATTAGTGGTACTGTGAGAGTCAAGCACAGTTAGCTATCGATTAACACACCAGAAAGCCTGTTTGACATGCTAAGCAGCTCTAAATGTAAAGACGTATACAGAAGGTTATAAATAAAGTGAATATATTACTGTTAGACTTTCAGGCAACATCAGGCTGATCATAGGGACATTTCAAAAATCAATATAACAACATAAACTGTGATACCCACTAGTTAAAGTAATTTTATGTCATGTGAAGTTACGTGAACAAATGTATGTTTATTATATTTTGTTTATTTTTCTGAAATTTAACAGGTAAAAGCCCCATTTAGATTAAAATACTCTTATTTAAGAAAGATCAGACCAAGAAGAACAATAAATAAAATTTACATTTACAAGCCATGAAAATTTGTCTCACTCCTCACAAGACAGGAGAGAAATGATACACTTAGATATTTATATTCTTATTGGATAATAAAGTCAGCTCCAATACTGACCCAAAACTGTGATATATGAGATGACAATTTATGCTATATGTTTTAGAAATTTAGATGACATATCAACATAACATATTATCATTATACTACAATAGGATAGTATCATTAAAAAAAATCATGTTCAATGGAAATATATATGATCATGAGGAACTGCCATTCAGCTTTAAGTGACTCAGCTTAACTAGACACACCTGTACGGTCTAAATTAATTCAACAGTTCTGCCTTTATAAAGTCAACAATGTTCAGTTTGTGCTGACGTTTCAATTACATTCAATTACACTGTTATTACTGAGGTAATAGTTAAAATGTGGTGTCACTATGGCAAATGCACCAAAGTCATCTTCACTACTCACTACTGCTTCAACTTCTAACATGTGGAGGACAGAAATGACTCGAGATCCACAATGAACACAAGTGTTCTGTCATAAACTAGGAAAGTTTAGAAAGGTGTGTGTGTGTGTTTGCTCACTGGGCTGGGGATGGCATCTGGGTCAAGTCTTTTCTGTGCAGGGGGAGCAGGGGCCGGTGTCGGTGCAGGAGCTCCGTAGTTTGGTTGCCCAGGATAAGGGCCTGCATAGCCAGGCTGAGGGCCTCTCACCTGCCCAAACGCACCTGGAGAGAGAACAGAAAGTGTTTATTAGTGGAGAAAGATGACAGAAATATATCTAGCTTTCACTTAGTGGCTGTCTCCTCACCATTCTGTTGAGGAGGGTACCCTCCCTGCATGCCAGGTTGAGACGGAGGCTGCTGCATTGGTCCAGGAGGACCCGGTGGGCCCTGTGGTCCTGGAGGCAGGTGATTGCTCTGAGCCATGGACATGGGAGGCATCTGAGCACCAGGGAGAGGCGGACCTGAGTGATATGGGGATGGCTGGGATGGAGGAAGGCTGCTGTTGGGGTGGCATGGAGCCTTGGTACTGGCCAGAGGGAAGTGAGGTTGGGGGAGGACCAGGAGGAGGGAAAGACCCAGGCTGAGAGGAAGGAGGGGGCGCTCTTGGTGGGAAGGAGCCCTGGGCAGGGGGAGGCGGGCCTGAGATGAAGCCGGGCTGGCTGACCGGTGGAGGTGCTGAGGAAAAGGGGGGCTGGGTCGGAGGGAATGACTGCTGAGGCTGGGACACAGGGGGGGCGGGAGCTTGGCTGGGTGGAGGCACCGGACCCGAGTAGGAGGAAGGAGGGTAGTTTTGCTGAGAGGGAGGAGGCGGTGCAGAAGAGGTGAACTGCTGTTGAGAGGTAGGGGGAAGAGAAGAGTTGAATGGCTGTTGAGAAGGAGGTGGCGGGCCTCCGTAATATTGCTGAGAAGCTGCAGGACCACTGGGAGGAGGTGGTGGTTGGGTCAGGGCAGAGGAGACGGCGGGAGGAGGGGCTTGGGTGTAAGAGGGCGGAGGTGCGGCCGAGTAGGCGGTACTTGCAGGAGGCTGGGAGCTGTGAGATGGAGCTGAGGAGAGAGCGACAGACAGTGTGATCATGTATATTTGACATGCATCTAAAAAAAAACATTTAAATATTTGTTACATCATTCTCAAATAAAAATAAGCATCTGAATTTACCATATCCAGGCCCTGCGGGGGTTGGCGGTCCAGAGGAGATCTGCATCCCAGTCATCTGGTTAGTGACCTGCTGCATTGTGGGTGGGGGCCCGTAGTGTTGGGGATAGGAGGGGTGCTGCCCTGTCAGATTCACAGCTCCCTGGCTATATGGCTGAGACACAGCAGGCCTGGAAGCACACAGATCTTTCAGTGAATATACATGCACTCAAGTCACGGGATTACAGTCAGTTTTCTACAGTAAGCTGATTTCTCAGTTGTCATATAAACGGGAAACCTGGTTTCTGTAATCTGGGTGGGGGATTAAAGAAACCTGGTCTGTGCAGCTACATTTATCTTTGAGAGTGCTGACTTCCTGACCATGTTTATGAGTAACTGGGTTTTACATGTGCAGGACTTCATATTGGGGACGGCAGCAGCAGAGTGAAAAGAAATCATTGTGAAGCGATGTGATCTCCAATGCATTCAAAGTCCAACTAAAAGTGATACTAACATAAAACAGCCTCTCAAAGTCTACAAATAGACATTCCCACAGCTGAACATATGAATATTTGTAAATTTACACATTCACGCTGTGGGGGAAGGCTCCGCTCTGTCTGTCCTCTCACTGTGCCGTCAGTCTGCCCTGACACACATACACACAAAAATAGTCAGGACTGACTGAGGCAGCATCTTCTATTCATAACAAAATTAAAATAGGAAAGCCGTGTTCCCAAATCACTGGTGGGGATCTGAGCATTGGCCTGCTGCATGTATTTGTGGATTTACAGTACCCACGTTACTGTGCATGTAAATGCACAAGTTACCACGAGATACAAACTGTTCTACGAGCGTTTTAACTTCAACTACAGACTATGCATTTGTATAATATAACTAATCTTTTTAACAGCCTTGTTAACTTGTTCCTCCTGACATTACAGTTTTCTGCAGTAGTTCCAGTCAGCATATTATCATCCTGGCTTGGTGGATTTGTCTGCAGTCTTTGCACCTCCTGGTCTTATCTTGTGTCCAGCACTGGCACCATAAAGCGATATAAAAACTGAATATCAGCAACTGGAACTGTAAATTTCTCTCAGTTTATTTTCTATAGCAGGCATTTTAAGCAAACAACTGCTGTCTATTATAATTCATAATCTGTGTTGTAACACACACTTGTTTCGAGACGTTGCATGTGTTTTTAAATAATTTGCTTTGTTTGGTTTTAAGTCCACTTTCACTCTTTACTAACCACATGACAGTCCTCTTGGAGGAGCACCAAGTCCTGTGGTTTCACACAGTCTCAGTCTCTGGTGTGGTTTAAATGGATTCTGTCACTTGTTTGAATGAGCTGAGCTTATGCAGTAAAAACTGCAGAATTTGAATAACCTGCTACAAATGAACAAAATGAAGAGAGCTTTAAATAACAAAAATGCTGTAGCTAGTCTGTATTAAAACAAACATTTTTGTGAATTTGGGCTTGTGATGAACAATGATTTCTAAAACCCAGGGCTTAAATACACTAGAAGAGATAACAACAAAACGACATGTTATTACCTGGGTGGTGCCTGTGTAAAAGATGGGGGTCCATTCTGCATGTCCCCTTGACTGTGACTGTACTGATTATATGGTTGTGGCGCTGAGACTGGAGGGGCTCCAGAGGTGGGTGGACCCCTGGCAGGACCTGAAAAGCAGAGAGAAAGGATTACACACATAGATACTTAGATGCAAAAAGCAAAACTGCCCCCTCTGACAAATAATCCTCCATTCATTCTGATATCAATCTCTCTAATGAGACGAGATTAGCGCAGCAAGCTAAACGCAGCTATAGGCCACTGCAACACACCAAAAACATTTATAGAACGAACTGATTACATTCCCTGATTTTGTCTCTAGGGTTCAGAGCACAGACTGAAAACCAGACGGTCAGTTCAATTCATTAGAGCAGTATTTTGAACCGGTTTTACAAACGTTTGGGGATAAAAAGGTTAGGAACTGGTGGGCTGCTATGTTCCTATGCAACAAGTTCCTGGTGTTATTAAGTCGACTCAAAAGATCTTCTATTGTACACTGAGAGAAGGACATGGCAGCAAGAATAATGCTCGTAGGTACAGAGAGGATTCGATGATTGCAGAGCGTGTAAGGTGTGAAATGAGCGAGAACGAGAGAGGAGTTACCTAAGTCGAGAGGAGAGGAGAGGTCAGAGACTGGGTTGGCAGCCACAGCCTTAGAGGGAAAGCTTGTGAAAGGAGAATAACCTGAAATACAAGAAAAGAGGGAAAGAACGCAAATACAGAGAGATGTAGGGAAATGCGTGAGGCCACGTGAAGAAATGAGAGGGCTGTCGAGATTCAGGTCTGTATGCACGGGCACAGCAGCGCCGCTCTCGCACATACAAGAACAACCACAAGGCGGGAAGCAGGTAGAAGGGCAGTCCAAGGTTACGGCTCTGTGAGCGACTACGGAGCATCACAGCTGACCGAGTGTCTCTCAGCTCATTCAAACTTCTTCGGGAGCGGTGGTTTACCTTGTGGTGGAGCCCCAGGCTGGTAGGCTGAAGCGGGGCCATTGTAGGGTGCGTAGGGAGCAGGGTATCCCCCATCCAGGGGCGCATAGCCAGGCTGGGCGTAGCCGGGCTGGGGCTGGCCGTATGGAGAGGCCATTGGAGTGTGCTGGTTTACATTCATCCTCAGTTCATCCCTAAATCTGGGTGAAATTGTGACACAGTCATTACAATTACACAATAACATCACTTAAGTCTAAACCTGTTCAGCCTGTTTCCTGACTTCAGTCGGAGATTTCCCCACCATAACGCCTGGAGTGTAAAAGCCATGTGAGATAGGGATGTTATTGGCAATGACAGCTGTTATGGCGGTCTCCACTTCTGAGCATGAAGAGGCGGCGTTTCTTTGCAGGAACAAGGACAACAAGCAGGACCCCAAAAAACACAATCAAGTGATCTCATAAAGACTAATCACAGCAAAGTCTCTTTTAAAGAAATAAATGCTGCACCATTCAGTTTTCACGATCTTCAACATACTAAAAACACCCAGATATTTGAGGGGTGTCCTAAAGTGACCCACTTGACCTCGGCTCAGTTTGTAGGCACACTGCATCTGAACACACGAACAGAAACGGCGTGCAAAAGACTCTCGGCCGGCTTTCACAACTCTGACAGGCACGCAACACAAATCATACTTCACTTATGACGTCAACCTCTCCTGCTTCAGTGACACCTTTATTAGCTTTTTTATGTTTGCGCCAGCCACACCCACAGCTTGAATCTTAGTCACTAACCATCAAGCTTAAACAAACATTAAAAGACCACATGTTTTATAAGAAAGATGCTTAAAACTGGACTAAACGATCCGATAATGTGAAGCAAACCACAAGACTAATAGCTCTCTCAGCTTTAAGGCTGACATCAAAACATACAGAGAAGACAGTGTGTAATGTCTACAGGACCTGTGTATGTGTGAGTAAACTGTCTCCATGTCATTAACAAAAGAAGACACCCAACTTCAAGACAATTTGGTCAACTTTAAGAGCATGAATATCACATGTCAGCTTTGCAGACACAGGTGAGCAAGTTGTTTACTCACCTGAAAGAGAGAGCGAGAGAAGCCCTAACCTATATGACAGGCTGATGAGTGTCATCTAACAGACAAACACCGGGCTTTTGAATAATTGAGCAGTTCAGGTGCCACAATGAGAAACACAATCGCCGGAGCCGTGCAGCTTATTTAGCGTGTTGGGCCTGCAGAGTGACCCACATCTGCTTCACCGTGCGTGGTTAAAATGATAACACAAATTTAAAAGAAGAGGAGCTGGGTTGACAGTTTCCAGCCCAAACTGACGATATTTAAATCTAAAAAACATGAGTCGTATAAGAAGATGATAAAGGAAAGGGAGAGGAGGAGGTTAGGAGGAGCAAAGTGAAGCAGGTGAGCTAAAAAAGCTGCCGCAGTACGACTAGCTTCGCCGGCTAGCTTCATCGGCTAGCTCGCGTTAGCAACACAACAAAAACACCAAAACACGCAGTCTTATAAAAACACAAAGTGGCTCATTTTAACTATACATATCTTATTTAACTAACCCAAGAGTAATAAGGGTTAACTAACTTATCGTCCCAGCGGATAGGCTTTGAATCGCGGTGTTAGCATGTTCGAGCTAGTTAGCACGCTAAGCTAAAGGCTTGGATTATTTAAAAGCCCCTCCACCCCCTCCATTCACGCCGCCCCCGGGGACAGGTCGTGTCACACGGAGACTCACCTCCGATTTGATTTAAATGGTAAGGGTGTCAAAGTGTGGAGCTGCGGTGGTCGTCCCCGGGGTGTTTCTCGTTAATCCCCCTTCTCTGTGAGAGCAGCGGACACTCAGCGGAACTGCCGCAACGCTGTGCCACGTCCACATCCGGACACCGAGCAGCCACTTCCCCCCCCCTCCTCCTCCATCAAGCACTGCATCATTAAATAAAGTCAGCACACATTAACATCAACACTGCTTTTTCCCCTCTATATGAACTTTTATAAGTAGCACAAGGTGTGTGAAGTGAGCTGGGTGGGGCACACACACTACTTTGTCTATTGGAGACATTCATGTTCATTGAGGATTACAAGCACAGGCCCACTGATGTTCTCATTAAGGTTTGACACACACTACAGGCCAAAAGTTTGGAAGCAAGATCAGAAATTTGTACAAAAAAGATCATAGTTTTCATTGGTATACTTTGCAAGAGTAACTTTGTTGGACACCATTAGGCGTTTTGCAATTTCTCTTTCAGTGTATCCTTCTTTCCTCAATGTACAAACAAATCTGTACTTGTTTCTTTACTCAGTTGCTTCTTTCTAGCCAATTTCTGTGGTAGTTTGTCAGAGATTTGAACACAGTTGAGATTTATTGGGATTTTTGTATGCAGACTCTCAAAAGCCAAAGAGTTAAAGTGAATAATGCAAACTGTGATTTTTTTTTTTTACTTTTGCACTGAAGTTGTGACTCTTGCAAATCTTCTCGAAACCCTAAAACTAAGCCCTTCTTTTCTTTTGTTGACATTTATTCAGCAATGGTCTGTTAACATCAATGTATATCAAAAAGTAATTTGAGGAAAATGGTGCATATCAATGAAAGCAAAGTCTGATCATGCAGTAAATACATCCCAAAATACATATAACTCATGCTGGTTTTTAAGAAAGGCATTGTGAACAGAAACTTGAAGTTGCTTCCAAACTTTTGGCCTGTAGTGTATATGGAAAGTTTAAAACAAGTGTCTTAGTGAGGTGTTGGGCCGCCACGAGGCTCCAGCGCTCCTTGCCAAGTCTGTTGAGCCCTGTTAGAGGGATAAACACCGGTCATCCACCAGATATTCCTTCATTTATATAAAGAAAAGTGATAAATTGAAGGAAAAAGCAACATAAAGAATCAGAATCAGCTTCACTGGCATTGTATTTGTGAACACATACAAGGAATTTAACTGTACGTACACAGAAATAGACATACACATAGTTTATTGAATATTTTATTGTTTATCTCTAATTGTATATTTCCTTAGTTGTAAAATGTGTATTTTAATTGTATAATTTAAATTTAGGTCTATATTTATTACTCTATTATTACTCCTGTACTATTATTTATTTTTGTATTTGTATTTCTTTAGTCTACATTAAACATTAAACTACTATGAACAAGTATAAATATACATACATATAAGTATATAGATAGAGTACACATAGTACACATCATAGATTGACTTGAGAAATATACATCCTTCATTTATATAGAGATGGATGATATATTGAAGGAAAATAGGTGTGAAACTGCACTCACATTACATTCACACTCACCAAAGCATTCAATGAGCCCTGGTCAGGTAAGCATCTGTATTTGGTGTTTTTCTCCACTCTTATTCAGGTTTTTCCTTTAATTTGTCCCCGTCTATATCAAATAATAAAGTGTCAGCAGGTAGCCGTCTGAATTTGGCCACAGGGCCAGCACCAAGATGCCAGATTCAGCTACGTTTTGGCAGTGCAAAGTGGGGTTGAGAATCAGCTCCAGTTAGAATTCATCACAAACCCGGTGTGAGTTTTATTAAGTGATCAGATTTAAGCTGCTGCTTTTGTGTCATGTTGGTTACTTAAATTATGTAATCCTCTCTCTTCTTTCAGCGAGATCAGAGGTGTTGAAGCTACTGAACAACAGCCCAACAACAGTCAGTATTAATCATTTTTGCATTTTTGTACGACATTGTACTTCCTGACAGCTTTCAGACTTCATTGGAGGTCACCGGAGCACAACTTTCCTGTAGCTGTCCTGCTCACACATTTAACTGAAATTCCTAAAATATTTCCCCCTCTTTGTGCCTTATGATTGGGGTGCCATGGGGAGACGGAGACAGACCTGTGAGCCACGGCTGCTGGCCAGGCTGGCTGAGCTGGGGGTCAAAGAGGGAGTGGTGGTAGAGGTTATTTCGGGAGGGCATATCAGCAAGAATCCTCTCCTGTACAGAGTGCCTGAGAGTGACATGGCAAGTGTTGAATAGGAGGGAGGATGAACACACACACACACACACTAATGCCCACCCTCCGACACTGCATTCCAGTGTGGGCAGATGAAAGCCAGCCACCCCCTGTCTCCTCGTGGGTGGAGTGACTTGCCGTGGTGACGGAGACAGCAGCCTCACACTCACCCATTATTGATACTCGTGTGAGGAACTGAAGAAGGGCAGAGCAACTTAAACGCCCCTCACACACACACACACAGACACATAGAGACACAGCAGGCTGTGAACTGGGAGCAGGGATGGTGGCAGAGGAGATCGTGGTCTCCCTCTCAGGAGGAGCCCCGTGGGGCTTCAGACTGCAGGGAGGAGCAGAGCAGCAAAAACCTCTACAGGTGGCCAAGGTATAGTGGAGCCTATATATGTGTGTGTGTGTAGAAAAGAGTCACTGCCAAGGTGGTAACATGAGTACACGGGTTTGATAGAAACTGCAGCTGTTAATTGCGGTCGGAGGCCTTGATGGTCAGTCTTGTGGTTTGCTATGTTTGGAATTTGAGCTTTGGTTAGAAACTTTATAGTCGCCATAAAATCTGATTAAATAAATCAGCGACTTGTTTCACTGGTGTCACTATGAGCTTACATCTCTGGTGCTTGTAGGTGTTCCTTGGGGTGTAAAATCACTACATACAAGTCCTCTTTTCAGTGTAATTGTCTAAGCTTTTTCATAACATTTTTTCCTGCACCTTTATGAGTGCTTTCTAAAGTCAGTGATTCTACTTTTACTTGTAGTTTGTTCTCAGTTAGTTTTAGAAAGGCAAGAATGACCTTTCATTGGAGAGTGTCATTGTACTTGAGAGGTACAAACAATGCTGCATTTCTACTGTTATTTAAGTACTTTTGGCCACAAGTAATCCTCCCTCTACTTCCTGCAACAGTACCTCTATTATTTACTGTACTCGTGCGTATTGTTTTCTCATATTTATTTGGCTGCAGACAATTAAAATGTCACACCCCCTGTTGTGATTCAGTTGGCTATGTGGATCAGGGAACAGTGTGAACACCTGTTAGGGGGTTGATCTTGACTCTGGTTTCATTACTGCATCATGGAGATTGTACAGTAGGGTCAGATGTGTGTGTGCAACCATGTACTATATTACTGTTCTATATGCACAACTACAGACACATTATTGTGTGTAATTGTGCGCGTAAGTGTGTCTATTGTGAACACACAGGAGATAATGAACTGGTTTCATGTTTGTCATCGTCACATATTTATTAGACACAATAAGCCGACTTTAAGCCCAAGACTATTTTCATTTTTTCAGTCTGGTTTCCCCAGAAGCTTTTCGTGTCTGTGTTTATATTTGTTGACAGCCCTGAATGTTCTCTCTAATAAGAAAATCTATTCTGGAGAGGAGGAATGCGACCTCGCTCACACCGATATGAAAAGTTGGCAGGTTGTTCATAAGCTGCCATAACCGCTGACTCAAAAGGTGGCTGGCTCTGGCACCAAAGGCCTCTCTTTATCCGGGATTTTCAAGCGGATAAGATCACCTTTAAGTTTGATCAGTGTGTGCGTCTTCTTGTCTGTGTATGTGTGTAGCCTATCGTTTGCATGTGTGTGTGTATGTGTGTGTATGGTTGGGCATACCTCAGATAAGCCCTGTTGGGAGTGGAGCACAAACTAGAGGATCAGAATAGCTCATTTAAGAGGAGCTGGAAGCGGGGCATGGAAAAAGGTTCACACACATAGATAGAGACACACACACACACACACACACATTCATACACTCATACACCTTTTTGTTTCATTTTTCAGTTTTTCATCTCAGTAGCGCCTGTCTTCCTTCGTCTGTCTAGGAATGTGGTTGATATTCCTACAAGGTTTTATTTTGGGTATGTGGGGAACATATGGTGAATGACAGGCGTCCACCCCAGTACAGACTGGTGATGCAGCTGTTCAAACCCCTTCTTTCATGGTGCTCACTTGTGCCATGTGTGTATGTATGCACTTGTCTGAGTGGGAAAGTACGAGACAGAAAGCTGGCATGTGTTTGTGCGGCGCTGCAATGGGATTACTGGGTCAAGAGACTCTGATAAAAGCAAATACTGTTTCCTCTTAAGAGTCAGAGTAGGTGCTGGAACATACTTTCCTCCTCTCAACATTTTTACAAAGATAAGGTGTGTGTATAAGTGTGTGTGAGGACACGGAGGGAGGCCTTATCTTCTTCTTTTAGAGGAAACTGCAATCTGGTGGACAAGAATACTCGCCTTCCCATCTATCCCATATATCACCCACCCACCCACCCCCCAAGCAGACATACTTCCTGAAGGATCCTGTGACATCATCTGGTAGCGACTTCCAGCAACAGCTACATGACCTCATGAGTTATTCTGATACAGGGACAAGGATGGCTTCATCACCTCATCACTCGTTCTACAAGTCGCATAGCGTTAGGCCATTTCACCACAGAAAGCACTCACTGACTAACAGCAGAAAGTCAGTAGCACTTTTACAGGAAGTAAAGTGGTTTAACCATTTGAATAACTTCCCATAATACAGCCACTGGGATGGTGAGCTGCAATTATCTAAGTAGTACTAATACCACAGTGTAGAATACTGTCTTGAACGTGGACAGTGTAATGTCAAATATTTACCACAGCTACAAGTATTAACGTGTTATTTACCTGTTTCCTCTCTGCAGGTACGCAGGCGCAGCAAAGCGTGCAGAGCTGGACTAAAGGAGCACGACGAGCTGGTTGCCATTGGCGACCAGATGTGTGCAGAGCTCACTCATGCTCAGGCCATGAGCCTCATAGACACACAGAGTGCTACCCTCAACCTGAGGGTCAAAAGGTCAGAGCATGGACACACACACACACACATATCACACCCTCTTGTTACATGAGGCGATATCAGACAAACTGACGCATGTGTTGCATTTTCAGGGCCCC
Organism: Scortum barcoo; assembly: GCA_023238725.1. Classification (NCBI taxonomy): domain Eukaryota; kingdom Metazoa; phylum Chordata; class Actinopteri; order Centrarchiformes; family Terapontidae; genus Scortum; species Scortum barcoo. The sequence continues at coordinate 5,464,492 of CM041542.1, forward strand.
CTCCGGATTCCACTCCTCATCTTACTCCGGTCGCTCTGCATCACCCCGCTCCTCCATGAGGGTCGTGTCTCCTCCCGCAGCCTCCCTGTCCTCCCACCGCTCCTCCATCCTCTCCCCTACCAGGACACCCAGGGGCATCACTTCCCCTCCAGACAGCGAGGCTTACTACGGAGAGACAGACAGCGACGCAGACACGCAGTCACACTCCCACCGCCGCCAACGCCGCACACCCCCTCATGCACGTTCACCTGCTCGCTACGACAACCAAGAAGAGGAGGAGACCTCAGAGATGAGTGGGTAAGGGATACAGACATAAAGATGCACCCCACTTCCTGTTCTCTCTGTATGCTGTCATAGGCTTCTCTTTATCAGGCTATAGGGGGGTCATCTCCACATTTTAATTAAAAGGGAACTACTTTTTTTCTAGAGCAGAATGACATTGCACGTCAGATCATATTCAAATCAAAGATACCACAGTTTTACACACATGAAGTTAACAACCCCCCCAGACAACCTCTCCATCTAACACATTTGAATTTTAAAATGTACAATCTCAGTTGTGTTCTGTCTTTCCTCTCAGGTACGAGAGCGCCACAGATGCAGGGGTGTCCATGCAGGGGCAGTGGGACGGTCAGTGTCTCCTCGGCGTCCCTCGCAGAGAGCTCATCTACCAGCCCCTCCAGACCGAGTGGACCACCCCGACACACACCCCGCACACCCTGACCCCTCACGCTCACGCTCACGCCGACCCCTGATCAGAGGTTGACGGAGGCAGAAGGAGAAGGGGATAGCGGCTTCCAGGAGGCCGGGGGCTGCATCGGGCTGGCCTGCCCGCCGCTTGTGTCTCCTGAACGGGCGAAGGAGGCGCTGATGTTGGGCTCCAGTAGTCAGCTGGTGCCAATGGTGGGGCCGCAGCAGACCCCGGTCAGCGACGAGCTCTCCACCACCTACATGGACAAAGCACGACAAGCCAGTGAGTATATGTCTTTATCAAAAACTACAGCAAACCATTCCAAGTAAATAATAATAGTAAAAATGATAATGATGAAATATAATTGGATCTTGGATGTGATTTGTTCAGTTGGATTCAAACTTTTTCTCCCATCAAGTTTGAAGGGTAAAACTCCAGCTGCCAACCAAAACCAGGAACCCCCCCCCCGGTTTCTCATGGTGTGATGCAACTATTTCAGTCGTGACCTCAGTATTTTTGCTTTTCATCTTAAATTCCAAAGATTCCCTCGGTGTCTCCAGAGAGGCATAAGCTGCTGTTTGCTGTGCAGGCTTGAATCAATAGCAAGGTCTCCCCCTGTTGGTGATTGTCTGTAACTGGAGAATCCAGTTACATTCACAACCTGGTGGTGATGGGTTGAGATTTACCAGATACCGATCACAGATGCCCCCCCTGACCCCTCTGCGCCCCGACAGCGGCCTATCTCTTCTGTCAGTATTCTGAGCATTTGCCCCGCTGGCTGTATTTATAGGCAGTGAAGGACTGATGGACAGACTGGATGCAACCCTGACTTACAAGCTGCACAGCTGAATATGTGGTGTATGAGGTCATGGATGTGTGTGTATGTGCAAATTGTGGTGTGTGTGTGGGTTTCTTGCCACATGTGTGCACAGTGTCGGCAAGATGTCTCTGATTCGAGTGCTGAAGTGATTAGTTGATTTATAGACCAGTCAAATGCAAGGAAGTGAATCAATATTTTCTGCAGCTTCTCATGTCTTTCCATGATTGTAAATGAGATATCTTTGTTTTGGACTGTTGTTTTGAAGGCTGTTTCTGAAGGCTTTTCTGGCTTTTCTACCATGTTTTCCATTCCAGTGGCCTTTTCCTTATATTGTATATTCTTATCTCTTCAGGTTTTCAGGTTTCAATGGTAATGTCTATTAAGGGTAAATTTCACAGAGGGATTGCTTTGTATTAAGGGGTCACAATCAAAGAAAGATTGAGAACCACTGGATTAATCCATCATGAAAGTACAGAGATTTGCAGCCACCTTTGATTTCTACTGTGAGAATGAGGTGTTCATTTAAAATAATTGATTGACATTTTGGGAATTACACTTATTTTCTTTTTTTGCACAGTTATATAAGAAAGTTGGGGGTTAGCCTAGCTTAGCATAAAGACTGGAAACAGTTGGAAACAGTTAGCCTGGCTCTGCCCAAAAGAAACAAAATACTTGCACCCTTCAACTCACTAAATAATATGTTTTATCTTATTTACTTACTTATTTCGTATTTATCTTATTTGCCATTTTACATGTCAGGCTTGGTTTTATCAACCTTATCAGGTCAACAAGACAATAATGATCACAGCTGATCCAACTGGATAGCTATCCACTGACTGAGTTGTAATTCATGCATGTGAATGTTGTGGTAATCAGGGCTTTATCCTCCGGTACAAGAATCTGAAGGCCTGAGCGACTTACGTTAGGGCTTTACTGAGATGCGAATGATGACTGAGGTGTCCAGAGACCTGCCCTTTCTCACGTTACACACACACACACAAACACATACACGTCGGCTTTGGATGCTGCTATAGAGCTGTGTGTCAGTGTGTGCAGTTGATGTTAGGTGCGAGGTGTCGACGTCAGAATCAGTGAAGAGTTATAAACGAGCCTTCCTCTGTAAACTATAATTGACTTTATGAACTCACACACACACACACACACAAGCAAACACACACATACACACAGGCTCAATGACACTGCTGTCTAAATATCCTGGTGAGGGGTCTTCCCGTCCTTGTCCACCCTGTGTGTGTGTGTGTGACAGAGACTGGACAGGTGTTTGATGCCTGTCAGACAGACAGGAATAGTGGGTTGACATCATGTGTTGGTTTGGGGTGACACAGACAAAGGTCTTTACATGGGCTGTGGCCCGAAAGAAGAGCTAGAAGACCGAATGGTTTCCCCACTCGGAGCCGAACTGGACACTGTGAGTGTGTGTGTGGGAGGGTCTGAGGGAGTTTAAGGACACACACACACGTTTATGCTTGTGAGATGAGGGACCTCACACCTTCTTCAGGTTCAGATCTAGGTGGACACACAGTCCCACACACCGTATACGCAGGTAAGACGCACCTCATTATTTTAACCTAGCTTACACATTCACTCACATTAGAAGTAATGCACATATGTTTGAAATTAAATGTTGTTTTCTTTTTTCAAATGAAGAGGAATTATTTATGGCTATGTCAGGCGAAGTTGGTGTTGGTGTCAAGGTTATTTGTCACAGTTGCACTCGGTGGACTTGACGGTCGGGGTGTTGAAATTATTTAGACATGAGGCTCAGTGTGTCACTCTGACTGAGAGTGTGCATCACATATTGTGCTTTTGTGTTGTAAAGACAAACTGTATAAGCTGATGCATTTATACTGTGGCCGTTTGTTGCTGAATAATGGACGGATACATAATGCAAAACAGATAAAGAGACAAAAGTAAATATTTTGTACTCATGTTAGCATGTGTTTGGTCTGTCCACCAATTTGATCTTGACTGAAATATTTATTGGATTAAATTTTGTACAGATGTTCTTGACTTAGATGATCCCTGACGGTTCCTCTCAGGCCAGGTTGACATTTGTAGTTTTGAGTGAAATGTCTCTCTAGATATTGGAAAGACTGTCAGAAAATTTGGCACAAACATTCACGTTCCTTTCAGTATGAATTGCAATGACTTTTGTGATCTCTTAACTTTTCCTTTAGTGCTATTAAAGATATTAACATACTACACTAAGATGTGTTAGCATTTAGCTCCCTGCATCATGTCAACTATAGACTCTTGTCCTATTTTAAATCTGGTTATGTCTTTTGGGGGCGGTGGCACTCATTTTGTCACAGAAACATCTGAACTGAATGTACATTATTGGGACTGTGTGTGTGTGTGTTTGCTTTGTCTCAGTATGCTTGACTTGAGTGTGTGCACAGGGGATGCATCAGACTATAGCTATGTAGTGAGGATATTCATGTGAGGTGAGCCAAGATACTAAAAAGACTCAAATAGCCATGGACTAAGCAGACACACACACACACACACACACACAGGCACAAACAAGCATTGATGATGCTATGATCTAACCTTCCCGGAGTGTGTGACTCAACTCTGGAGAGCAGCAGGAATTCTTTGTTCTAAATCCACAACACACACTCCTGTCTGTCACTGGTAATCCTCCTCACTGCTCCTTCGCTGTGATAATACCGAATAAATCAGCCACTGCTCAGTCAGTGAGGCCTGTCACGCTGTTGTTTCCGTTATGTGTCGCCTGTGGCTTGTTATGTGTTCGTCAAAAATCACCGGTTACAGGTTCTCTCCTTTGTTTCCTGTCACTTTCAGCGCATTTATTTTGGTCTCTTCTCTCTTTCCTCTTCCTGCCTTGTAGAGTTGCAGCGTGGCGAGAGTTTGGTGGAGAAGCAGGTGAAGGAAGCTCGCACTAAATGCCGCTCCATCGCCTCATTGCTGACTGATGCTCCCAACCCCAACTCGAAAGGGGTGCTTATGTTCAAGAAGCGCCGGCAGAGGGCCAAGAAGTACACGCTGACCTGCTTTGGCAAAGCTGAGGGAGACCGAGGAGGGGACACAGAAGGAGAGACGGGAGGGGAGACAGAGGAAGAAGGAGGAAGTTCCATCCTAAGCGGCTCAGAAGTCGATGAAGAGGGATTCTCAGCATCCTTTGATGCAACGTGGGATACGGGTTATCTAGACCTGCTGGACAGGAGAAGCTCTGCCTGCCCGTCAACCACACCAACTACTCCGACAACTCCAACAGCCAATCACAGCTCGGGGCTGGACGTCTCGGCCTATCAGACTCCAGGACTTGTGAGCTCTGCCAATCACAACCCAGGGCTGGAGGGTTCAGCCTATCAGGGCTTGAGGCTGGAGAGTGGCATCGCAAAGCAGCCAATCGGTACCCACATGTCTCCTCCAGCTGTGGCACTCACCAACGGGGGGTCAGTGGCTGTCAGTCGGGCCAGTGTTGTCCTGAGCCCGCCCTCTCAGACGCCCCTTTCAAGTCAAAATGGGCAACATGACAACCCTAATCCTAGTCCTAACCCTAATCTCAGCCCTAGCCCGATCACAGATTCAGACCATCACCTGAACTCCAGCTTCAGTCCAAATCAAGGTGTTCTGAATCGCACCGCACGGCCCTTCACTCCGGGTCCAACCCCGTCTCGTCCGACTGTAACCTCTGTGATGTTTCGCCCTCCCCAGGCCAAACCCACGGCCGTGACCATGGCGACCAAGCCCATATCGGCCGTCTCCATGGTGACTATCCAACCCACTCGCCTTCCATCGGGGCCAGATGCAAGGAGAGCGGTGTCTAGCACCTCGCTGTACATCCCTCCGAGAAATAACAACGGCAACGCTCCCCCCTCTGTCAACTCTCCCCCCTCAGCCCTCTCGCCTCCCTCCTCTTTGTCTTCTACACCTTTCTCCCAGCCTGCCACAAATCCACCAACATTTTCCCCTCAGACCGGAGGATATGCTTCCCCCTCCACCCCATTACCCCCCTCTGCAGCTCAAAATTCCCTGATATTTCCATCACCCGCTCAACCCTTCTCCCCCCCAGCTCCACAGCCATATTCCTCTCACCCTGCTCCTACATACCCACCTCCCTCCAACTCTACCATTTCTTCTTCTCTCATCTCCCCACAGCATCCCCCTCATCAGACTCAGATCTCCTTCCATCCCCATCCCACCCCTCCTCCTCCTCTTCCCACCCAGCTCTCTCCATCTCCCTCTGTCCAGCCCTACATCAACATGACAGGCCCAGTGACTCCAGGGCCCCACGCTGCCATGGCATGGACCGCATCACCTCCCCAGGCTCCTGCCACCGATTCACTGGCGACACGTGAGCAGCGCATCGCGGTGCCTGCAGCACGCACGGGCATCCTGCAAGATGCCCGTCGTCGTGGCAACAAGAAGCCGATGTTCTGTGCCGTCCAGAACAAAGATGTGTCTCCAAACCCGGACTTGATGTCGATGGTCCAGAACATGGACGACCACTTTGTGAGAACCCCGGGTGCTGAACCTGGAGCTGCGCCCAGTGGGGAGACCGGACATGAGTCAGGGCCGGAGGAGGACTGGCTGAGGCTGGGGGCAGAGGCCTGTAACTTCTTGCAGGCTCAGCGGGGAACCAGGCCACCTCCTGTAGCTCCCAAACCACAAGCCCCTCAGGTGCCACAGCTGGCGGGGAAAGGCGGTCAGCTGTTTGCCCGCAGGCAGAACAGGATGGATCGGTACGTTGTGGAGCGAGCCCCCTCTGCTGCTGCAGCACCTTACTCGCCCGCCCAAACGAGGGAGCCCTCGCCCACACCTTCCCTCCCTGCCACCTGGAAATACTCGTCCAACATCCGTGCTCCTCCCCCCATCAGCTACAACCCCCTCCTCTCTCCCTCCTGCCCTCTGAAGGCCCAGAAGAAGCCTAACGTGGCAAAGTCTGGCCAAGCTGGATCTAAAGGGAAAAAAGGAGGCATCAAATCTGTGGATGTTATGAGCCACCAGCCCTACCAGCTCAACTCTTCTCTGTTCAGCTACAGGGGTGGGGTTCCCCAGGACACCTCCACCTATCCGCAGCAGCGAGGAACGACAGGTGGTCCTCAGAAGACAGCGAGAGTGTATGAGGTGAAGCGCTTCTCCACGCCCCCGCCGACGGCCACGGGGCCCGCCCTCAAAGTCATCGTGCCCCGATCGGCCACGACGCTCGGAGAACCGCTGTGGCGCTCTGATGTCACGACTCCTCCACCCGCAGCAGGTCCTGCCCCCTACCAACCCTTCCAGCCTCAGCCCCAACCTTACCAGCCTCAGTGGGGCACCTCCGCTCTGTCTCCCCCACCTCCCACTGCCCCTACCGCTCCCCTCCCTCAGCTCCCCACCTTCTCCTCTGCTCCTGCTCCAAATCCGGTCCAGTCCCCCACTTTCTCCCACCTTCAGCCCTCCAACAGTACACAGGCCAACAGGCAGTTTAAGAGCGCCCCAGATCTGAGTCCCCTGAGCCCTGCTGGCTCCTCTCAGCCGGCGTCCAGCAGCACTCAGCCTACCAGGGTCCCCAGGCCCAGATTCAGCACTTCCAACCTGGGCCTGCAGCCTTGCGTCTGGCGCCCTGGATCAACTATGCACTGAACAGACTCTGGTCTGGACATAATAAGCCGTGGCTCCATGGGAACATAGAGCAACATTTTCTAAACGAGTCCATGTGTTTGTAGCATTGTAAAATTGTTAGCTTGGGGTTTTATCAGCCACGTTTTATCACATGATCTGTTTGGATCAGCCACCCATGTAGCACATTTTTATCACGTACATTTAATCTCGTTGACTCATTTATCCGATGCATTTGGTAATTGTTAGAGGGAACACTGTGTTGTGCAAAGGAAATGTAATGTGAAAACCTGAGAAAAGTTTGCTGGCAGATTGGGAAGGACAGAAAGATGCTTAAATGAGGTTCTGTAAATATCGTTTTGAATGATGAAGAAACTAGTTTGAACACAAAAAAGGAGACTAGAGGATGTGAAAATACAGAGCGATGTGATCGAGCATGGGGAAAAAAGAAGAAGAAACCAGAGAAGTGACATAATAGAAACGATGTCTGATGAGGTGTAAAAGGTGCAGATTTGACGTCTGAAAACACACTGCAGTACCTGTTGATATCCAGAAATATTATATCATAAAAGTTTCTTACTAACAGATTTAAAGTAGCTACTACCACCGTAACCCCCCTCTGTTATATATATATATTCTAAGGATTTGTGTTTGATTAGTGAGTGTCTTTTTTTAGTTGCACTCTGCAGCGGTGTGTGCTTTGTTTTCTGTAGCGTTTCGTGGGGCGAGGAGCGCAGCTACCACGGAGAAGGGAGGCCTTTTACAGTAGACTTGATTTCTGATCTGTTGATACGAAACGGGAGAGGTTTAACATGTCTGTTTAGCTGTGATTCTTTTCCACAGGGACTGATTGGCTGAATAAAAATAGACATGACTCACCTCAGCTGTCACTCTGTTTCTTCCTGTGTCACTCACGTCACCGCTCTCTCCCACACCGGGCCCCACTGCTTTTTCTACCTTTCAGGTATTTTGCTGATGAGTCTGTATTGTGAAAGTTTTAACATCATTTACACAGAATTCAAAAAGTTTAGCCATCAAGAAAATGTATTTTTTAACCTTTCACCACATGGAGGCACTGTAGGATTTATCATCCAGACGTGTTGCACCACCACAGTTTATGATCTCTTCCCTTGTCTCATCGCAGATTTTACCTTGCTAGAACGTGACATTTAACACAGCAGGGGGAGGGGAAATGGTTGACATTTTATACCCCATCTTTTTATATCTTAAATTTCGTAGATCCTATTCTTGTAGGATTGTTCGCCTGCATTATAGAGCAGTTTAATGACGGCCACCTGATACCCAACCTCGGCCACAGAAAGGGATCTAACCTATGACCCTTGGCTGGGATCAGGTGACAGACGGGGGCTAACTTTAGTCTCGTTCAGGTCCGCTGGTAAGTTTAGCTGCCGTGCTAGTGGAAGGTACAGCACACATACAAAATCCCTGCAGTGGGCGGGATATTCACTTTTCCACAAACTAGGTCACTGGATTTTAGAAATACATAAAAGCTGTAACTGCACTTATAGTAATGACTGACGTGACTCTTTTAACTCTTGGCCAAATTACCAAATTAGTTCTACGATTCTCCCTCTTTCGCTCTCTCTCCTCCTCTCTCTGTTAAATCCTCTCTCGCTCAGTCACACACACACACACACTCAAGCCCATTTCACCTATTTTTGGAGCCGTTAATCTCCAGCTATTTGGCCCGGTGCTAAACTCTTAATTCTAATGGTTTTTTTACAATGTGATTGAGAGCGGAGGGGAAGAGCTACCTCGTACATCCAGCCTCCTCCCGCTGCTCTGCCAAAGAGGCTCGTTCCTCATCCTGCGTTTTCTGGGTCACCAGTCGAGTGTTTGGGGTCAAAAGTCAAGGTTTAGGCACAGGTCAATTAATGGACAAATAATTGGTGGTTCTCACTCTTGAGTGGATTGATCATTTTAGGGTTATTATTTTGTAAGAAAAAAAAAGAAAAAGAAAAAGAAAAAAGGAATTATTTCTCCTCTATTATTAATTGAGCTGTTCGGCTGAATAAAATACTACTAGAGGGTAATTTGTAAAAAAATCAACCTGCTTGGTAATAAATCTTCCAACTGCGAATTAAATGTTAGATGTTAGATTCCCTGATGGATTTATAGCCCAGCTACACACACGTCTGTATCAAGACCACCTGGCTCGTTCAATTTCAGCACGACTTTACTGCACCAGTGATTTTAATCCATGCTCATGGCGTGGTTCTCGGGATGGCAAAGTCACCATATTTGGACAAACATTTGCGCATTCATGGTTCCTAGAAGAGAAATACTTTGGTAATCCCCTGACTTTTCCTCTTTTGGATGAACAACTGGATGGATAGTCATGAAATTTGGAGCAGGCATTCATGTCAGGATGAATTGTAATTGTAATAACACTGTTTCAAACATCAAAATCAAACTTCCATTTGTCCAATACTTCAGTTTTTGACCAAATATCTGCAAAACTGATGACATTTCCTTTAGTCTGAGCTGTACTTCCTCTTTAATTTACACATCCAGCAATTATGGAACAACATTAACCTTCAGTCAGATTTGTGTTTTTAAGTCAAACATGCCCACCACATCGTCACAAAGAGCTACCTCTTTCATCTTCACGTTGCTTTTACATTATCATTTGAAACAAGGTTATTATAAAACTATTGATCATAGCCACTTTAAAGACCCACTGAAGAAATTCTTGCTATTCCAGATGATCAATCCCTCCCAGTTTGCAGAACAAACCTTTAGTGACACAGCAGAGATATTTACTCACGCGCAGCTTCTCCCCACAGTCGTAGCTCTGCTGAAAAGTTGACAAACTGACAACGACTTCAGTCACTGGTTGAATGTTAAAAGCGGAGGACTGATGAGGAAGTGACTGACATGATGATACCTGGTTTAACTGCTGGCAGGCACATCTGAGGCATGCAATTACAAATCACACCCAAAGATTTGTTGGTTAGATGAGCATGTGTAAAGAGACTATGAGAGGGGGAGGAAAACGCATCAACAAAAACATGAATGCCTCAAGGCACATAAAACTGAGTGACAGGGGAAGAAAGGATATGCTGGAAGGATATTCTCTGTTATCTTGTGTTGTGATTGGGAGCTGAGGGACAAATTATTCTCAATCATTATGTCGACTCTTATTATTTCACCGGTATCTTCTGACTTTCTGGATCAGGATTTAAAAATTTGATATGCTCCTTAAGATACCAACAAAGCTCTCTTTTGATTGTTTGCAAAGTCCAGGCTGAAAATGGTCTTTGCAAACACGACACTTAAACTTGTTAACACCTTTCTGGAGAAGATTAACACACCCAGTATAAATGACACCTGAACATTGGTGCATTTTTTAATCAGGGAACACATCCAAATCTTAAATGCTTGACCTTACAAGCAAAAGGCTCTTCAATGCTTGGTGGAAATCCTCCTTGTGTTTTCTTATGGTCATTTAAGCAACATGTGTGTATAAAGGATCTACAGTAAAGACTTCACAAAATAATTTCCTGTTTTATTTTTTTAGCTATTCACATTATTGGAGTTAAGTTTTGTCACCCATGGAATTAGTAAGGTGATTTGAGTTAATGTTTGTGCGTTGTTCTTTATTATTTTCTCCTGTTGTTTATCGGTTATGAGGCAGGCTGTTTGACACCTTCTTAATGTGGATGTTTTCATTTTTTCAGGTTCAAATAGGTCTGGTTATCCTGAAAAATGAAAGATGTTACATCCCTACATTTAATATTTTAAGATGATCATCGACTTTAAAATTTCATATTAGCTTTTTCCTTTTTTTTTACTTAGAATATTGATGGACCTTTTAAAAAAATCATTAGTTTCTCATTAACACTTATCATACCAAGCTCTGAACTGGAAACACCACACCCACCTCCCTCTTTACCCCCTACTCTATTCACCCCACCCCTCCAAACCCCCCCTGGGGCAAGTCCATAGCACTGGAGCAGCCCTGCTGATAGGGTTTCACTCTCTCTGGGGGCGAAGAGGAGGGCAGGCAGTACAATACAAGCTGTGGGACGCAAATCCACCTGGAAATCTATATTCCTCGTTCTCTGAAGACCACACCTGTTCTGTGACCTTCTGGGACCTGTGGATACCTGGGTCTTAGGTAAGACATTGGAAACGTGTGACAGCATCAATAAAAGAAATCACACATGCCTTGAGTTCGGTTATCTGGCATTACGCGGTTGATGACTTGTCAAATATTTCTGCATCCTCTTTTAGCACAAGGAGACGTTACAGTCAAATCCACTTGATTCCCGAGGTCGGCAGATTTTGGCCGCAGGAGCTCGATGAATTAATGAAGGAGGGAAAGAGGAAGCTCAATTTCATGTTAAAGAATTTACCATTTGTTTTGTAGAAGTCAGTGTTTCCTCCAGAGAGACTTCACATTGTACACAGTTCAAGAATTATACTGCAGATTTATAATTTCTTAACTAAATAGTTAATTTAAATTAAAGCAGATCTGAATCATGGGGGCCAGCTGGTGGATGACTTTCCTCTTCCTCCACCAGCTCTTACCTAACACCACGGTGGGTGAGGAATGTGGCCCTCTGCTGTGGAGTTTTTAGTCCGTGGGTATGGATGTATGTGTGCATTTGGGAATGTGCTTACTGATGCCCTTCCTCCCCAGCTGTCCCCTCGAGATTTATCTGGAGCTAAAACAGGCCGGCCGTGTGGGACAGGAGCGCCTCCTCGCTCAGAGAGGTGGTAACAGGACCCAGGCCCGATCCTCTATAGTCCCCATCGACGCGGCCTCCATCTTGCATTTCCCAGAACATCCAAAAACTCCTGTAATCTCCAAGTTTTTAATCCACAGTCTCAAATTAATCACAATCTCAAGTGCAAATCCGCCAGCGCCGTGGTGCATGCATACATATGTCATACGCCGGTGACGTCCCCCCCTCACCACAGTGCTATAGAACATGTGTTCATAAAAATAGCTCGCGCAGGACTGAATCCCAGGCTAGGAAATGAGCTTCAATTACAGCGGATGAAAAGCAATTACATTAACTGTCTCCCTGCGGACGGGCCCTCCAGCTTTTTCTCTTGTACTGGGACTCACCTCCAGCCTTACATAATTGCTTTCGACCTGTGCAATTGACAGCGACGTACTGCCAGCCCCCATCTGAGCGGTTAGTCAAGAGAGGCACGAGCTGCCACTGGGAATTAGTGTCCTCAAGGGTACGTGGGGGCTATACGTGAAGTTTTAAAGCGTGCTTAACTTAATTAGGGAACCCGGCGAGGTTCTGCTGGAGCTTCCAGGAATTTAGGATGTGCCGCATCGTTATACGTAAATACACCTCGGAATTCAATTTAGACTTTCTTTGTGAAATATTTATGGAAAAGTTTTTGTTGGATCAAATTTCACTGCCTGTTAGTGTCTTGTTACTATATCTGTCATGCTCTCTGCCCACGAGACCAACATACATTTGGAGAATAATTCTTAGTGATTGTCTCCCTTACAATAGAAGATGATTTACATTTACTGATAGATTACAAATCAAGATAAATCAAGATATCAAGTTATGTCATTTTATTTATAGAACTTTTTTTAAAAATGTTGAATAAAGTGCTTTATAGAAAACTCAAAATAACATGAAATGAAGTGCAATGCAAGTAAAAGTATTTATGTATGTAGTTAGTCCTGCATATTTAATGCTTCACACATTTAAAAAGGTTTTTAATAGTTTCACTCTGGATCTTCACACAGCAACTGCATGGTTAAGCAAACGCTAAAACAACATTACCAGCAATATGTTATTACTAGTCCAATGCTGATTCTTTACACATCTTGATTTTTAAACCTGCACTAATTTATATTTGGACACTTGGAGGCATTGCAACAAGCTGTGAACTAACAAATAAACCAAAAAGTCCTTAAATTTAACATAATGTAATTTATAACTGCTCTCTGCACTCTGGCTAAGGTTTGGTAAGGTTTAAGAAATGATTAAGATGGTTTTACTAAGGACTTTCATTTGGGGAACCACTGTGGTCATACTGGTTGGAAATGGGAAACGAACACGGATCTCATGTAGTAACATGGTTTCATTGACCTTTCCATCCACCATGACCTCCCTATGCAGACTTTGTCACCTGACCACTTCCTCTGCTCATATCATGATTCAGGCCGCTGCTTTGTCATTTGAACATCAACATCTGTAGTTTTCGAGCACTTGTTAAAACAGCTGTCGTTCTTTTGGAGAGGACCACCTCCTGTAAATAAAGCGCTTAAATATCAGGACCATGAAGTCAAGTCATCTGATGATTTTAAGTCCAGTAGTCACTCTCCTTTAGCTCTGTTTTGGTATCCACCAACTCCTGCAGGGAATATCTGGCTCTTTAGTGGTTAAAGGTTTCACTGCTTTATGAGTTAGCTGGGCTGGTGGCATACGTTGGGTTCATCTGAGCCTTTTGGTTGAAAATAGCTGCCTGTGATGGCTGTAAGTTTTTTTAACAGCAACATTGCAGGTTTTTAAACCACAAGAACAAACTGAAAACACTCTCTAGAGAGAAGCTGCAGTGACAATCCAGTCCAGTGATAATTTTGTGTTGGTTTTTCACTACAAGCAAAACCTTTCACATTACATACAGTAATTTGATCCAGTCTTAAAATATTGATTAATGAAGCTTAACAATTTTTAAAACCAACATAAATCAAAACATTCGACTGAAAGATGTCGATGTTGGCTGTCAGATATACAGCTGCAGCTCTTTGTCTGAAAATTGGTTAAAAAAAGAGCTGACAACGTTCATAATCATTTTCACGGGGTATTCATTTGTCTCTTCTGTCCTTTAGCCATGCCTCTCACAACTCCTGCCCCTTCTAACAAGAGGAAGGCCAACAAGATCATCACTGACCTGTCCACCATCACCCAGGATGGTAAAACACACACACACACCATACCAATATTCACATTCACACACGGCACGTAAACATGAAACATTTCGCCGGTCATCTTCATCCTTCATTTTGTCAAAGACCTTCTCCTATCTCCTGTGTGATCTGATTATCCGGCGCAGTAAATGTCAAATCCAATTGTAAGTTTTGCTCCATGGTGTCTCCTCCCCGTGCAGTCTGTGTGTGTAAATTGAACTGCCCGGGTGTAAATCGTTGCATGTGGTCTTCTGATAGTCAAATCAAATAAGAACACACACACACACACACACACACACACACTCTTGTTCCAAGCGGTAACACAATATCTTACATATGCATGTGGCATCTCCTGGAGCGAGGCGGGTCATTATCAGATGGTAGCAGCTACAAACCTGTCACCATTAGAGGCAACTCAGAATACCAGACGGCGATTGAGCTCCCGCTATATTTGTCTGACGCTGTGTGTCAGCGGCATCTGAAATGGAATCAGTGCAACACATCTTGGCATCAAACCCACAAATGCAAAATGTATTTCTACAGTATACGGCGACATCTTAATATCTAAGGAGTGAAATGGTCATTAATGTGATGTATTGATGCTTTGTGCAGCTACATGTGTCTTCCTTTATTATTTTTTCTTTCAAAAATCACCTCCCGTGCACCACAAATGAGAAAGAAGATCCAGAAACGTAGCGTGGATGCATTTCACAATCACATGCTCACCATCTGTTCAGACTCTTTCTGTGCGGCCGAACATTGTCCAAACTCACATAACATTATTTAAAAGTGGAGATCCCAGCATTTCCAAAAATACACAGGCTGAATTTCAGGCTGAGTTTGGATGAAATCTCATGCTGCAGAAGACATCAACAGTATTTGTCTATTAAATGAGAAAGTACAGACATAAGAAGTGTAGTCAGTGGTGGAAAGTACTGTAGCTGCACAGAACAATTTTAAAGTACTTTTCCATCACATTTCACAAAGAAACAATGACCTTTTTGTCCCACTACATTTAATGTGATGGCTATGCAGTTAAAAGCTCCATCTCAACTAGCTACAACATGAAAATGCTGCTTAGACATTAATGCAATGCATACAATATCTGTTGTTATTATTATTATTATTATTATTATTATTATTATTATTATTATTATTATTATTATTATTATTATTATTATATAATCAAATAATATATAATACTTGAATGGGGGATTTTCCTGCATAATAAGTACTTTTAGCTTTAAGACTTGAAATACAATAAGCTGTTGATAGCCTTGTAAGACTTCTACTTCTAATGAAGTAATTTTACATTAATGTACATTACTGTTGCATAAGAAAAGAATACTGGATACTTCTTCATCAAAGTGATCAAAAAAATGTAAGAAGCTTTAAATAAAACAGAAAAATCAACAACAAATATTAAAAATTATGTTTGCAGTGTGTGTTATATCCGACAATATTTGATAGGAGGTTCATGAAATTTGTTAGAAATGTTCATGCCCCCCTGGTCTGTGATCCCCCTTTTCATCTCTCAGGTCATATCTTCAATTTACTTTATTTATGAACAAATAGCTGCAAAAATAACCTTAGCTGTACTAAACTATACCTGTATATATAATATCAGCATTATCACTGATGTTTGCATTTAGCACCAGAGCACTGCTGAGGCCTAAATAAAGCCTCGCAGACTTGCTTAGAATTACCCGGACTGCATTTACTTGCATAATACAGTGCTTTTATAAGCACAATATATTCTCTGCCAATCTCTGAGCATGCAATCTGTTGTTTCTCCCCATTTATGTCCTTTGCTGTTTTCTCTACCGCTCCTTCTGCTGTCACATCTGCAGCCACATCTGTATCCTTCCACCAGTTTTGTTTCCAGCCAGTTGGTCATTCAGGGGCTTATTCCGCTTATCCCTTATTTTGCTCCAGTTAATGCCCACTCATCTATCCATCATCCCTGCCTCTGACCGCCCGTCCGTCCCTCCCGCATGTTGTCTGCCTGTCCGCCTCCTGCCTCTGTCAGTCTGTCCAATTTCCTCCCAGTCAGCAGTCGGTACCAGTTTCACATTCTTCTGAATTAACACTCTAATCAATATCCCCATGGGAGAGTTCGCTCAGAAGCCTCAATTACTCTCAATTACTCTCTCTCTCTCTCTCCTCACACACACATAACCACACACCTACTTGCACAAGTCTGATTTACGAGGTACTGCTAACAGCTCTCTGCAGCATTGCAATGCCAACTCCCCGCTTTATAGATGCGTTCATGCGTCCGCCTGCCTGTGCGTGTGTGTGTTGGTTTATGACTGGACTCCAGGTGTTATGAGTGATATCAGAGTGTATGTGGTGGATGAGAAGAGTGTTTTACGAGGAGCTCTGTGGAGCAGTAAAATCCATCAGATCTCTCCATTCGCTGAAAAGAAAGAGGAGGGGCGCGAGGGAGGCGGCGTGTTGTAAGGATTTCCCTCCATAAACAGATCTACCAGAAAACGTGCTGTGGCGTTCCCCAGTGCCTCTTTTCTTCCATATTGCTTTGGCCTAGTAACCCCAACAACTCCCCTGGTTTCACACACACACACACACACACACACACATCCTCTAACACCAGGCAATAGGTTACAACTCTAATTCATCACAACAAGGGAAGCATGGAGGATAAAAATACGCCCTTTACAGTCTCATACATCCCTTTTTCAATATCAGACATGTGGTGGAAAGTAAATCCACCTTTTAATTTGCCAAATGGGTTCAGCTGATAAGAGAGGACACATTTCAGAAAGCATACCACCTCTGCCAAGGCTTTAATAACAAAAAATGGTTAGAAATTGTTAATCTGCAAAGTGATAGATCTTTATGGGATACACGAACCAGATTTATTTCATTTTAGAGTGTGTAGTAGCTCATGAGAAAACAGAAAAAAATGTCTTTTAATGTCAACAAATGCAACTTATTCTTTAATGTAATGGTTCGACATCTTGAAATACCTTGTATCTCGGTTTCTTGTTGGGAGTTAGATGAGACAATCAAAGAAAATTGAGAAATTTTCCCAAAATGTCAAAGAATTATTCTTGAATTTGTACCAAAAAGTCAGCACTCATTCATTTGCATTTTTCTCAACATATGAATAAACTGTGACAGTTTCCTTTCTGCCTTTTCTTTGCATGCACCAACCTGCAGTCCCATGGTTTGGTCCCATTTTGCTCTCTTCTTCTTCCCTTTCAGATGACGAGTCAGATCCGGAGGCGTCCGAGCTCAACCTGGGCACCAAGATCAAGACGCCCAAGGACGTGATGCTGGAGGAGCTGTCCCTGCTCAACAACAAGGGCTCTAAGATGTTCAAGATGAGGCAGCAGAGAGTCGAGAAGTTCATCGTGACCAACGAGAACAAGGTAAGAGTGAAGAAGAGGAAAAAAAACTAAGTGTATGTGTATTTTGGGTGTATATGTGTGTACTGATCAGACTTTGTCGTTCTCTTTTGTCTTCCAGCAGAACCTCCAGAACCTCCTGTTGTCCCCTCCACCTATTCCACCGAAGCCTGAGATGCCAAAGGAAGAAGGTAAAGTACAGCAAGACCAAAGATGCACCTTTTAACTTTTTGTCCCTTTTCTGTATTTCAGATTTTGACTTTAATCTCACTGGTCTTCCCATCTTTTTTTCTCTCTTATCTCTGTGTGTCTCAGCAGTGGAGGAGCCAGTAAAAGAGGAGGCGGAGAAGAAGAGGAAGGAGGAGTATGTACGCACCTACGTATCGCCATGGGAACGGGCCATGAAGGGCAACGAGGAGCTGATGGCCACCATGAAGGCCTGCATGCCGGGACCCATCGAGATCCACCCCAAACTGCCTCTGTACAAGAGCTTCAATAGGTACAAGCTCCATTCATTTATCAACAGTTTATTTGGTTCATCTTTTAACCTGTAAATACACTGAACTGTAGCTTTAATGTACCACAGCACATCACAGTCACATCTTCAGATCTCTTGTTTTGTCTCAGCAACAGTCTGAAATCTGAATCTCCAATTTGAGAAGGTGGAGATTTGGTGGAAGGTGGAATTTTGTCATTCTTTCTTAATGAATGACTTTAACAAATAATCAACTATATAAATTGTTGTTGTCAATAAATTTTTTTGTTGTCTGGGACATTAAAATTCAACTAATTACACATTTTATATGTGTATATATACATACACATGATCATTTTTGCACTAAAATGCATACACACATACACACCTGTTCTAATTGTGTTTTCAAGGAAAATAAAAGTCTTTTCATTAATTTAATGAACTTAAAGTCTTGGAATTGAAAACTTGGAATTGAAAGCTATCTTGACACTACCTTTATAGAATATGTATTCATTTTGCAGACACTTTTGTCCAAATGACACATAATGTACAATCTGAGCCACAGCAAATGAAGAGGAAGACAGCGATATGCGTGGCACACGATCGCAGTTAATACAGCGAGACATAAGAGCATAGGAAGTTGGAAAGAAAGTAGTCAAGTTACTTTGGGGGCAGCATTGTCACTTGATTATCAAAAAAAGTGACTGTTAGTGAAGCAGTGCAGGAAAGAGCCGAAATGATCTCACACCTCTGGAAAACCATTTAAATTGTCTTAAAGGGACTCTCGAGCAATTTCATACTGAACTTCCATACATGAAAAACAGAACTATGAACACATCAGACTTTTCAGCTCCAAAAACCTTGGATAACACACTTTCCATGATGCCAGTGGATCATATTTTTCATCTAAATTTTAACTTAACGTTTTAACTAAACTACTAAACTGTACAAAAGAGCTACAAGTACATAGAAAGGAATAAATATTACATGATGTAAATATAATACTATAACTGTTCAGGTAATACTGGCACTCTAGAATTACAAGTTGATTCATAGTAAATAAGTTCATAATGTAGTTATAGTGCTATAACTGCAGCTACGTCAGTTCATTGACCCATAGATCCTACATCACTATGACGGCCTGCTGTTTCATCAGCAGTAAAGGCAGCATTGCGATACAAACTTCACATCACTGTCATTTAGGAATGTGGTGTTACATTTCGCCCCAGATGTCATTAGATTAATCTCATTTGAACCCCACATCTCCGTCCGTTGTAATGCTGTTAATGGCCGTCGTGGACCTCGGTAAGAGCAGCTGTATCCTTCGCAATCACTAATGGGGTCTGAGTAAGCAATAAACAACCGAGCACAGACGGATTATGAGACAACGGGCCCCAAGGCACGGATATGATAAAGGCCCCTCAACACTCCCACATAAGAGCGAGACACCCAGTAACATAATGCAGGTGAATCACAACTCTAAGAGAAAGTGACTCAGAGGTGTTGTTTGTGGTCACTTTCTGCATCTTTGTGGTTGTTTTACACTCATTTACAGTTGTTTTTTGTCTCTACTTAGTTATTATATGTCTCTTTGTGTTCATTTTGTGTCTCTGTAGTAATTTATTGTCTCTTTGTGGTTTATTTTTGTATCTTTGTAGTTGATTTGTGTCTATTTGTGGAGATTTTTCATCCCCTTGTGGTTTTCTGATGTAGTTGTTTGATTGACTTTTCAACAAATATTGATAGCTGTCAGAAATCCATCCATGCAAATGAATTAATTTAATTATTGGTATTTGAGAAGACCTCATCTCGTGGTAGAAAAAGTGCAGTATGTTGATGTTTTGATGTTTTTTCTGCACAGCACTAGAAATTCTCGTGCTGGTGTTACCTCGTCTCTCCTCAGCTTCCTACTTCCTCCTCTTCTCTCCCCAGGACGGCGTTGCCATATGGCGGCTACGACAAGGGGCAAAAGTCCCTGACCTTCGAAATCCCAGAGTTCAATATGGCCCCCGAGGAGCCGGAGCCTCTGCCCTCCCTGCAGGCCGACATCCGCTCTCGCCCCTCGTTCAACCGTACGCCCATCGGCTGGGTCTGTAACGAGGACAACTCGCACATCCACATGGACCTGGACAACATCCCCTTCGACGGAGAGACAGACGACCTGTGAACACACATGCGCACACAAGCGTATTTACGTAGCCAGAGACACACATCAAAGTACATGCACTGGAACTCGTCAACACACACGTACAGCCTCACATCAGTGTATACATGAGAGCATCGGCGCAGCTCATAATTTACAACACTTACACCGACAACATAAACTCGCTGAGGCTCCCATGAACACGTGTTGAAATGTGCTTTAATCACATGGAAACGCAAAAAAAAAAAAGATTTAAAAAATGACTCGTGTTGATTTGAAAGGTTTCTCTCCTGGTCTCCTGTGTGTTTTCTTATCTCCCCAACTATGATTGAGTCTTACTGTGATTTTTGCATACCGAGAGCTGAAGTGAAACCCATGTGAATAGATGTAGATCAGCACGCTGCACTCTTAAAACAATGTATTTATGCAATAAAGTTCCCCTTTACAGAAAGTCTGTCTGCTTCTCATGTTAACACTGCATGAATTAGTCCTGCATTAATTATACAAAAAGGACTGTAAAAAAAAATTGAATGAATTTTTTACAAAATATTCTCAACCCAAGATCCACTTACTGGCTCTTTCTGGACGGTTGGAGCTGTGGCTCTGTTTTAATCATGTAATATCCTTGAAGAGACACCGTGGTTACTATATCAAACCCCCATATATGACAACTATAGCAACCATATCTCTGCAATATTTTATTGAACGTCATCACCCTCTACTTTTTCCTGTCCATTTATATTGCTGTGCTATCTAACAAAACCAAAAACGCATTAGAATCTAAAAACAGGATAAACTCTCAGCCTATACAGGCGCTCAATAATTTATGTAACTTCATAGAATAGTACAACATTTTGATTCTTATTTGCTTCCCTGCGAGACTTAGATGAGAAAACTGATCCACTCTCATGTCTGTAAGCTACTGTCACTGTTAGCTTAGCTTAGCATAAACACTGGAAACAGAGGGAACCTGCTAGCCTGGTTCACACAAATACAACAATATCCACCTATCAGCACCTGTAAGGTTCACAGATTAATACGTTATTTCTGACGGTGGCAGAAATTAAGAATAATAACTATTAGAAACTAACAGAAATAGTCAATCTTCTTTTGGTCTTGCTTACTTATGAAGGTCATATAGAGACGTTGGCATTAAATTGAGACTGTTTCATACTTTTAATACTTTTAATCTGTATAAAAGGTGTAAAAACAACATGTTCTACTGTTCATACAGTAGGTGAGAGGTCAAGATAGGATTGTTTAGTTTGTCAGTGATTTTTAAAGTCACTACAGCTGAGAGAAAACAGCATTAAAAGTGAAAAATACACCACACTACAGAGGATAGAGGATATTGAGAAAACTAAAATATCTTTGGATGCAGAAGTCTCATATAACTTTTGTGTCTGTCAGGAAAGTAGCAATAATTGGCGGTGGATTAATTTATTTTATCATGCAAGATCAGTTAGTCTGTAAAACAAGTGTTGTGTTAGACTTTTGTTTTTATAGATTAAACATCTGAGAATTAGCGTGTTAATTAGTGAGCCTTACAGGTGGTGGTGGATGGATATTGTTGTACGTAAGAAGCAGGCCAGCTGTTTCCTCTTGTTGTCAGTGTACTAAAATATGAATACATTTTTTTTTTCTTTAAATTATACAACAATATATGTCAAGTAATGGGCTTTTTTTCAGGAAATGGAGCGTGCAGTGTAAACAAAATTATAATCTAATAAAAATTACACAACAAAAAAAAAACTAATTATAACTTGTTAAAATAAACAAATAAAAACAAAAAAAGAGACTGAAATAACTAAGACGGCTCTTCTAAAGAGCATCAATAAATTTTAGCAGTTTTTTTTCATATACTTCAGTGATTTGCAGCATGATTGCTGTTTTATGTTCCAAAATGTAAACATGACTCTTTGCTAATGTTTGTCTGTTTATAACATGGAGCTTTATGTTGGTAACTGTCATTTTGTATTGGTTTATAGTTTTAACTGTTGGCAAGGTTACATTTCTTGAAACCAGCTGTATTTTATAACTCCATTAAGTCCTTGTCACCTGTATTAAACAGGCTGACATAATAATAATAACAATAACAACAATAACAACAATAATAATAACAGTACAATAATAATAATAATAATAATAATAATAATAATAATAATAATAACCTTTATGCCACTTTTCAAGACAGGTAACAAAATGATGTTCAACAGTCAACAACAAAATAGGGAAAAAGAAGAAAAAACAAACAAACAAAAACAAAAACTATTACCCTATAAAAGGCGTCCATGCCCCCCCAAACTGTGTCTTCCTCATCATTCAGTATTTCTGTCTCCACTTCTCTCTTGGCTGTAGCGGCCTTAAAAGTCACTTCCGGTCTAACCCGCGTCCAGGTGACCTCTCTCACCTGCTCTATGAATAGTTCAGCCGCTGCTCAAACAGATGTCCCCTGCATGTCGCACACAGCGGGGGCCTCTGTGTGTGTGTGTGTGTGTGTGTGTGTGAGAGGGCCCGGACAGGTGAGGGATGACATGATCACCGCCGTCCTCCGTTCGCCTCGCGCCCAGGAGGCGGCGGCAGCAGCGGGCCGAGCAGACCGGCCCGTCAAAAAGCAGCGACGTCACACGGAGACCGGGAGATGGCATCGGTATCGCGAGAGCGGCGTGCCGCGACCGCAGCGCTGGATGGCGCTGGTGGGGGCTGCGTGCGCCCACGGCTCGCCCTCCCTCCCGTCAGATCACACGGTGGGACACGCGAGCGGACGGAGACCGGCGGCGACGGCACCCGGGGTGAGTACAGAGACCGGGACCCCGCCCGGGCGTCAGCATGCATGTGACCGGACAGAATACAGCATCAGTAAACGTGTGTGTGTGTGTGTGTGTGTGTTGAGGGGCACTGAGGGGGGTCAGTAAGCGTGTCGTCCAGATGTGTGATCCTCAACAGATTTCTCCTTCTCCATCATCTCCATCATCACTCTCATCAGCAGCACGAGCAGCGTTGTGTGTGTGTGTGTGTGTTTGTGTGTGTGTGTGTGTGCATGTGCCCCCCCCCCTCCTCGTGCCTCTGTTCCTCCGTGTCTTGTCAGTTTTCTCCTTTTATCAGCTGCTCGGTGTTTCCCTCCGTACGCAGCAGCTCTCTCCTCCTCCTCTCGCAGTCCGGGCTCTCTGTGCGCAGTTACAGGTGTTGTTGTCTCCTCACGCCCCCCCACGCACACACCCCCCACTCCCAGGTACACGCCTCTGCACACGGTGGAGCGTGGCTCCTCTGTGTGTGTGTGTGTGTGTGCAAAATGTGGTGCGTGTGTTTTGCGTTACTCGGACTTGTTGATGGATGGACGAGAGACCGCAGACCCCCCTCCTGCTGTCATCGCTCCCTGTTTGTTGTTGTTGGTGGAGAAGGGGGGAAGGGGGGGGCTCCTCCATCGATTTAACGTTGCGGTCCCGATCGATGATTGATGTCTCCTCCGTCCCGCACCGTCACATCAGCGGCGATGACACAGCCCTCCTCCTGCCGGCTCACACGTGAATACTTACAACAAAGACAGAGGGGGGGGGGCAAAAAAAAGGTGCATCACCCCCCCCTCCCCCACTCCCGTTTGGCTGCACGAGACCATCACGCAGGAGCACATGCTTTTGTTTTTGTGGACTTGTGAGGACGTTGCAGTGAGTTATAGTGAATCCTGAAGGCTCACACCCCCCCCTACTCCCCCATTAACCTTCACCCACAACCAAAAATCCTGACCCTGCCATGAATTACAGATTAAAGGATCAAGATGCATGGTTTTATTTGTCACGTGCACAACAATTAGATATCAGAAAGAAATATTAATATAGATCAGGAAACCACACCGGTAAAAATGACTTGAAGATGCAGGAATGTTGAGCAGGTTTATCCCCACAACATCCCCACACACATGAAGACACACACACACACACACACCTTCACCCTCCAAACTGAGCTGAAATGTCGCCTTGACATTTAAGCTGGACTTATCATCAATTCTACTTTTTGGAGGTGAAACACTGAATTTTTTCTCCTTCTTTTCTCCCTTGTTGTTTTTTTTTGTAGCTTCCATTTATATATATATGTATTTATGTGTGTGTGCTTATCTGCCTCCTGCAAGATGTGCATTACCCGCTCCCTCCCTTTAAGCTGCAAAACGCCGGCTCTATGCCCGTATTTGTACTTTATATAACACGACGTGTCCTTATACACACTGCTGCGTCCATATTTCATGAGACGGCGTATCCTGCGGCCTCTCGTGCCGGAGGAGGAGGAGCGGGGATGTCCTGGAAGGTAAACTCGCGTTATCTTTGTCTACAAAACGGTTGCCCGCGCTGCCAGAAAATCCTGGCGTCCCATCTCCTTCCTCTTTGATTTTACTTTGGCGGGGTGGAGGTGGGGGGGTTTCCTCTGATGTTATTTAAATACTTTATGTGATTTTGTTCATGTTTTTTTGGTGCTCACACTCTGGAGGAACACCTGCTCAATCTCAAGATCTTGGCGCCTCTTTGCATTCAGAACATCGTGTGGCGAAACATTTCAGGAGATAAGTCCGTTAAAGTCACCTAATTGGTTTTAATTCGCAGAGATTTTGAGTGATCGCGGCCTCTCGTTGACGTTTTTCCCTTTTGAAGCGTCCCTGCCTCGGCGGTCGGGGTCGGGTTCCTGGTTCGGGATTACGAGGAGGTGCGAAGACGAGCAGATTAAGTCGTGGGGGAGGAAAGGCACGCTCATGTGTCTCCTTTGACCTTTACCGTCTCGTTTTCCTGGAACCGGCTTCTCTCTGACATGGTGGTAGTTCTCTGTTCGATCTAATGTCCCGCTTATTCTCCTCCTTTCCTCTCCTCTTTTTCTTTCCTTCCCTCCCTTTTCCCCTTTCCAGCTCCCCTATCCTCCTCATTTCTATTGTTTTCTCCTTTCCTCATTCCTAATCCTTTTTCTCTCGCCTCTCCTTTTTCTTTTCTCTCCTTTCATTTAATCTCCTCTTTGTTCCTTTCCTTTTTCTTTCTCTCCGCTGCTCTTCTTTCCTTTCCTCTCCGTTCCTTTCCTCTTTTTTTTTATCCTTTCCTTTCCTTTGTCCCCCCTCTAATATTGTCTCCTGTCCTTTCCGTTCCTTTCCTTTCTTTCCTACACCTCTTTTATCCTTTCCTTTCCTCTTCTCTTATTTTCTTTAGTTTCCTCTCATCTCCTCTTTCCTTTCCTCCTGTCCTCTCCTGTCATTTCCTCTTCTCTGTTATCCTTCTCTTTCCTTTCCTCTCATCTCCTCTTTCCTTTCCTCTCCTGTCCTTTCCTCTTCTCTGTTATCCTTTTCTTTTCTTTTCTTTTCTTTTCTTTTCTTTTCTTTTCTTTTCTTTTGCTTTAATTTTCTTTCCTTTTCTTTCCTTTCCTCTTTTCTTTCCTTTTCTTTCGTTTTCTTTCCTTTCCTCTTTTCTTTCCTTTTTTTCTCTCATCTCCTTTTTCCTTTCCTCTCTTGTCCTTTCCTTTTCTCTGTTGTCCTTTCCTTTCCTTTTCTTTCTTCCCCCACCTCTTTTCTCCTTTCCTTTCCTTTCCTTTCATCACCCCAAATCCCTGTCTCTCCTCCTCCGCCATCTCTCTGTACTCTGACTTAAACTGAAAAAAACCTCACATGGGTCCCAGCATGCATCGTAAATAAGGATGGTTATGTAATAGCCTAAATATTAAGCAAATATTCACCCCTCTGTGTGTTTTCTGCTAATAGGATTGGGTGTGCACATGTGCCACGGCGATAATGGGTTGCATCTAGGTTATCGCGTGCACGTGTGTGTGCGTGCAATTTCGTGTGTGTTTTCGCATGTATATGTATTTTAATGTTACAGACTCTGAGCAGGGAAATGACCTTGAAGCTTGCAAAAAAAAAAAAAAAAAACATCTCTGTCCCGCTAATATGCTCACACATGCGGCTGTACGTGTGCCTACTATATGTCCACACACACACACACACACACACACACACACACACACTGGAAACACACACATATAACTTCTCCGTAGAGACTCAAAGTGGGAAAGAGGAGGAGTGAGAGGAGCACAGAGGGGAGGATGAACTCTGGGCTCTCCCAATTGTCAACTAAGGCTATTTGAAGTTACACATAACCCACTTACAGGGAAACCACTGTGTGTGTGTGTGTGTGTGTGTGTGAGAGAGAGCACATGCATGTGAGGTGAAGTTTTTCGGAAACGGAAGGGAAATGGACAGAGATGAATGGGATAAGAAGTGGAGAGAGTGAATGAGAATGGAAAATAGAGGTCAGTGGAAGAAAGTGAGTGAAGTGAATGGAAGAGAGAGAGGGAGAGAGAAATGAAAGTGCAGCCGGTTTGTGAAAGAAAACATCAAGACTTCTGTGTTTTACAGGGACGTATAAATATACTTCTCACCGTTATGTTTTCTCGAGTGGGAGGGAGACAGCGTGAGAGACGACCGATTGTCCTCGGGGACAGTATCAGCTCTTTGTTCGGCTTGCATGACACCGGTGTCACTGTCACCGAGGCGCACTAGAGAGAAAGAGAGAGACGGAGGGGGAGAAACAGTGGCTTTACATCTAAATGACAAAACAGCGTCACAGACAGCATTTTTATTTCCATCCAACTCCGAGGCCGGTTTCTTCGAATTTTAACGTGTTTCCTCCTCAGCTGGAGGGAATAAACAGGATCGCAAAATGGAGAACTAAGAAGCAAATTAGACTAATGAGAAGAGAGTAAGATGGGAGTAAGATTTTTTTTGTGTTACTGCAGATCAGTTTTGGACGTAAAGTATCTGAAGATGAGAGCAACGAAATATGTGACCTTTCCGGGAGGTCATATTTTAGATGCTGCACATACACTATATGGCCAAAAGTATGTGGACACCACACTTTTCTGCAGTTTTTCTCTTTTAGTGGTTTGGCCATAGCCTCACCTGACCTCAACCCTATCCAACACCTTTGAGATGAACTCGAACGCAGACTGTGAGCCAGATCTTATCACATCGTCACAGCATCACTGCCAAAACCTCACTAATGCTCTTGTGGCTGAACGGGAACAAACCCCTGCAACAGGTTACGAAGTCTGGACAGCCTTTATTGTTATGTTGTCCACGTACGTTTGATCATATAGTGTTTTGAAGTTCCTAACCTAAGGAGTTGGGATCAAGATAAATGAATGCAAATAAGAAATAAAAATATACATGCTTAGAAAAAATGTCAGTACCCCAGTAACCCTATCCTGATTTATGGAGCAATCTTTATTTTTGATGAGAAATATTTGGTATAAAAATCCTTTTTAAAACATAGAGGAGATATTTGGAAATTCCCAGTCAGCTTTTCCAATATGACACATGATGCTCTACAAACTAGCTCCAATATAATAAACCACCGTGAAACAGCTTCATGCTATAATCGGTCCAGAGGCAAAATGACCTCAAATTTACCTAAGAATTTATCACCACAACATCCTTCTCGTGTTGCTATGGAGAGACGGAAATAAAGAGAGAAAGAGAGTCAACAACATGAAAGAGAAGTAATGCAAAAAAGAGGAAAAAAAGGAGCTGGTGCCCCTCTCAGCTCTGTTGATCTGACGGCTGAATAGTGATGAGCGCATGTGCAGGGATGTTTTGGCCGAATGTTTACATTGATGGCAGAGATGTGGATCGGGGAGCGTCACGAGCACCAGGGGCTCCTTCGCATATAAACTCATGCAAACAGTTTTGATAGGAGGAAGAGAGAAGACACGGGCGAAGGGGAAAGTAGTAAGTCCGTTAGCGAAAAGGTGGGATAATAGTGCAAAGGACAGAAGCAGTAGGAGAGAGAAAGAGGCATAAACATGACAGGAAATGCAAGAAAGTGAGGAAAGTGTTTGTTTTTTAAGTGAGTGACCCCCTTTTATGTGTACTAAATGTCATGACAGCAGTGAGATTAGTTAAAGAAGAAGGAATATTAGCAGATATATAGAGGTAAATAAAGTAGTCCTAGTAAGTATAGTGGTGGTAATAGGTAGTAGTAGTGGAAACATTAAAACAGCTGTCTGTCGTCAAGCTTATCGATCCACAAGTGATCATCTGTCTTCATACTGACACATACTTCCATTTACATAAAAACTGAGAAACACCATTTTAATGTCCAAACCCTGAAGCCAACTCCTGGTCATTAACTTAAGTCTGAAACACGTCTCTTTTAGTTGTTTAAGAGTCAGACACCAGAAAAAAAGAACCTCCCTTAAATTGAAATACAGAGTATAACTACTATAAAATGTGCATTTTTTGTAAAACTCTTCCTGTTGTGAAGAAAATCCCATTAAAATGTCTGTTTAAATGTAAATCATTAAAAAAATATATGGTTTCACTTAAAAAAAGGCTCAGTAACCTCCTCAAACAGCTGTGTCATTTTTAACAAATGTTTCTCAAACATCAGTAATTAGTACATTATGCTGGGGACTATTTCCAGAGGCGGATTGATACATATTTTGGATCTCTAGTCAGTGTTTACCGTATGGCAGCAGGATGGTGTTTGTGGTGTCGACTTAAAATAAACTACAGTTCCCATGAAATGAAGGAACGTCACACAGTGCAACTCTGCAGGCCGCTGATGTGTTTTTAATCGTTTTTTTGGTCAACAACGGAGCTCGGTGGCACAGAGGAATGAGCTGCAGTTTAATGGGCTTTGGCTACACACGGATCAGTCGTGTCATATTTTTAGTTTTGGTCTCATCGTAGGATCTGTTGACAAAGAAACATAGAAAAGAAAAAAATATCTGTTATCCTTCTTGTGTCGCTGTTGAGGCTTTAGTCTGAGTTGTCATTGCACCGAATACCCTCATATTGTAAAGTGTTGGTTATATTTTGGTCCTTAATACTGTAGGAGCACCTGACATTATAATGCGTCCTGATGCTACACCGTCACAGCCTCAGAACACATCAGGAAATTGAGTCGACACGCGAAATCAACTTGTATTGCATTGCATCACAAGAGCCTTGTTTCTATTTTTCAGGTCACTCAGTGTATTAAAATACAAGGTGCCATTTGTGAGGCCGTTATATAATATAATTTTATGTATTACATGTCTGTATAATTCAATCTGAACCGCAACTCCTCAGATGATGAATAGGTGAAAGGGTCGGTTGGTTCACCAAAATGACCAAAAAACATATTTCTTTACTCGCCTCACCACACACAGTATAATGGAGGTGAATGCAGTTTCATTTTTAGTTTTTGGTGCTCACAGTAGAGGAAATGACATCTTAAAATACACAGAGCTGCTCCTGTCAACACTCTGTAGGCACTATCTTAAGCAGAAAGTATTTCCAATGAAAACTGTTGACAGTGAGGTCTGTGAATTATCCAGAGCAACCAGGACTTCTGGAAACACACATTTCTGCTGAGCTCTTCAAACATCATTTTTCAGTGCCGTGAACTGTGCGGTGGCTGCGGATGTCTTGGAGGCGGTGGAGCTGGTGCTACCAACCCTTTGAATCGAACCCCAACTTGGTCCCGATTCAAAACCCGACCTCAGATCCACATCCTGACCCTGGAAGAAGTCAGGACCTCACTTTGTGGCAAAGTCACTGAAGCTGGGACCGATTATCAGAAGGTTTTAAAGATGAGGCCACACACACAACCACACACACACAAGTAGTGTCTGTGTCTTCGTGTAAAACAGTGTCTTCACCTCAACATCTCACGTGGAAAATGTCTTCCATGTGTGGTCGCCGTCTGGGTTGCGACCACAGGTCCTGGTTTCCTTATGCCTGCCAGTGCAGGGTCAGGGAGTTTGACTGACTTGTGCCTTGACTCACTCTGGCTTCCAGGAACTCTCCACCATCAATACACATCATCATCATTCGCCAGCCGAGTCTGTGTGTGTGTGTCGCTGTATTTGTGTTGCAGCGTGTGTGCATGTGTGTGTCTGTGTGTGCTTTCTCAACCAGTGCAGCACAGTGTGTCTTTCAGTTAAATCACATGGTACGGCTTTTCCCCCGTGTGCCTGCTGCTTGGCCTATTTCCATGGTAACTAGCCGAAGATGTGGACACACACACACACACACACACACACAAACACACACACACACACATGCAGGCCACATAAACAGCGCTTGTGCGAGGGCTTGCCAGAGCGATCTCGGTTGTGTATGGCTGTAGGGTGCAGTCAGAGAGAGGATGTGTGATCACACACTCCACACAGGCTCAGCGGGAGACACACACACACACACACACACTGGCACACACATGCACACACACTGTATGCTGAGACAGAAGCTCAGGATGCTGTAGAGGAAAAATGGCACACAGGGGCATGCCAGCCAAATCTCTTTATAAATCCTCCGGCAATTTGCATTTGTTTGTTTATAGATGAATGTATAGAATGTGAATTTCTCTGTTTTTTACATACATAGATCATGAACAGATAGATAGATAGATAGATAGATAGATAGATAGATAGATAGATAGATAGATAGATAGTGTGGGAATTTGTCAGGATGCACGTTAAGATGACTGTGTGACAAGTGGGTGAACATTGCAATGTTGTCTTCTAACAGTTGCATAATAATTCCTTCTGTATTCGCTCCGATGCGTTTCTTGTCACGACAGCGCCCCTACCTCCTTCCCACCCCCTCACCACCCCACCTTGCCGCCCTGATCCCGTGCGGCCATCGCCATAGCGACGGCCCACGCCGCTCGCCTGCTCGCCTGCTCGCCGCAGCCTCCCCGCGCCCTCTGGCCTTTCGCCAAAGGGGGGTGCTATGGCGGCAACGCAACCCGGCAACCAGGCGAGGGAGCTTTGCCAAAAGTGGGGAAGCTATAGGGGAAGAGAGGGAGGGAAGGGTGGAGGGGGTGCACTGCGGATCTGTTAGATACTGCCCTGTGGTGTTATGCAACTTCATGTACTCACACCCACGCACACTTACTGTAGGGTGACACACACACACACACACACACACAGGCTGCCTGTTTTTCTCTCAATCCCCCTCAAACACACACATTCAGAAGCGATGCTTGAACCAGCATAAGCTCCAGATAATGTCGCTAAGTACCGGATATGAAATGACATAACAGATTTCTCCAAGCAGTCCCTGTGTCATACCACTGATGCAATGTTGATTTTCCATGATTCATGGTATGAAGGAAATGACGTTACACATTTAAATCAATCGCATTTTGGCCTTTTGGAGGCAGGAGACTGTCAAAACAAGCTGACAAATACACAACCACGTCATTAGTGTTGATAGTTAACATTTAGCACTGTTTCTGTTTCTGTCCAACTAATGTATATTGATCCAACACTGGCTCTCCTTGTTGCTCTGCTTTGGTCTCCACCATCCTCTGCAAAAAATTAGCTGGCTCTTTAAATGCTAAATGTGCACTAACTGAACAATAGTAATAGAAAATGTGATACATTTTGACATATAATTGCAGCGTTAATGATCCGTGGCGTATTTTATAACGGAATTATTGATTAATGCAGGTTTAATGTTTGATTTAATCCTTAAAGGTGATGGAGAGACGAGGTCAGTAGGTCGGGGCTACTATGGTGCTGATCTCGCCCTTCACCAGTTTATGATGGTGTGGCAGTGGACATTATTTGACTTTTTAAGCCAGTTTTAAATCTTTAGTATGTCATTACCGATCAGGACAGGATAATCTCAGCTGCTTTTAAACCAAGAGAGGGCGTCTAACAGTATTTAAAGTTTTTATCTGCATTGCTAACAATGTTTTTTACTACCGATTAATATCAGTATAATTCACAGTGTACATTTTTTACAGTTAAAGGTACCTAACCTATTGTTTTCTTATTTTGCTGTGCTCAGGACATTTCAGGACATTTCAGGACATCAACTTTTGGGCAGCGTGCAGAGTGTGAGGATGGGACTTTATAAAAACGTAGTGAGCACCAGAAGAGTTTTGAGAGTGTTGCCTTTAACAGCAACCAACAAATCCTACTCATTATACCTTTAACAGCTAAAAAAAAAGCATTTTTTGTGTTTTGTTTAATTAGTTTTACTTCCACAGTTGTGTCTGTGTCTGCTAACAGGAATCCTTGCGAGTCGCTTTGTGTGATGAGTCCTAACTGGTTGGTCTTTGTGTCTTGCAGGCGAAGTGACAGAGCAATAGAAAGCACTGAAGGGGTCACCACATGGGAGCAGCAGTGCTGCCTAATCAACATTCGTCTGACAGAATCTGCCAAAGGACGCTTTGGACACGCTCTCATGTCCTCAAACACAAACTGCTAAATCCAAGGAGCTAAAAAAGGAAAAACAAAAAGCCAACCGCTGGCTCCGGCAGGTGGACAGATTTTAAAGTAAAAACACGGCTGGAGAGGGGGAGGGTTGTATGGGTGCTAAATCCCCATCCAAGACACACCGCATCTCCTCGTTCAGCCGCTGCCGCCTCCCTCCTCTTCCTCCCTCCGCCGCCTCCTCCTTCGCGTTTCTCTCATTCTCCCTCGTTCTCTCTCATGGGAGTGACATAGAGGCCGTCGCTTGGTCTGCTGCTCCGCCCCTTCCCCGCCTCTCCGTGGAAACGGGGGCGTCCAGGTAGTGATGTCGTGGAAGAGGAACTACTTTGCGTCGGGTGGCGGAGCGGCAGGCGGGGTGCAGGGGCTGGTGACCCCGCGAACCATGACCTCTATCGCACCCAGCAAAGGCCTGAGCAACGAGCCGGGACAGAACAGCTGCTTCCTCAACAGTGCTCTGCAGGTCAGTCGGATTAACACACACAAACACGCAAACTGAGGGCAGTCAGAACGTATTACGGGAGTAAACATGTTTTCATGGAGATTTTTGGGACGGTGTAGCATTCTGCCCAAGTCAGTCACCTGACCTCAATCCACCAGCTCATGTCAATTGAACATATTTTCATAGAAGTAATGGAAAAGTATGACACCTGGTCCAAAGGCTCTGAATAGGTTTCACATGTTTTATTAACACTTTTTATTAGCAATTTTATTTGCTAATAAAAAATGTCAAAACTACAGTATTTGGACTAGTGAGTGAAAACTTTGTGTACACAACAATTCAGGATTAGAATAAAAGCCTGGGAAAGATGCATGAGTGTGGCCTGCAGAGCATCACGAGAAGAAACCAAGTGTCTGCTGAAGTATGAGGACTGCTGGCTTTTTGATCGTCAATGAAATATTAAATATGATGGCTTTAACGTGTCCAATTACTTTCTATCCCGTAAAGCTGCACAAATGTGGTGAAAAGAGGGACACAGATCGTAGACTGATCATCCGATAATGGTGTGGATACCCTTTATGTTGCAGCTGAAAATCACAATTTTCATCTCGCAGTCTTTTTTTTCGATTCAGATCCAATGTGCTGGAGTACAGAGCCAACACAATGAGGACATTTTCTTACTGCACTGAAAACATCCTTTCATGCCAAAAATACAAAAAAATAGAGTTTTTTCGAGATAAAAATGCCAGAATTTCACACCTCTGCCAGAATAATTGTGCTTTTTAGCGACAGTTGTTTCCTTTGAGATGTGATGGATGACAGAAGCTGCATCTCTGATACTCCTCATGTTTGAATACTGAGATTTAAAAAGTTATAATTTGGTCTTTACAATATGCAATTTTGTGATTTGTGCATGTGCATGATTGGCAAAAAATTAGCTTCTACCTTCTATAGTTCTATAGTTTCTATTTTATAAAAGGTTAAGGTGTTTATATTCTAGCCATTCTCCTGAAATGCTAAGTCACACACTCATGCACCCCCACAGCCCGCCCCTCCCCCCCACACGCTGCAGTAAATTGATATTTAAGCACGACAGGGATGAGATTAGGAGCATATTAACGGGTGTTTGCGTGTTTCGGTGGGTTTTGGCAGCGATGCCGGCCTGGCTTCAGCGTGGACATCCAGCTTGTGTGTGGAGATGCTTACACTGCGCCGCTACTGCTGCATCTCCTCTCGCTCTTTACACACACACACACACACACACTCTTCCCTCCTCCCAAGACTTCCAGCTGGCACAAACATACCTACTGTACGCACACACACACACACACACACATAAATGCCTCTTGACTACTGGCTTGAAAGAGAGAGAGAGGGAAGAAGAGAGAGAGAGGGGGGTTGGAGTAAGCTGAAGAGGGAGGGGGGTGATGAGGCAGAAGCTTAGGGAGAGTTGAAGAGAGCAGAAGGGATAGATGAGAAGAAGAAAAGTTGCTGAAGGAGGAGAAGAGAAGAAAGAGGGATGAGGAGTATACAGTATGAAAAACCTGAGGAGAAGACTAAAAGGGATACTGCCGGGAGAAAGAGTGGAATTAAAGAGTCAAATAAGGTAGGGATGAAAAATGAAATGTGTTTGTGATGAGAGGAAGAGAGAGAGAGACAGGATGATGAGGAGAAGGGAGAGATGAGGATGGTGGGGGACAAAGTGAAGGACGTGAAGTTTCTTTGTGAAATGGAGGAAAACGCCCCAACAAACGCGTGCAAAAGCGGCTGCAACCGGGAGGGAAGTGGGCCGCTTCAAGAACACGCATGCACACACACATGCACACACACAGGGGAGGGAGGAGGTTTAACAGGACGCAGACAAGTGAGGATGAACTGCACGCTGGCTTTTATCTCCGCGCGTGTGTGTATTCATGTGTGCACGTTGGCTCGTGTTATCTTCATAGAGGCGGAGGGTGCATGCGTGGGTCGGCGCTCAGCTTGTGGCAAGTACGAGGGGTCAAAGTTCAGGTGTTGTTAGCGGCGGCGGCAACTAAAAATATTATTGCATTTTTTACTTTTTTTATTTCAGACCAATTTGTTCTTTTTGTCTGTAAATGTAAAAAATGTTTAAATGCAAATGTTAAAGTGAAAAATGTGCATCACGTTTGAGTTTTCCAAAACTCAAAGATATTCAACTTATGATGAGACAAAAAAAGAAGCATAATCTCACATTTGAAGAGCTGGAAGAACCAAATGTTCATTTATTTCATTTTTACTTGAAGAATTACTAAATTTATTGTCACTAAATCTGCTGATGTCAACAATCAGCACTTTATAAGACTGCTCAGCAATATTTTCTCCTCAGTGCACTTATTGATAGTAAGTGAAATACTCTCTGCTGCTTCCTTGCCCTTAAGGGCCCCTTGGGCATGACAGTTAGCCCCCCGCTGCTGCAGTGGAGCTGCAGGGTGGCAGCAGCATCAGTAGCAGAATCAGTAGCAGCAGCATCGTGATTGTTTGGTGTAATGAGAGCGAAAGAAGGTGCTCTGAGGTAAAGTGTGTGTACACGCTCAGCAACTTTTCACTGTGTAACAGGGAAAAAATGAAATAGCTGAAGGAGTTACAGAGCACAGCTTTGATGACGCAGAAACACATGAGTTCACTCACCTAGCTGTGTTGTATGCATGTGAATATCTGTGTGTATATCTGTGTGTGTGTGTGTGTGTGTGATACAGCGATGGGGAAAATGTAAAATGTAAAAAATCTGCAAGAATACCTCATTCGTTTTTACTCAGTGAGATTAACTTTGGACATTTGATGTTATCAAACGCTAATCTTAACTTCATCGTTGGAAAGTCTGACAGCTGCACACTTTCAAGTGTTTTTATTTTATTTATTTAAGCATCATTTTAAACATCATTACAGGTGAAATCAAAGGACATCATGAATGAGGTGTTACTGAATCTGGGTTAGACTGATGTGGAAGTACACTACAAAATGACGCTACGGTACATACAGAGCTACAATCCCCCGCAGAGAGGAAAACCTTTGCGAATAAAAGTCTGAATTGTTTGACAAAACAAAAGAGATGCAAAGATGCATTCAGTATCACAGAAACTACAAATAAAACAGGGACGTTTGTCTGTCAGATATGTAGCGGTCCTTTAGCTTGCTTCAGTGCAGGGCTGGTTTTCATAATTTCTGATGTTTTGTGCAGAGCAGACTGAGCAATAAGGCCAAATCATTTTCCTTACACAGTATTTGTGTGTTTCCAGCTGGAGGGCTCCACTGCAGCAACCCTGTCTCTTAGAAATGACTTTCGTTACTACTCATCTGGAAAAACAAGGGTGTTTTAAAGGATATGTAATGCCTATTGGATTATTTTCTTATTTCTTATTTATATTTATTAAAAATCTTAATATACTAGTAAAATATTCTGTAACAACATATTTAATTTTTTTTCCCAATGTTAGATCTTGCTGCAGTGCTTCTTGATAAAAACTATTTTACATTATTTAGCTTATTGATTCTTTTTGAGGCACTGGCAGTCTCTGGTTAAGACGAAGAAGAGTGTCATGGTGCTGGTTTAATACAGATTATAAGAATAGGTCTGCAGTGACTTCAAAAACGAGAATATTTAACCAAAACCACAAACCTCCATCACAGTTCCTTTGAGACTTCAGCATTCATTAATTTAAGAAATGAAGGTTGTGTCGGCCATCACAACATAAATGTCAAGAAAACACTTTAAACCTTATGAGTACTTTTACTGTTTTTACTATGAGCAATGTCTCATTAGCTGTTAATAATAACATAATGATAAATAATAATGGCTTAATTCCGTTTAGCTGTTTCAGTATTTGTGCATGTCGGCTCACTGTCACACTCGCAAGGACACCTGAGTGGAAAGGAGCCATTGTTAATGCTGTTAGTGACACCTGTGTGTTTCCTGCAGTGACAAGTCAAAGTGCCTGCTGTGAAAACTGCTGGCGGAAAAAGAAAAATTCAGGGCCGACCGTCACCATGTGATGCACAAAATGCACAGGAAAAGAGATGCCATGGCCACGTGGGGTAATAGGAGACTAGAACAGGAGGAGCCGGGGGGTCAGGAAGGGCAGAAATCCACCAACGCAGCCAGAAACAGCAGTGTGAGGCAGAGCAGATTATGACTGATTGTGATTGTTTTAATTGAATACAATGAGTGGCCTGTTTGGATGTGATTGGTGTTTGTAGCAGCCATATGATCAGCTGATATACACAAGCTTAGTAATCGGACAGAAATTTCAAGTCACTGTGACAACGACCATGTTTCTTTCCATTAATGACAAATATCAGGAAGTGTGAAAGTGTGATTTGTGATATTGGGATATATTGATAAAACTGACTTGACATTCTTCCTCTTGGAAATGAAAATCTTAATTCATAAGCATCTTTTCAATACATTTATTTTGCTGCTGCAGTCTCACTTTGTCTGGTGGCTTATGTTTGCTTTTATCAGCAAACTTTATTGTTACATAAATGTCTGAATCTTCTCCTCTAGTGCTACCATTACACCATGTTTTACCTATCACTTTTATTCTGTTGTGGCCAAAGGTGTTGTTAATTTGTATGAGTTGAATTTTGAGTGTTGAGCGCTAAAGTCTCTCAGGGGAATGAGTGTCTCTGACTTCATTTGTGGCATGTAGCATCAGAAAGCTTCTCTATTTCAAATTTCATATAAAATCTTGAAAATCTTTGATCTTCATGTTGAATTTACAGGAAACCCCCTTCAGATTTCAGGCCTGGTTGATTTGGTGGCACTTGTGGTGATGGTATTAAAGGTGCACCAACACTTTGAGCGGCTGCTTTACAGATCGCTGCCGACAAACTCATATCCTGTGGCTGCTTCACAATAAAAGCCACCCGGTGTTTGACCAGTTGAGTTGCGCCACCAGCAGTCAAAAATACCGTAAAGAGAGATAATTACAAAGTGTAATGTAAATACAAATTCCTTTATAAATGAGCCTGTAAACATCTAACTTCAAACAGGGAGAGAGGACATCCTCTTCACCACAGCCAATCAAATAATGGCATTTTTATTTCAGATATCATTGGTTAGATTTGTCCAGTACTTAAATTACAATGACAGCAGCTGGAAGATGATGATCCCTTAAAACATGAGCTGATTAGGTAATTTCTATTTCCTGCGTGTGTGTCTGTAACTTTTGATGGTTGTTAGTTAGTTGTGCTATAGATTCTTTTCTCCAAGTTGCTCCTGCAGATAAAATAAGCAGCAGAGAGAGAGAGAGACAAACGGAATAGGGGTGGAGAAAGAGGGAGAAAAAGAGATAGAGGGATGCGTTCAGAGGGGGAGAAAAACAGATGGATGGATAGATAGATGGATTGTGATAAAGAGAGATGGGCATGGGGAGAGTGTGCCCTCCTTGTGGCTGCTGCAGTGCTGTGCAGGGAGCCGATTCATCACGACCAAATAAACTACAGAGAGAGGAGGGGAAACCGAGAGGGGTGGAGGAGGGTGGTGGAAGGGGGTGAGGTAGGACGCATACACTAGCGTCAGCATGCAGTCTGTCATCCTCCGCCCCCTCTTTCCTCCACCCATCACTCCCTCCTTAACACACAAACACACACTCACACACACACACTGTGCAGACTTGTATTGCTAAGGTTTCCATACATATTGGTCTAGTGTGTGTGTGCACATAGACCCACAACTGTACGTGCATGCTGTAAGTGTGTCTGTGTGTGTGTGTGTGTCCTGGTCCTGTGCACGAGCGCTGCAGATCTCAGTCGAAGCCTTAGGGACAGTGTTGTGTCAATATTATCTTTCAGCATGCTGAATGAATGTACTGAGAGCTCTTTCCTATAATTATGCACTAGAGAGGAGAGAGAGAGAGAGAGGGAAGGACGAGAGGAGGTCCACCTGATGTTCCTGAAAATGTACAAAAGTAGAAAACACACTCAGTGGGAGCTGTTGGGGAAAAAAAAATAAATAAATTAGCCGAAAATGGCTGAAAGCCACACAAAGCTGCAGACCGGGGTGTTGATTCTCTGCGAGCGTCTCACATTACAGGAAGTCATTTGATTCAGTGTGAGTATAACAAAATATTGCTGGATTTTTAAGCTACAGGAAACTTGATTAAGAGTCAAGTTCGTGTTTCCCAAAGCACCCAAAGTCAGGGAAAGCATCAAATTAAAGTCATGAGTGATCCGGAGTTTACTGTAACAGCGGCACTGCAGCATTGTTTCTCTCACAGTGTGTGCAAATGAGATCAATCAAAACCAATCAAGACGTCCAGAAATCAACAGGGCTGAGGTTGCCATGGCAATACCTGAACTGTGCACAGTGTAAAGGTAACACAGGAATCCCTCCCTACAGCCACGAGCTGTTTGCTTCAGCCTGTTGAGTTTTTAACCTCCCCAAACTTCACCGTTTTCAACCCAACATGTGACTGAAAGGAAAGAAAGCTCGGTGACCTCGGTGACACGCTGCCCCGAGCGGATAAATTTACTCTGCGTGTTTGCTGCTGCGAGAAGAGTTGAATTGCACCTCCACAATAACATCTGACATTTGACATGTCAGAAGATAATGTATCTATATCAGCTTTTCACAAACGTTTTTTCAAATCACAGCACGTCGTCGTAAATTCTCCTTTCAGATCTGTCCATCACTCGCTCTGTCTGTGGCTATTTCTGACTGCAGTGCGCCCACAAAGTGTTGCGTTACTATGGCAACCGGCAACCACGAGCTGTCATGCCACCAATCTTAGCAACGGCATAACAGCCTATTTAAAAGTGTTATTAAAATGGTGATTCCAGAGTTTCTGAAAAACACGAGAGAAAATCATTATTGAAAAATTTGGATGAAAAGATAGAAATGAGCAAATCTTGTGGCTCCAAAAGTGGGTGAGCGGTGGCACCCACTTTTGGAGCCACTGATCTAGATTCTGATCACATTTTTAATTTGTAAATGGATTAGTTCACTATTGGGCTAAAAAAAAAAAAGACTCAGTCTCATTCCTACTTATTGCTCGAGATCTTGCTAGAAAAAGCATCACGTTAAACACACAAGTTGCAAACTATGAAGAAACATTTTAAAGATGAGAAAAGAGGATGAACAACACAAGAAAAACACACGCAAGAATTGAAAAAGGCCTCCGTTCCAGTGGGAGTTGCAGGAAAACCTCACTTGTTTGGCTAAATAAGATACACAGTTTATCCCATTTTAGATCTCAGAAGCTGATCCAGTTGCTTTATTTTCCTTTTTTCTTTTGTGTGTGACTGTGCGTGTTTCGTCTCTCAGGTTTTGTGGCATCTCGACATCTTCCGAAGGAGCTTTCGACAGCTGACCACGCACAAGTGCATGGAGGACTCGTGCATCTTCTGTGCTTTAAAGGTAAGAAAAACCTCTCGCGTAGCCCTCTAATGATGGTTATCACTAACTACCTATTGGGAATGTAAACCAAATATGTTCACTGATGTGTTCTTATATGAGGTGCTTGTACATTACTTGAGTATTTGCACTTTGGGAGACTTTCAACTTTTCCTTCACCACATTTCAGAGGGAGACGTTACGTTTTTTTACCCCCACTACATTTATTTTGAGACTTCACACAAATCCTCAGATAAACTTCTAACATCTCTAATATGTTCAGTCTTTTCCTTTCTTTTCATCCATCTTT
Source organism: Scortum barcoo (assembly GCA_023238725.1). Lineage (NCBI taxonomy): Eukaryota > Metazoa > Chordata > Actinopteri > Centrarchiformes > Terapontidae > Scortum > Scortum barcoo. Next base: position 5,504,825 of record CM041542.1, read on the forward strand.
TTTTCTTGGATACACTCGATGGAAGGAGAGACACATCTATAAACATAGCAGGGGAGATTTTTGCAGCAGCTCTCCAATACTTTTGATTACTTGCTTCAAAAAAGGAGAAACAAAAAGAGCATTCCTGCACAAAATGAAGAAGTTTTGTGTATAAACCTCTTACAGTGAATACACATTTAGATGGTCTATATTGACATCTGTGTAACACTGTAGAGTGCACATTTACACACTACACCTATAACTGACCACCAAATCTATTTTCAATGGTTTGTCCTTTTTTTGTTTTACTCTTCCTTTCTTTCTCTTTTCCTGTCTTTGGTTTCTTACCTTGTTTATTCATTCCAACATTGGCACATCCATTTGTCTTTCTTTTAGTCCTTCTTCTTATCGGTATTTCCTTTCCTTTCCTTCATCAATTGGCCTAAAATTACAAAAAGCAGCGACACTAGACACTAAATACCTTCTCTAGATATCAAGACTAAACTGTTTTCCTAAATACATTACTTAAACTTTACTTTTAATTTTTTGAATGTAGGAATGTAGGATACTGTGTTTTTTTCTCTGTGGTGTTTTGTTTTGTGTTGCTTCTTCTTCTTCTTCCACCACTGAGTAAAATACATCACTGATACACCCCAGGCATCTTCTTCAACTAAAGAGCCGCCTCTCAGTAAGTGTTCAGAAACAGCACATGTAATAGCTTTCGTAACATGTGCGTTTCAGGTTGACTTGCCGCTGTTGTTCCCGCAGCGGCTGATAGAAAGAAACCAAACAGAAGATGAAGATCTGTAACATCACGAAGCCCTCGTAATGAACGAGCCTTATGCAGCTCTGTTTCAGCCATTTGTTGCATCAATGATGACAAATATGTGTCTGAGTGAAGGGCGGTTGGGTGTAATGTGCTGTGGTGTAGTAGTGTGTGTGTGTTAGTGCGTGTGTGTGAGCTGCAGCGTCAATGTGTGTGTTCCACACGCTGTTCTGTCTCCAGCGCTTCTCTGTAATTAATTGGCTGACTGAAAGCGCTGAGCTAGCAGAGCCCATGCTGGGATGCTACACTACACACACACACACCTCTACACATGTACACAAATCTTACTTCCATGCTGCACACATTAGGCTGCTACACACATGCACCTTGAGGTCCTCACAAATCTGCCTCACCACGCTGGGATGCTACACACACACACACAGGTTTGTGGGCGTGTTGTGCGCACGTCAGCTGTGGGTATACGAATCAAAGGTATTGTCACCGTGTTAAGTGCTCCCATTTCCCTGTCAGTTTTCATTAACCGTCCTGTCGCTGTGTCTCCTCCATCAGAAACGAGCAGATGTAACGTCATTCTTACAGTCTGTTTGTAGCTGCGCTCCCCACGGCAAAGGAGATAAAAGTCTTTGAATAACTGGGCTAGACTTCGCAGCAAATGAACTTTAATGGCCTGTTAAATTTCCAAACATCCATTTTTAGCAAAGCCACGGAAATAAATGACAATTACGGGCGCTTTTATTTTGGAGGGATCGCGTGTGAATTTTGGTTTATCTGCAGCAGAGAAAGACGCCCGCCCTTGTAGTAAACATAAGTTCAGAGGCTGCCTGTGGCTATCCCTCTAGAAATCACTGCAACACTTTATCTCTCTCAACAGCAAAGCAGTCACACACACATGCAGATACCTGACACACACACACACACCGCAAGGAATAGGGAGAGAGAGAAGACGAAAAAGGAAAGAGGAGGAAGTGGGAGAGGAGAAAAGAGAAAGATGAATGAATGTGGGAGTTGGTGTAGATTGCTCCACACTTAGACCAATATAGGCACACACACACATGAATGCACACACACACACACACACACACACCTCCCTCTCTTACTCACTCTGCCTCTTCCCTCCCTGTTCTCCTCCTCCTCCTCCCTCCCTCCCTCTGTAGGGTATATTCCCCCTCCATTCTCCTTGGCGCATTGCTGCAGTCAGCACAGCCACCATACACACACACACACTCACACACAGACACACACATACAGACACACACCCTATTGCTCACACAGTCCCTTTTCCCTCTTCTCTCTTTCTCTGTTTCTCTTTCTCTCCCTCACACACACACACACACACACTGTCTGTACGACTGCATTACCTTTCCCACTGCCAACCCTCGGCCTGCACACACTCAGCCACACTCACAGACTGAAGCCTTTTGTTTCAGAACATTTTCTCTGCACATGCCCACAGCCATCTTGGTAATCTGCAAACAAAATGTCAAACGTGGGCTCTGAAATTTTAACATAACCAAAAACATTATTAAGAAAAAAGAGGAGAAATAAAACAAAACTATGTTGAGGAAGATGAAGGCTTGACTTTAGACGTACACCTGACTGCACCTGTCGTTACATTTCTGTGAAGGCAGTGTCACATTCAGTAGAAGAGGCTACACAACAGGTGCTTCTCCTTCACGTGCTTCTCATTTGCTGGCATCCTTACTCAGTATATTATTCACAGGGAGGAGGTCAGGGTGGATAGTTGAGTGTACAAACTCTGTCTCTTGACACTGCTGGTAACATCCTGTGTCCCTCTGTAGGTTCAGGCTACTAGAACAGTTGCTGTAAGCAAGAGGAAGATGGTGTTTTTTGTTAAATGGATGCCTTAAAGGTCCGCCAAGAGGTGTCGGGAAGTAAGACTGCATAAAAAATGTAGTTTAAAGCCTTCTGCGGCTCCAGAGAGGGCTGTGTGAAGTCTGATGGATCGCCTCAAGTGATGTCAGTCGAGTCAGCTGCTCTGAACGCTGCACGTTTGAAAATGAAAAAAAAAGAAGTCTTGGAGCGTGTGGAGTGAGAAAGAGTTTAGCTGACCTCTGTAACTGAACGCTGCCCATCCCTGCTTGAGGCGAGTGACCCGCGGCGCCCTGATCCGTGACCTAGCACGACTCCCCGCTGTGAGTCTGACTATGTTATGAGCGCAATGCTGAATCGATGGACCGCAGTCTCCTTTACATGACAAGATGTGAATCATGCTTTAGTTTCCAGAGGCGAATGTGGGGAAGAAAGAAGAAATACTCATGCTGACAATAAAAAAAATTATGCAAATATTGAGCTGATAATGTAAAACATTTTCTTTGTTATGTGCATTTGATGACTCATTAGCAGTGTGTGAGCATTATATCAGGGAGCAGGTTTGGTGCTTCACGTCAGTCACAGTGGCCTTTTTCCTGAGCGCTGATTGACTCGTGGATTAATCGTAACACTGTGCTGTTACAACTGCTGCTAATTAAACACATTTTCTTCACACAATGCCATTGTGTTAAAGCCCACAAGTCACTCCAAGTGGCTGAGCTGTAATTTTCCATCAGCGCTGCTTTCTGACTCTGTCACGGTGTCTCTCTGACCTGCATCATGTATTTACATTCAGTTTCTTTTTATTTCATGTGTTTCTAAACCATCTAAATGCATGTTTAGTGGTGTTTTTCCTCTCTAAGACAACTTATAATCACCCTCTGCATGATCACCTTTTGTTATTATTCTCATGTTCAGTTTGAAATCAGTTACACATATTTATCACAAACTTACAATCATTAGTATAAGTTCATATTTCAGTATTATTTTAAGTTTTGTTTAGTTTTGACTCTCGTTTTGACTCTTGTTTCCTTGAAACCATGCTATATAGTGAGTTTTCCTTCATGAAAAATGGCGGCTTTGGTCAGCTCAAGTTCACTTTGGTTACAGTCACAGTTTTTTTAAAAATCATTGCATGCTCCTCCTCCATTCGGCCAAATGTTCATCGTGTCCCAAATGTTTGCGTTTTCACTTAAACGTGTCTGAATGCACCATTTCCTCCGTTGCATGTTCAGTGAGCTGCTTCCCTCGTCCGTTTGTGACAAACAGAGTCGTGAGCAACAAACATGCACGTATTTCCACGTCAGATGCTATTAGTATCACTTTACAATTTAAATACATTCCCGTAGTGTAGTCTTATAATCTCTGACTGTAGAAATCCACTGAAATGGCTTTGCTGAAATTGTATTTTAGCATGCTCTAGCAACTTTATCACATATTATGGGTTTTGCCTTTATAAATCCAGAAACTTGGGAGAGTAGATCCATTCATTAAATTTTTGCTTACATCTAAGGCATATTTACATTTCTGCTTGATTGAACACTTACGTGCATGACAGCGTAGATAAAAACAGATGACACGTGTGTGCAGATGAACTGTGGCTGTGTGAGAAGATCTCTCTGTCACTTAATACAGTGTTTCTCGGGCTTCAGGACACGGAGCACCTGCTGGTTTTCAGTCCAGCTGTCTAATCAGTGATTGAATTACCGCCGGGACAGGACAAACCCAGCTCTGGCGTGTCTGACCGGCATGTGTTTATTTCAGTTTTGAGCTGTTTTAGTGCCGGTCGAAAATAGGCGCTCAGTTTTGCTTTTTCCAGCTGAGAATTCTTACCAGCAAAAAATTAGGTCATTTTTATCCGTTGGCGATCTGGAGAGAGTTATCCATGCTTTTATCTCTCCCTCCTCAGACGCTCTTCGGTCAGAAGTTACTCACACTGAACTCGCATGAACTGTATACTACTTTTTATGCTCATGTTCAGGCTTAAATGTCTGCGGTTCAAGTACAGATTAATATGGATCAACCCAAATGAGCCACAGAGTCACTTTCAAGACTGCTACTACTACTACTATTACTGCAACTACTGCCACCGTGTATGACTACAACAGTATCTAGGAAATACTCAGCATATACCTCCTCTGAGGAAGCACAATAATCCAAATGTGTCAATTAAATAAAAAAAAGGCTTGAAATTGCTGCACCTTCAAACCAAGTTTACTTCTAATTATGTAAATGCATTTAACAGTCTTACATCTACAAGAGTGCGACAACCATACAGGAAGTATCAAAGTGGAATATCAATAAGCATATTAAAAGAATTTTTTCAGGTCACTAAAATATTTTATTGCATAAAATTAGTTGAATTTGTAATGTTAGAGAATTGTTTGAAGTGGAAATGTATGTGTACAGTATTAAAGAACAAACATTTTAGGACATTATTTTACTGGAGATGACAGGAAAGGAGGACCTCTAACCACCTCATAATCTAACCCTTTTATTTTGAGAGTTTTACCTCATCAGGCTTTGAACATTTATTCAAGAAATGACACAATCTGATCACACAATCTGATGACACAATCTGGTTTAGAGATGAAAACTCAAAAAACTTCTCCCACCTGTGATTGCAGGGAGACATCACTTTATTTTAAGTTGTCAGAGGTCAAAAAAGTTGGTTTTGGAGGTCTAAGTTGAAATATAAGTATAAGTATGCATATCTGTCAGAAATTCAGTAACGTGTGATGTCATTATTAAACAGGACCAAAGTCATAATCTCCTTGGCGGGGGTAATGATAATAACACTTTCAGTATGGATGTAAACAGTGTAAACATCCCCGTCCTGCACAAACTGACTGATCCTCCGCTTCAGGCTCTGGACGCTGCCCTCAAAACACACTTCAGTGGCCTAGCTTTCTCTCTGAGCCCCCCGCAACAGTTGGATTCGGTTTCTATTTTACTGCTACAAAGCACTCTGAGAGCTGTTTTTGTCAGAGGAAAGTGCACTACAAATGCCATTTATTATTGATATGGTCTGATATCGAGGCCAGCTGTGCCGTGAGGCTCGGCGGTCGGTGTTTCGTTTTAGTCCAGTCTGGGTTTGTTGTGCGGCACTTTGGTTCCTGACAAGTCGACAGCAAGCTCCACTGGTTCTGTTTTATGGGTCAGTTGACAGAACAAGGTGCCGACTTACAGGACAAGTGTGTTTAGAGAGTTTTGTTGATGTAAATACTCACACACACACACACACATAAATATATACATGTGGGAATGTATGCATACTGTACATTTCCACTCACACAATGCAAGAACCGTACAGAAATAGCATTGTGTATTTTTGTAGCAGTGAAATAAAGAATTAATGGATTTCTATATGTGTGTGTGTGTGTGTGTGTGTGTGTGTGTTCGCAGAGTATCTTTGCTCAGTTCCAGTTCAGCAGTGAGCGCGTGCTGCCGTCAGATGCACTGCGGAGCGCTCTGGCAAAGACTTTCCAAGACGAACAACGCTTTCAGCTGGGTATCATGGACGACGCCGCCGAGTGCTTTGTGAGTCTGAGACACACACACACACACACAGCAGAGGTGAGGGGTTGCCTAAAGGCTTATCTGAGTCAGTGTCTGAGGAACTCCCATTTTCACTGCAGTGAGAAATCTTCAGGGGATGGAGGGATATCCAACACAGCAACAACAAGAAAGTGTGATGTTCAACTTTTGTTTTGTTTGTGAGGCTGCAGTTTTGATATTTGTTGGTTCATTGCACTATATTTTGTTGTGAAGTATCCCCTATTATTATTATTTTGTCCACCCCCCCTTGAAGCTTTGAGCTGATGCGGAGTGCGATCTTTATTTTAAACACCATTTTAAACAAAGTTTATAATGTTTTTATAAATGTATTAACACCACATATACCTTTTATTAAAGCCATGAAGAGCACCACCATATCAGTCTTATCTTATGTACAAATAAGCACGTGGTATATGTGGTTATTTTTCGGCAGAGATAGCACAGCCATGCGGTTGTTAAAGCAGCTATAATCAATATTTCTATGATTATAATGTTTTAAATGACAATGTGAAAACAGTGAGGCTGTGTGAAAGGAGCGATGAACCCTCTGAGAGTTATCAGCTGTATCTGCAGCTCCGTCAGCTTTACAGTGAGTCTCAGCTCATTGTTTAGTCCGGCCCGCCATTTCACTGTTTTGGTTCACTCTTGCTGCTCTCACAGCGACCTTTTCGGCCACTGCAGGAAGCCGTTTTCAGACACAAACCTTTAAAAATCCACTGTACGCTACCTGCTCTGCACCAAACAGCAGACAGACACAGTTAACGACGAGCTGGTGATTATAGTGGAACATTTAGCAGCTAAAGAGACAGATATTTCCCTCAGGAGTTGGTGGAAACCAAAAACAGACAACTGTTACAGACAACACACGACTGTGGATGAATGACAATGTGTAAGCAGCCCAGCAGCCCTTCAGAAGGCAGTAAGGATTCAGCTGGTGCCACAACAATTTGTTGATTAATCTGTAGGTTGACTGAGTGAATATAAACTGGGCTGTTTGATTTTACATTGCTGTAAATGTGATATTTGGAGTTTGGACAAACTGAGATATTTCATTACATTACACATCTCATTTCTGCTCGGACACTGTGATATTCACAATTAATCCAGTGATTCATCTCTTTAATGATATGTTTTAAAAATGAATGTTTCATGAAATAGGCCAAAAGATAACATCCCTCTAAGGTTTGTGAGATTTAGATTTCATTTTGGTGTTTTTTTTCTTCATATATTGTCAGATCAAATTTCATTAAATACCTGAGTTTTATTTGGAGTTGACTTCCAGTGCAGTGAGAGTGTTGCGATCTTCAAATGGTGGGTGTCTCATTTTGGAGCGAACCTTATCATTCACTGGAGGGGAAAATTAGCCCTTCCTGTTGCTTTCTCGCCGCCACTCTCACTCTCTTTCTCTGCCTCTTTCTTTCTGCCTTAAAGACCTCCACAGCCTCTGTGTGTGTGTGTGTGTTTTATGTGTGTGCATGAGAGGTGCTGTCTGATCGATTGGTAGTAAATGTGTTCAGTCAGGGAATCCGCCGGCTTCTTATGAAATATAGATGCTGCTCCCACGGTCAGATTAACAAGAGCACCAACAGAGAGGAACGATCAAACGCACACACACACACACACACACACACACACTGTAAATATGCATACAGTACACAATTAATTGATGTCCATTTTGCCTTTTGTGCTCCTCAGGAGAATCTCCTGATGCGGATCCATTTCCACATCAGCGCCGAGAGCAGAGAAGACATCTGCACAGCCAAACACTGCATACCGCACCAGAAATTTGCCATGACTCTTTTCGAGCAGGTAGGAGACGACGCGCCCCCCTCTGATGCTTTTACCCACTTCATTTTTGGGGCTTTTAATTAAAAAATAACCGTCGGCACAAACATTTTTAAGAACACGACGTCCTGCGATGAATCTGACGATGGATTTGTGTCTGCAGTGTGTGTGTAACAGCTGTGGAGCCACATCAGACCCCTTGCCCTTCATTCAGATGGTCCATTACATCTCCACTACATCCCTCTGGTAAGACCAGACACACACACACACACACACACACACTGCAGTAAATCTGGCAGCAAGCTGAGGCTGCGTGGCAGTAAAGGAAGGTACAGCGTGTTCTCTTCTTCCCTGCACGGGTCCCTACTGAACACTGAACTGTGAGCACACACATGCACACACACAAACACACATTATGCACACACACGTGCACGTTCATGCATATGCAGGAGCAGGTGAGCGAGTGCATAACGTCTCTCCCGTGTTCAGGTAGACGCCTCGCAAGACGCAGGTCAGTCCACGCACAGGAGAGGCGTGTGCACATCCTCGGAGCTGTTAGATAAAAGGCCGAACACGCTCCGAGTCAATGAAATAAGGAACGGGGGGGGAAGTAATCAATCAGCTGTTTGATTCAGTGGACCCAGGGGGCGACATAAATCTATAAGTGGAACAGTGGGTCGGAAAGACTGCGAACAAAAGGGAAATAAGAGGATATATCACTCCATATCCCTTTTGGAAATGGAACACGGCGGAGGAAATAGAGGGATGAATGGGGGGCAAAAGTACAAATAAACACACTGTGTCAAGGTAGTTGTGGGCCACAGCGGTGCCACCGCTCCGTGTCCGTGCCTGTTAGCACTGCCAAGCTATTTTTACCCTTAGTGGAGCCTGTTGTTTACTGTTGAGATAGCCAAATATGCAAAAGTCAACATGAGTAAGATAATCAGGGGGCAGCAAAGAGACAAAAACAAGCCGGCCTGGTTCAAGCATGATTCAGACAAAAGCAAACAGAGATACGAGTGCGTTATTGTTGTTGTTTTTCGTTGTGTTTTTTTTTCTGTTTTCGTGGCCTCGCTGTGCATCTGAAGAGGCCGAGCGAGGGGCTGCAATGGAGTGAGAGAGAGAGAGAGAAGAGGTTGAGTTCATTTCAGGCTAATGGAAGGGGTGAGAGTAAGAGAGGAGGGGGAGAGGAAGGGGAGAGATTTGGATGTTTTTACAAAATAGGAATGAAAAAAGGAATACTTCACCAAAAAAAACAAAAACAATGCTGATTCACTGTGCACATAATCCTGCACGCAAGCTGCAGACAAGCTCGCACAAGTTCATTTGGTATTCACAGGTAATAATAATGTACATCTGAGTTTGTCCTTCAAAGGACAGTTGTACTTAAAAGAGACAAATGCAGCTCGGTATTAAAGTATCGTCGTTTTAAGGCTCGCTGAAAGAGATTGTCTCAAAATACTGTTATTTTTCATCAAGTTATGCTGGTTGTAGATGAACTTCTCCTTTAGTAACCGTAAAAATAATAATGTTTCCTTTCTGTTATTGCTCCCTGTGGGGAAATTGTCTTTCAGCTCGACTACTTCAGGAAGGTCAAAGATCATAATCTGCCAGACAGGATTTAGAAACTTTGCTCGGAGGGGATCTTTTTCACAGCCTTAATGACTGTATAACACGAATTTGTTATTACTTTTTCCTTCGTTTTATTTTCTTTATTAAAGCAGTTTAGGAAGGGCCTGCGGGGCTGATTCAGAGTCAGCGCAGATGAGTGTAAGCAACGTGCTAACACGCTGTAGCATTAAAAGATTTTAAAGTGATTTTCAGCCAGAAATACCCAAGGAAACGAAACAATTGTCTGCAGATTACTGCGCAGCGCCATGCAACCGATAAACTTAACAAGTTTAAAGAATGGGACAATGTTTTCTGGTGGCCATGTTTGGGCTTGACAATGGATTTTTTTCTTCTGTTCACCAAAGCTGTGGTTTTATCTCGGGAAGCACACACACTCACTAATTGTGTCATGTGTGTTGTTTGGTGTGTGTGTCCGATGCTGCAGTAACCAGGCAGTGAGGATGCTGGAGTGCAGAGAGAAACCCACACCGGACATGTTTGGAGAGCTGCTCCGCAACGCCAGCAACATGGGAGACCTGCGCAACTGCCCTGTGAGCACACACACACACGACACATAAACACACATTTGTATGCGCACACATTCATCAGCTTGTGAACTTCAGTGCAGGAACAAAAACACACAAAACAAACTGTGCTTTTTAAGATTTTTATTTTTTATTATTATTTGTCCATCCTCATCGCCTTTCTTTTAGTCTAATCCAGTATGAGTCGGGTTTTGTTTTTCAAGAAAATAAAACAAAACCAAAAAAAACTGCAATTTTAGTTTCTTCTTATATGAAAATACGGATGCATAAAAAAACAAATAATAAAACAAAAAGCAGAGTGAAAATCCAAATAAAAAAATATAATTTTGCAGCGGCCACTTTGGTGGTTTCATCATTTCTTGTTTGTTTTTATTCCCTTCGTTCTTGGCGGGTCCGCGTTACATAATCAGCAGCTCATTTGCATTTTCCTCCCATTTTTCTCTTCACTTTCTATTCCCGGAAGCACTTTCTGAGCTGCCGTCATCGACCTCATTTACAGTAAACCGTAATGATCATCATCGTCTGGCAGCAGGAAACAAAGGAACATTTGGTCGTGCAGGAGGGAAAAAAAAAAAATTAAAACAATATGTTCATTCTAAAATTACGGGAGTGAAAATAGAAATGTGTTGCAGAAGAGAGATTAGAGTCAGAGAAATACAGGCTGCTGGGAGATACTTTAGGCGATGAGGGTGTGAGGGTGTCCGCTCTGTGCCAAAGAGTCAACCAAGGAAAACTGTAAAGCTCTGGACACCTGATTCGTGCTCATTTGAAATTCAGCTACAAGCTAAAATGAAATGTAAACATCAAATAAAAGCAGGAAGAATCAGATCAGATCATTAAAAGAAGCAGTATTAAAATATAAAAGTACTCCAATGCAATTTAAAAATTTTATTCGACAGCCATGAAAGTGTAGTTTCATAAGAAGATCAGTTGTATTTGTTTGTTTGTTTGATGTGAGGAGGGGTTTCATTGGAGTGAAGTGATATTCCATACACTGCGTGAATATTTTGTGAATATTTTAAAAACTTAACAGTCATTTTCAAATTTGTTAAGAAGTCAGATAGTGAATACATTTCTTCAAATATGTGTTTAATACTATGCTTTTCAAGGTATTGTAGGCTGTATTTTTAAATTAATGCAGAATCTGCAGAAATAAGTGTGCCAAATTATTATGCAAATTGGTGATAAGAGCATATAACGTATGAAAAAGTAAAAACTAGGCACCTTTTAAATCTTTTATTGATATATTCTACAACCAAGCTTAAAAAAAACAACAGTTTTATTTACAGTTGTATACAAAATAAAACCAAATATAAATATAAAGTGTTTCTCTAATGTCCAGTATAACCTCCTTTCCTTTCAATGAGGGTCAGAAGTCGCCGGTCAACTGATTTAGTTTCTCATGACTTCTCTGGTTTCTCATGACTTCTCTGCCGACACTGTGTGCTGCACCTTGTATGGCTTTCCATAGCTGGTCTTTTAAATTGTATTGCTTGCCATCACTGTAAATCATCTTCTTTATTATTGACCACAAGTTCTCAATCGGGTTGAGATCGGGTGAGAAGGCAGGCCAGTTCATGAGGAGATAGTCTTTAAAGCCCTGAGATGCCAACCAGTCTTGGGAATAACCTGAGGCATGTGATGGTGCATTGTCCTGCATGAACACTAGCGTCTTCCTCACTTTAGCTGATTGTCTTTTCCACCATGGAAGGAAATTTGTCTTGAGGAAAGTGCAGTACCCCTCAGAATTCACTTTTACACCATCCCGAACCCGTAAAGAACCAACAAGTTCATCATCAACAATGGCAGCCCAGAACGTAACACCACCACCGCCTTGTTGACGTCGCAGTCGAGTTGGAGCAGCATGGCCACTTGAAATCCAACCAGATGCCGGCACATCTGTTCCATCTAGGTTTGACCGGCACTCATCGGTGAATATAACTTTGGAGATGTCGGTTTTCATGTATTGTTTAGCCCATTCCACACGTTTTTCCCGATGTATTTTCTTCAGTGGAGGTCTTGTCTTTGCCTTTTGGACCTTTGCCACTTGTCTTAGCGTCCTACATCGAGTAGACCTGGGTACATTATCCAGCCCCAAAGCTTCAGAAATGGCCTTACTGGTAGCTAAGGATCTTTGAGCAACCTCTCGTTTGATTCTTGACAGTTCTCGGCTTGATAATGTTCAACAAGTTTTTTCTACTCTGGGTTTTCTCCCATCCTGACTATTTTGGTGGTCACACTGCAATTTCTTGGCTATATCATTTGCTCAGACTCTTGACAATTTGACTCTTTTCCTCTTTGGTCAGGTCAATTTTCTTGCCCATGGTCACAGATGAATAGGACTTGCATAATAATGCGGAACACTTATATACATGTGGTCTGTGACATAATATATTAGAAAGCTTTATAAATTCAAACACAAAGAAACACAAAGCCTTAAACGCTATTTTCTTCTGAACAGCTTCCAGATTTCCAAGAAAAGATCACTTGCATAATAATTTGGCACACAGTGTATATCTAACGTACCGGTCAGGATTTAGCAGTCAGATTTTAACAGACAGCTGAGATGTTTCCAGGTGCTTTGAGAACGAAAGTATTAAGATAGCGCGGTATTTCGTTTTATTTTTTTGTGGCAATTTTGCCTTTATTGGACAGTTTTAGTGAAGAGGTGGACAGGAAACAGTGGGAGAGAGGCAGAGGAGTGGGTGGTGTGAGATGCTGTAAAGGTCAGCGGCTAAAGGCAGCGATGTTGAAGTCATGTGGCATGAACTGTAACCTCAGACACTAAGCACTCCTTACTTTTAACAATTTGACTTTTAATATTATAGCTGCTCGATTTGGACCTGATTTGAACTCCTATATATATATATATATACATACTGCGGGTAGATTAATCTGAAACAATACACCAGCTTTCATCTTTGAACCGTATATTATGACATTAACATATGTTTTGTATGTAAAATCTGCAAAGTAAGAAGAGATTTATTTTTAGCTTTTCAAATGAACATAGGAGGAGGAGTAAAAAGTACAATATCTCCTGTCTCAGAATTTGACACAATTCACGTTTTTTGTATAACATGGGGCCTTTTTTGCAAACTGCAACATAAGAAAATGTCATTCGGCTCATTTTGACACGGTTGACACATTTTTTCACAAAAAAAAAAAAAACAGTTCTCTGGGTTTTATTTACATGCATAGGTCTACTATTCTTAGTAAGGACAAAGACAGAAGAAAGAAAAAGAAGTCTGACATGGTACAAACCACACACGGTTAGCTGGTTATACAGGGGCTAAATGATCTACCTGATTGCTGTAGTTGTGTGCAGACAGTTTTCTTTAGTTATTAAATTCAGGTATGGTTTTGAAACTGTTGGCTTGTTTACAACCTCATCGACTGACCGCTCACGTTTCTTTGTTGTAGCGATTCCCCAGATCCCACCAATGCAGCTTTGTGATGGCAACTGACAGAAATGATGGCCAAAATGGCAAAAATAAGTTTTAAGAAAGACAAACTATTCTTAAAGTATAGATAAAAGCCGGATTGTCTCTTTACTTTGGAGCTGTGCGAGTCGTGAGGAAGCATAAGCACAAACATTTTTCCCAAAGTTGTTTCATTTTGCTGTGAAGAATGCCACGATCAGCATTCTGCAAACCTACAGTATCCTTTGACCAGCAGCACTATTATATAACTCAGTCTCTCTTGGAAAGGTCTGCATAGCCACAGCACAAAAAAAAAGAAAGAAAGGAAGAAAAGGAAAGGAAAGAAATCTTTGCATATAAAATTCAGAGATGAGACCGCAGCGATCAATGCTGTATTATGGAGCAGAGCGGATCTGTTTGTGCGATCGCTTGATGAATGATGTTGTCAGCGGCTGACTGAGGGGCCGAGCGTCCTGTCGACGTGTCCCGAGCTAACAGATAGGCCCGTGTTCTCTGTGCTGCTTTGGCTGCTGCTCCCCGGCTTGTGTTTGTGTCCCTCTCTGAGGATTGAGAAGCCGACCCTGGCAAAATACCTTCCTGCCCGTCTCCAGTGCCAGCACGAGACGGCCCGCCGCCCACAAAGGGAGAGTTCTGTGTGTGTTTGTGTGTGTGTGTCTGCGAGTGTTGCGCTTGGCAAAGTGTCTGGTTGCCAGGGTGTTCTCAGGCTGTTTCCGAGCCCGCTCTGCCAGCGCTGCGTGCATGCTCGTGTGTGTGTGTGTGTGGATGCTTTTTTTGTGTGTGTGTGTGTGCACCGGCTCTGCGGTGGGTCATGACTCAAAGGAAGGATTCAGAACACACGGTTCTGAACTCAACAGAAGGCCCAAGGGACAAATACAACTCAGCACAGTGCTTCTTCCTCTGTCGTTCCCTCTTACCACCCTTTCATCATCTCTTTTCTCCTGCCTTTTATCTCGGCTCCTCACTCTCCTACTGTGTGTTTCCACATGCATGCGCGTGCGTTTGTCACTGCCAAATAAAGGGGTGGTTTTAGCAATACACACTGCCGTCACACTGCCTCATAAGACAGGATGAATAAACCTATTTGATCACACCCCTCCACCCCCAAATCTCTCCCTCCATCACAGAGTAACTGCGGGGAGGTGTTGCGTATCCGCCGGGTGCTGATGAACTCACCGGAGATCGTGTCCATCGGGCTGGTGTGGGATTCAGACCACTCTGACCTGGCGGAGGACGTCATACACAGCCTGGGGACCTGCCTGCGTCTGGGAGATGTAAGGGGATCTCACACACACACACACATTACCACAGGGTCATTATAACACATTAGCATATGTTATGTATGCCCATGTGAGCAGCCAAGCACGCAGGACCAAACGCTGACGTAGATGTGGACACAATACGCACATTTGTTAGCGAGGAGAGCTTTTTGGACTGTGTACTGATAAGATGAACGTCAACAGATTCATGAATGTATTTCAGGTTTTAAGAATAAAAGATGTTACAGTAAAACAGCATAAATACACAGTGATAGGCACAGTGTAGCTCATGGATGAGCTACAGTATGTTTTTGTTACTCAAAGGGGATGGCAGTATCACATCATGTGGTCCAGACTGAAATATTTCAACAGATAATGGATATTTTGTCATTAAATGTAGTACAAACATTCAGAAAGGATGACTGACTCTGTTGATCCCCTGACTTTTCCTCTAGCGCCGTTTTTTATGATCGAATACCTGCAAAATGACTGCTTCTTTCGGCTGAAAGCGCCGCTCTGTGCAGCCTCGCAGAGCCTCGCATGCATTCAGTATTGCGTTCACTTGACACAAACCAGTCGACCCTTTCTTGAGATGTTAAGAAATGCTTGAACCGGATCCCTTTGTGTCTTTCAGTCCCTTCAGCTCTGTGCTTACAGCTTACTTGTACTCGTCACTTATTTCCAACATGGGAAGTCAAGTGCTGCAGGTTAAATGGTAATGTTAGCGATCGAGTGTTTGAAGTCACTGTTGCTTGGTGACTGAAAACTTACGTTAGCTTGTGCTGTGAGTTAATTCTGCATTTCGTTATTATACCAGAAACATGGAGACGGGTGACAAAAAGTGATTTGAAAGAACAGACTTGGTTTGTGAATTTGGAGCTTTCCAGGAATGAGGTTTTTCTTACTTCTGGAGCAGGACTTGAAAGTTCAGGTCTCACTTGTTAGTCCGAATACCAGAAAGTCCAAACACACACAGACGCTCAAACAGTCGGACATAAACACTCTTGAAGACACACAAATACAAACACAAATAAGAAATACAAATATGTGGATGCCGCCACGCCCAATGTACCCAACCAATCCCTGCACACTCTGGAAAATCACCAGTTAACACACTCGCCCTGACTTCCATCACTCTCGTCTAGAGCTCGGGATGCCGTGCCTCTGTCGCCTGCTGCAGCCTTCACACCTCACTCACACACACACACACACACACACACGTGTTCAGGCCCTGATACTCCGTGTCACGACTGAGTAATGTTGATGCATTTTAATGCCTCTGTAACATCTCCAGCCGCATTCTGAAGTGATATGTATGAATAATGGATCAGTGGATATGACTGTGTGTTATAGTGAGTCAAATTCCTTCCTCTGTTTTCCATCTTCTTTCTCCGCCTGCTGCCGTCGCTCCCGTTTTCACCCCCCGCTCTTGTGAAATGAGGCTAGCTATTAGATACGAATCGGAGGCACCATCCATCGCTTTTTTTTTTCTTTTGTTTTCGCCGTTTCAGATCAGAATAAGTGAATCCATCTGCCTCCCGTGTCCCTCCTCCTCCTCTTCCTCCACTGCTTTCACTTTCTCTCTTTGTCTGTTCTGCATCTGCTTTCTCTCTTTTCTGCTTCCCTGTTACTCTTTTATGCGCTTCCTCTCCTCAGATGGGATCATTTTTTAGCGCTGAAACAATTAGTCTTTCACAATAAATTGATGACAATTTTGATTATTGATTAATCCTCACTTTAAGTCATTTATGGAGCAAACAAAAATGCTGAACACCAGCTGCTTCTCAAATACGAGGATTTGCTGTTCTTTGTTTTGTATCATCGCACACTAAATTGAATATATTTCGAGTCTCGGGCTGTCGTTCGAACAAAAGAAGCAATTTTAAGACGTCTTTTCTGCGCTGTGGAAACTTGCGATTGGCTCATTACTAACTGACTGAAAAAAAGTCATCAATAATGAAAGTAACTGATGGTTGCTGACATAGATAATGAGTCATTTTACAGCAGCAGCAGGTAAAAAAAACACAGACAGACGCTGAGATCATACAGAAGGTTATGTCAGCCTCCTTAAACTGACGTCCCCACTGTGTTTATCACATTGATCTGTGTGTATAAAATGTGCAAATAGCAGCAGTGTTGCGAGCAGCAGCTGACCTTACACAGACATCAATGTGAGATCTGTATCTCTGCACGAGGAGCTGCAGCACATACAGTGTGTAGTGAGGATTACTGCATTCGGCAGATATACTAGGTGAGCAAAAATGTGCTTGCATTCACATTAACTCCTCTATCTCTGTCTCCCCCCCTCCCACTGCACACCTCTCCCTCTCTTCCCTGCATCCCTCCCTCCCTCCCTGTCTCCTCCCCTCTCCTCTCCTCTCTCTCTCTCTCTCTCTCTCTCCTCTCTCTCTCTGTAGTTGTTCTACCGTGTGACAGAGGAGAGGGCTCGCCAGGCGGAGCTCTACTTGGTGGGCATGGTGTGCTACTACGGCAAGCACTACTCCACCTTCTTCTTCCAGACCAAGATACGCAAGTGGATGTACTTCGACGACGCCCACGTCAAAGAGGTGAGACACAGTTTGGGGGCTGCATGCTGCAACGCGGGGAGGAGGGTGAGCGGCATACAGTATCTGCTGCATCTCCAGCTGTGCCTCCGAGAGCAGCAGTGACAAGAACTACGCTCTATGTCAGTTTAAATGCTCCATGGTCAAGTGAAGTTGGTGACATGTTGAAGGTTTAATCCCTCTGTTTGTTTAAATCTCTTAAGAGCGAAACCTGGTTTTAAGATGTAATAATTTTTGCATCATGAGGCTGGAAGATGATGTACATTTTGCAGTGGCTGAATCGAGGGGTCTGTTTGCTGTGTCAAAGTGTGATAGAAAGTGAATGTGCACGTCCTTGACACTTCACAGTCACAGTGCACGCTGGCGGTCACATTAGACCACTGGGCTAATGAAAAAGTGTGATAATATGATATCAGTATGCACACATAGCAGCACAATATGTGTTTGACCTTCTGCTTTTGGTTGGATATGTGTAATGTTATATCTTAATAAGGATAGATTTACTTCCTCTTTGTGTGTGTGCACGTGTGTGTATGGGTTTGTATGTATGTTTATGTGTGTCTTGATGTGCGTGCGTTCCCCTGCTGCACCTCCAGATTGGCCCTAAGTGGAAGGACGTGGTGTCTCGCTGTATCAAAGGCCACTATCAGCCCCTGCTGCTGCTCTACGCTGACCCCCGTGGGACGCCGGTGATACTGCAGGAGAGCCCCAACCCCTGTACCAGCTCCAACCCGCAGCTGGAGCTCCAGCACTGCAGCAGCAAGGCCGGTTACGACAGTGAGGACTCCGGTACAGCAAAGATGACACACTCTGCTACAGATTATATCAGATTACTTTGTGTGTATCATCTGGGGGCAAACGAGGTTACAGCTTTAGATCTCTGACCTTCAACCTGATAATCCATCTTCTGCATACTGCAGAGCCCGCGCTGATTGTCTTGCCTTTGACTGTGAACATATGAAGATGTGGGATAACTGAAAGGTCTCTCTTTTTCTTGGTCTCTCTCTCTCTCTCTCAGGCCGGGAGCCGTCCATATCCAGCGACACTCGCACCGACTCCTCCACGGACAGCTCAAGTCACCGCGCCTCGCGCAGCCGATCCCTCCACCAGTCCACGGGCAGCCACCTCTCCAGCGAGTCCCAGACCACAGTGGTCTGCAATTACGACATCGGCACACCGCCACACGGTGCTGACACCGGAGGTAACGCTGCAAAGTTCTGTACTCTTCTCTAGGCTCTAAACTCTAGACTCACAGGGTAGAGCTGCACCTTCAGGAAGACACTTTGACAGCTCCAAACATACACAAGTGGCCGCAGTATTTTCAGGGAGAAAGAGAAAGTACTAACTGCAGTACTTGTAGGTACAGATACTGTCAGAGCAAACAAAGGTCAGTTTTAAAGTTTCATTGGAAATGAAGTGACCGCTTCACCGCTGCAGACTCTTCGGGTTATGCGCCTCGTTACCGGTTATCCTCATATTTACTTGCACTGCTGCCTGCGTAATTGCCCCCTGCGGGATAAATAAAAAGGTTGTCAGATTTACTTTCCCTTTCTTTTTCTCCCACGTTCAGAGTCAGCGGTGGAGGGTCCGCCCCGCCCTCCCTCTCCTCCAGAGTACAAGGAGACGGCTGTCTTCCTCCTCTCCTCCCGCCGGCCACTGACCTCCTCCTCCTCCTCCTCTCGTCCCCTGTCCTCCTCCTCCTCGTCAGGAGTCGGGGGCTGTGAAGGCGGGGTCGGGGGGCCCCACTGGGAGGATGAAAGCACCAGCAGTGAGAGCAAGTCCAGGTACTGCATCACTTATACACAAGCACTAAGATATCCTTTAATGTTGATTTCTTTAAATATGCAAAAATCAATACATCTTGCAAGTAATAAAAACCGTTGTTGTTGCACTTTTTTGTAATCTTGCTTCGTGCTGTTCTACCTAGCAACCATGATAACACACACAGGTGAAAGAAGCATTCAGTATTCCTCTACTTCAGTAAAAATACTAATAAAATAATTTAAAACTACTCAGTTACCTACTCTGTTACTCACTGAAAAGCCTACTCAAAGTGTCATCGACCTCTGAAGACCTTGAACAGTTTAAATGTAATCAGTTTCTACAATATCTGCATGTAAGCACTGCACCTTGCTGCTACGCTGCTGCCTACCTCCACCTCCCCAGACTCTAGACTGTATTAGCATTAAGAATGTGAAGTAAGATGTGAATTTTTAATGATTCTTCTAATGTGTGTTCATATTCATAATCTCTTATATGTCTCAGTCTGTGTGAAGCCTGCTTGGATTTGTTTCAGAGCATCAACAGAACTAAAATGCATTTTGTTGGTGCAATAAGTAGTTAAAATTTCTCAGTGAGTGGCCTGACTGAACTGTATTTAAGGCGCTTTGTAGGTCATGTATTTTTACTTTTCGACTACCCTCTAAAATTAGTTGTTTGACTTTCTTTTAAGAGGATTTCAGAGAAGATACATTTTCACCTTTTGAGGAGTTTTTAGCAGTCAAGTCTCCTTTATTTTGGCAGAATATCACAGTTTTCTCTTCACTCCTGGAGTCTTGCAACATCCTGTCTAACATCTTCCTCGCTCGCTCTCTAGTTCCTCTGGAAGCCGCTACAGGCCAACGTGGAGGCCCAGGAGAGAGGCGCTGAACATCGACAGCATCTTCACCCGACCGAGAGGCTCCTCTCTGGGCTACAACACCCTGCCTGGTCCCTCTCTCCATCCGGAGCCCCAGGACTCCCTTCTCTTGGCGGGACCCGCTCCGCCCGCTCAGCCAGGGCTGCAAGAGGTGGAAGGGAGGGAGGGAGGGGAGTTGGAGGCGGGGTTTGGGCTGGTCGGGCAGCCCAGGTCTCTGAGCGGCGGGCGGACAATGGGTCCCCCTGCCCCTCCACCTCTCAGAGGGGTGGAGCACCAGCCACGTCTGATTCAGAGGATGGAGAGTGGCTACGAGAGCAGTGAGAGGAACAGCAGCAGCCCCGACAGGTAAGAAACTCACAAATAACAATTACTGTCTCTTCCTGTCTGTCTCTGTCGTTCATTGCCTTTCCCTCTTTTTGTTTCTCTGTCACTGATGTGACGTTAACAACAACAGATTGTCCGACAACATCAGCCCATAACAACAAATCAATCAATGGACATGTTCGTCTAGAGACGCTTGAGCTGCTCTCTCGACCTTTTTTCCTCATCTGTCTTTTCCAATCTCTTTCTTTCCCTCCTCAGGGAAGTGGGGCAACAAAAACGGGTGCTGATGTCAGGACCTTCATGGCGTTCGGTGCCCAAGTCAAAGAGCAGCGGGGCCATCCTGCAGGAGCTGCCCTCCCCCAGCTGGGGCAGCGGCACCAACACAGGTGTGTATCTGTGCGCGTGTTTGCCTCTATCTGCTGTAACTCGCACTTGATTTGATCGTTTGTTCCATTTTCCCTCTTACGTGTTGGTTTGTTCAGGCTCAGGGCGCAGTGAGCTGGACGAGCTGCAGGAGGAGGTGGCGAGGAGAGCCCGCCAGCAGGAGCAGCAGAAGCGGCGGGAGGCGGAGCGCGAGGCCGCCATGGGATTCAACCCCAAACCCAGCAAGTTCATGGACCTGGACCAGCTCCAACACCAGGGTAAGGAAGGAAGGAAAGGAAGGGCGAAGAGAAAGACGGGAGGAGAAAATTGGGAGCGAGGGAGGGTTTGAGAGAAGGAAGAGATGAGTGGGAAGTTCTTAAGGAGAGCCAACTTACCGAAAACATAGTTTCTCACTTACCTCTTGTGGCATCTAACAGTGTAGACTTTTTAAAGCTACTTGTCTCTGAGATTTCTGTCTCCACCTCCATTCACCTGATGGGAATAACAGCAGTTCATGGGGTCTGTTTCTTTGTCGCCAAATGTCACCAGAATCAGTAAGTGAGATAGTATGCTTTCTGTAAATTCGTGTGAGATGAGCATTTAAGAAGAAAGTGAAAAACAACCGCATTTAAAGCTGCACGTGGCAACTTTGTGGTGCTCAAACAGCAGACAGCAAAGAGCCAGCACTTACTTATGAGCCAATTTTGGATTTCACTCTCTTTTCGCTAATGAAAAATAAAACTCTACGGCATTTCATTCAGAGGAATGTGAGGCTGTTTTAGGCTGCATGTCATTTCATGATCCGGGCGTGTGTAAAGTGTATTTTTATATTAAAATCTTGCCCTGGTGCAGCTTTAAGGTCACATTATCACCTGTTGTCTAGTTTAGCAGTCACAGTGACTTGTACGTCCGTGGTTCTGTCTGCCCTCCTCTTTGTCCTCATCCCCATCTGTTCGTCTGTCTCTCCATCTGTCTCCCTCCATCAGTATTTTTTTATTTGTCTATTAGTTCAGTGTGTGTTACTCCAGCTTCGTACTGTATATATTGGGTCTGTGTGTGTCATCCATGTGTGTTTTTTTTTTGCCAGCGTGTGTGTTAACAGTTCCAGCTGAGCTCTAGCTGAGTTCAGTGGGGAGAGCAAATCCCAGATCAGTTTTTACCGACATGGAAAATCCTGCGGGACATTTACTGACCGGCAAATGGTGGGAGACTTTCTCAGGGTGATTCCCATTTAAAAATCGCAATCCCAGTCCAAGTTCAAAGCTCGGATTTCGCGGCCACCCTCCAGGGAATTCACAGTGTGTGCGTGTGTTTCTTTATAAAAACAGTGTGTGTGTATGTTGCGCTATGATTGTGCCCCTGTAAATATACACATACATATGAATAATCATGTATGTACCTGTGTGTACAGTGTATTTTTGTGTGTGTGTACGCGTGATTCTGAGCTGGACTGAAATCATACTTAAAACGGACAGTCCACAAATTTTACATTTCAAAATGAGGAATCTCATTTTGGACCTGGGGGATGACAAATTTATGCCACAAACTGACCAGGAATGGTAGATCAGACAAAAAGGGGATGTGCAAAGGTGCTTTATGGGAAATGTAAGATCTGGTGTTTTTGGAGCTTGACCCATACAGCGAGTAAAAGTCAGGATATACCATGAAATTTTATGTTTCCAAGAGGATGAATCCTGCTGATTTTGGTTCCTTAACTTTTCCTCTAGCGCCACCATCAGGTCAAAAATATTCATCTGTCCAACACTTATTGTTATGACCACATACATGCAAAACTAATGACGTCCCAATCAACTCTTGTTCGAATCTGTCTCTTCAAAGTCCCCCAGTTTGATGAATTTGCACTACTAAATCTCTCAGGACACAATTAGGACTTGAGACTTGGACTCGACTCACTTTAGACTTAAAGATGCATTCAAACCATCCTAAACAATAAAAGGCTGTTTAATTACATGCACATTGACAGGACTTTGTTTATTCATACTTACAGCTTTGATTTGCTTTGAGAAAATAATGATCGCATGCTGTGTCATTTTGATGGTCAGCATTCAGACCTAGAGTTGGACTTGGGATAAAGGACCAGAGACTTGACTTCTGACACTGATCTTAACGGACAGCTCCGGTCATGTTCCTGTATGTGTGCATCCACAAATGATATTTATCTGTGCGTGTGTTAATATTTTCAAAAGCCGTGTGCGTGTCTCTGTGTGTGAGAGCCATGTATGAACTGCAGGTGTGCAGGTTTTCCCCTCCAGCTCAGCACTAACTAAATCTATATCAGGGATTATTATGTTGTGTCCTGTCTGTCCTACTGTGTGTGCGCTTCAGTGTGTTCAGCCTCATGTACCTGACACACACACACACACACCCCTGTGAGTACACTCAACCTTGATGAAGTGAAAGGACGACTTGCGAATGAACAGATGGCATCACTATCAGTGCGATTACGTAACAGAATCTGGTTTCCCACATTCAGTATCAATAGTTTCAGGCGGACTCCAGACAATCTGCCTCAGTGTTTTAGAGGACGTTACAGCCAACAACAACAACAGAGCTGCCACCAGCCTTTCCTTTATTCTCTCTCTATCAATCAAAAGGCTGTCAAGTCAAGCCAAGATGGCTGATGGCTGCTCTTTTGTTGTCCTCTTCTGCATCTTTTTTTATAACTGGACTAACACCCTTAAAGGTGAGTTCACAAGGCTACGCACCAAAGAAAGCTTTGTTTAAAAAAAAGAAGCAAAATCTTTTGTCTTTTTTCCCTTTTTGGTGTCTGTGGCTTCATGAACGCAGCCTCAACTTTGCTCCTCACTTATCTAATCTAGACTTTATGACTCACTAACTACAGTACAAGTCTACACATTGATGCATTAACAATAGAGTTGCCATGTGGGAGGAGATGATGAGGTATTTTCCCCCTTATGAAGTTTTCCAGTTTCAAAGTTTTCTTCAAACGATATTCCTAAGTCTCCTCTTAAGCCATAAATTACTCGCTATACCAGACAGAGTCAGACTTTAGCAGCAAAACACCTGCACCTTTTAAAATGAGCAAGGGTGTGTTTTTTTGCTTATGAATTTAACTTTTCATTGGTGAGAGAATAAATGTGCTATTTCATCTTTTAGAAGTTACATAATATGGTTTAAAAACTACAATAAGCTGAGGATTGTCCATTTTGGTTTATTTATTCATTTCAGCTGAATTTGAAGCTCTGTTATAAGTTTTTTAGTGAAATACTCCTTGAGAGTTGCAGCTGACGCTGATGTGCATCCTTGACTTTTTTATCTTTTAAGTAGCTAATAGTTTTACGTGTGATCTTACCAATGCAAAAATGTGAGCCACCTAATACTGTCAATGCAGAAAATAAAGAGGAGGCCCACAATAAATCCTCCTGCTTTGCAACTCTATACATATATATATGAATAACATTATAAAATACACACACATAACTTACAGATGAGGAGCGTAATGCATGCCGGCCCCCTCATAACCACTCCTTCTGCTCTGCTTCTGTTTTTCTCTGTCTCCTTTTGTCTCACCTGTTCTTTCATCCTCATATTTGGTCTCTGTCCTCATCTTTTACTCTCTTTCTACTTTTTTATCTCCTCTCCCTTTTTTTGTCCCTCTCGCCCCCTTTTTCTCCCTCTGCCACTCTGTCGTTATATCTCTCTGTCTTTTCTCCTTTTTATCTCCCTGCTCTGTTGTTAACATCCTCAGCTGTGCTCAGACCCCTGCATGAGGCTAACGCTCATAGCGGATTGGCTGTAGCTGCGTGCATGAGGAGCACTGGGGGCCCAATCAAACGCAGGCAGGAACAGGAAATGGAACGGGAGACAGGAAGCGCCCGCCCACAGGGGCCTCACAGGTACCACCACTGTCCCCCTCCACCTTTATGTGTCCATAGCAGCGGTGCCTGTCTCAAAATCACCTCAGACCACCTCCCTCCTTCCCCCTTCCCTCCCTCCCTCCCTCCTCCCTCCCCCCCCCCCCTCACTTCGTGTTTGTCCTCAGCTCAAGCTGTCCTTGAACCCACCTCAGGACTGTGTGTGTCCTTTGGGTGCTGGCTGTGTCAAAAAAAAAAGAAAACAACAACACCCTCATGTGTGTGTCTTCAGCTCTGGCTGGCCAAAATCCCAGATCCCCTGTTTTTGTAGCCCCTCGCACTGCACTGCACTCCTGCCGTGTGTGCCGTGTGTGTGTGTGTGTGTGTTTGATGTGTGTGCGTGTTCTCAAACACACACACTTGTCTACATACAGTAACTTCTTCTTCTTATCGCTCTTGTGTGTGTGTGTGTATGTTTGTTGCAGTGCAGTAAAAACCTGCTTTGCTGGGCTCTGTGTCCCCATCGAAAATAATAAAAAGAAAAAAAAGAGAGAGACACGGAGTCGCTCTCTGCTTTTCCGCGCTTCACCGCCTCCCTTCATTGTTGTTGTGCTGCTCTTTGTAGCTGTGTGCTGCCGAGGCTTCCCTCTGCTCTTTGTGTGCTGCCGATGTGGAAGAGCTGCAGTCCGTCACCGTGTCTCTGTCCTGTGTGCCGCCGTGCGGTTGCGGTGGCAGCTTCTGTTCAGCATCCTGTTTGTGTGTTTGTTTGTGTTTTTTTTTTTGCTCTTTGCTGCTCTGTTTGTGCGTTACAGTAAGTCAGTCTGTTTCCCTCCTGATGTGCTGGTGTTGCTGTGTGAGGAGGGGAAAGTGAAATGTTTTGTACAAGAAGTCTTAGTTTAAAAAAGGTCACACTTCATAGTTTTTTAAAAAGTGAGGCAGCTCATCTAGAATCTGAGATAAAGCACTGATTACATTTGATACTATTAAATAATAACAATAATAATTAGACCTGCAGGCAAGTATGACAGGGTCCGAGCATCCTGCGGATTTTAGTAGATTAAATATCTGAATATATCTCTGAATATAAATCAAATAATGAATTGTTTAGTTGAACAAATAATCAAAAAAGAAAATGTATAGATTAGAGTGTTATTAAAATCAAAATATATAAAATATAGAACTAATGCCATGAAAACACAGTCTCAGACTGCAGACTGAATTCAGGCTCATGTGGTGTTAGCGAGTTAAAAATATAGTCAGGATTCAGTCCCATACGTGCCTTAAAGGTGGTCATTAAAGGCTTCAAATCTACTCTAAAACATTCTCCAATTAGATCTTGTAAGGAGTCCTACTGCGGCACTTTGAAGTGACGGTAATTGCAAAGGTAGAGAAGTTGATTGTTAACTTAGTCTTAGTCTTCAGCAGAGCTCAGCTTAAACTGGAGCAAAATTTGTTAAGAATGAATAAACTGTAAATCCAAACTGTTAACAGCGGGATGAAGGGAGGGAGGAGGTAAAGCTTAGCGCTCAGCCTCTTTTATTACCTTCCTCCTCTCCTCTATTGATCAACACAAGCCCCAGATTTATAGCTCGCTGCTGCAAAGCCTGCTGGGTAATTACTAAGGCTGAAAAGAAACGGGAGAGTTAATGTGGGGGATGGGGGCCGGCACTCACATAGACACACACAGGTTCCTGCGCACGCTGTCTTTAGAAATAGACACACATATTTACAGACTTGCTGTTCACACATACCACACACACACACACACACACACACACTAGTTTACCAAACACACTGATAGAGTGCGGAGCGTGTACCACGTCTCCGCAGAGAGACGATCCACTAATGTTCAACATATATCATATATTCCACATATCAATGTATGTAAATCAATAAAGTAATATAGTCGCCCGCTGAGGCTGAATTACTCCAGACTGTGGAAGCCACATTCATTTCCAGTGTTGATATACTGCAGCGGTGCAGCAGATGGTAGATTGCTGTTTTGATAATCAGATTGAAGTCAAATCTTTGTTTTGTTTGAGCAGGCGGGTGTTCTGATCAGAAAGTTTTAAGTTTGGTGGATCTGCAGCGATCTGTCAGCTGAGCTTGTGCCCGACTCATAAACAGCATGGCTGCGAAATCCCAT
Organism: Scortum barcoo; assembly: GCA_023238725.1. NCBI lineage: Eukaryota > Metazoa > Chordata > Actinopteri > Centrarchiformes > Terapontidae > Scortum > Scortum barcoo. The sequence goes on from CM041542.1 coordinate 5,531,490, forward strand.
CCACAGAGCGATGCTTGCACAGCGCCGCATCATGGTGTGCTCGTTTGTTCGGTATGAGTGTGTGTGTGTGTGTGTGTATTTTCTGCTTGTTTATCCTGGTATGCTGTTGTGACCTTCCCTCTATGCAGTAACTCACCTGACGTCAGAGCAGCTCTGTGTTTTTTTGTTTTTTTTTGGGAGGAGGAGGAGGAGGTGGGGGGGGTTTGTGCTGCTGGCTGACTGACACCCTCCCTCTCTTGTGTCCTCCAGTGAACAGCCTGGCCCGGTCCAAGTACTGCTGACGCCCAATCAGGAGGAGGAAGAGGACCAGGCAACGCCCAACCAGGACGCTGCTCTGGGCCCGGGCCCGTCCCCTCCACCTTATCGTCCCGCTCCCCCTCGACCTCCGCTCACCCTCAGCATCGCTCACCCTTGCGCCCCTTCCAGCCAAGGGGAGGAGGAGGAGGGTGGGTGCGTGGGGAGGAGAGGGGAAGAAGGCGAGGATGGGAGGGAGGGGACGGGGGTGAGGCTGTGCGAGTTGCTGCAGGCAGGGGGGGTGAGTGTCAGACCCCTGGGGAAGCACTTAGCCATCTCTCTGCCCTCGCTTCCTCTGCGTCTCTGGGATACACACACACACACACACCGCACACACTCCACACACCTTGAACCCACACACACACACCCTCCCCCTCCGCCCTCTACTCCTCCCCCATCTTCCCCTCTGGAAGCCTCCGGGCAAAGGAAACCTCTCACGCCTCTCTGGCAGTCCCCCCAGCCCCACTCCCCCACCAGCGCTGCTCAGCATTGGCCGAGGCACGGAGCCGTGGCCGACAGCGGCACGCGTCATTGGTCCTCCTGGAGTTTGGACCGCCCCGACGCCGCCGTGGTGACGCCTTATGACACGCCCCCGGACCGCTGCGTCCCCATCAGGCCGCAGACGTCCAGTCAGCACTACTGCTACAGTTGCCAGTCCTCTCCAGGGCACTACAGCTCCCAGCATGCCCCAGGGCAACACAGTGATCCCTGCTGTGACCGTGAAGAGGCTGAGCTGTCTGAGCTTGACTCCCTTTACCAGGCCAGTCTGCAGGCTGGAAGAACAGGTATACACACACACACACGCACACACACACACACGCACACACACACACACACACACACACACACACACACACACACACAGTCATCCAAGAGCTGCACAACTTAATATAAGTGAAATGTCTAAAATGATTATGGTGTCATAGATCAGTCGATTGATCAAGTGGCTGATAATCAGAACATTTATCAACAACAACTGTGATAATCAATTAATTGTGTGCGTGTCATTTATCAACCTTTAGCTTTTATTGTTCAATATAGCTCAGAGAAACAAGCAATTTATAGACGCTCCCTCAGGCGATAGGAACTGACTGGTATTTTGCAGATTTCACTGACTTGATTCATCAATAGAAACTATGTAAGCTATTACGTTTCATTCCTACTAGATACAAGGCTAAAAATGTACCAAGTCACACATGTAAGATGCTTTGTTCTTAAAACCATGTTGTGTTTCATTATCATTTATTATTGAAAACAAGCTAAAAATGAGTATGTAGAGTGTTTGCGCTGTAAAGTGACAAAATTACTGTATCATTGGATTGTATTGTATTTGTATCATTCTCTGTACTATAAGGATTAGTATACAGTATATACATTACACTGTATGCAGTTAGTTTGTAAAAAGGAATTGGGACACAGCACAAGAGCATTTTTTCAGTCTGTTGCTGCTTTTTTCTTTTTGTGTGGATTTTCTATTTTCCAGTCCTTTGAGAGGCCTTTTGGTATTCTGTCACTTTCCTTTAAATAAGCACAGAAGTTTGTATTAAATTTGATCCAAAACCCAAAGTTTCCAGAGATTAATTACAGCCAAATGTTTATAAATCGAGGCACACGATGGTGAAATATTTTAATTTGCTGAAACGGTGCATCCATAAAAAAAAAAAAAAACGGCATCTTGTGTTTGAACGGCTGGGACAGAATCTCTATCGAATATATCGTTATGTTGTTAAAAGCTTCCACTAAAATGGCAGATAACACGTTTCAGCTCCGTGTGCGTTCGTGTTTTTGACCTCCAACTGTGTGTGTGTGTGTTTTCAGGCTGCAGCCCATCAGAGAGGCTCATATCCAGGGTGGGAGGGCAGGCTCGCTCCAAGACCCCCTAACGCAGACATGGAGAGGAGTGTGTACGGGGCGGACTGCACCATCACCCCCACCTACCTCAACAAGGTATAATCGACGCTGTCTTTCTAGCACAACCCCCCCCCCCCCATCCCCTCGCATGTTCACGGGCCACCAGTTTGGATCCATTTTCCAGCGTCTGACAGACATTTTCTCCCTCCCCCTTGCAGCCAATGATGTTGCGGGATCTGCGCATTGGGGCGGAGCCTGATGATGGGGAAAACCTGAGGCGAATTGGACGCAGCCTCAGCGGCACAGTAGTGACCCCGCGCCGCAGCCGCCTGACTGCAACCCGCAGCTTCGTGAGTGTGACTTCCTGTGCTCTGCTGCCTCCCTGTGGCCGTGCTGTTGATCTCTGCATCTGCCCGATTGTCCCGCCGCGTCACTTTACACATTGCTTTTTCCCTGTGCTCTTCTTCCCCCTGCTGTTTCTGTCCTTTTGTCTCGTTTCTTTTTTCCTTTTGTCCTGCTGTTTCGATTTTCCAATCCGTCCTCTCTCTCTCTCTCTCTCTCTCTGTCTCCGCCTCTCGCCCCTCTTCTCTCCTCTCTCTCTCTCAAAGGTGAAGCAGGCCGATGTCAGTGCCTCCCCTTGCTTACTTCCTCTCTTCTGAGTCCCTGTTGCTATTCCACCACTATCACCTCCTCCATCCTCCTCATCACCAACACCTTCTCATCACCACCTCCCTCCACCGCTTTACAGGTAAACACTGCGCTGAGCTCATGTTATGTTACACTTGTAGTCTTTAAAGGAAAATGCCTTTCATCTGCTTAAGGCTGGTAAGAGTGTGCACATTTCCCCGGTTGAGCTACTTTGAGTGCCAGATGAGAGCGTTTCAGAGCAATTTAAAATTAGGTCAGAACAGCAACGTAACTCTCTTTTTAAAAATATTTTATAAATTCATTTTTTTGGTGATTTTTACTTCCAGGCAAACCAGACTCATCTGGCACAACAGTAGGCTAAGCCCCTGTTTGCACACAGCTATATCCTGGGGATGTGCACTGGTTTGTGATAACTGTGGCAAGCCAAAGTTTCAATTGCAATGCAACGTTAGTTAATAAAGAAAACACCTATCTTTCTTCTTTGAGGGCAGAAATGAGTTGTGCACAAAAGTGTCACTTAAATAAAAAACAATGCAGATTATTTCCACATTTTGATGCCAAAATGACATAAAAGTGCAGACCTGAGCAGCTCGGGATGGCAAATACATAATTCTGTAAATCTGAATGATGAAAACACATTTGTGGACAGAAACTAATTTCTAAATTTATGAACACTTTACCAGTTTGCAATCCGCTTCAAATCTGTTTCATCGTTTAAACCTTAAACATCTCTCCAGTGGTTGAATTTGAGTTGCACCCTCATGTTCATCCTCTCCTCTCTCCCTGTGCAGGAGCTGTCGGGCGGCGCAGGGAGTTTCTGGCTGTGTCTGACGGGGGTCAAGCTGTCCTCTGACCAGGGTCCTGCTCTGCTTCACTAGTGTCTCACCGCGTCTACCGCCACACTTTGGGGCAGCAGCACCGGGGTCCTTCGACGGCCTCTAGCCTTTGACGGACCTGGAATCGGCTCAGGAGGATTAAAACTCGACTCCTTTTCCTGCTCCTCTTCCTCCTCCCTCAAACGACATGCACACGCAAACACATGCACGCACACATGCACATCTGCACTGACGTAGAGCCTCCCTCAGCGCCTGCAGCACCCTGCTTAGCCCTTCCTCGCCTTCCTCCCCTTCCTCTCCCCCACCTTGACCTACTATTCTGTCTATGCAGTCGCTCTGACCCCCAACTACAACCTCAACCTTCCCCCCTTACTTCCCGGGACTGTTGTTTCTTGTCTCCCCCTGGGTTTCCCAAGGGTTTCCCCGTGCAGTCAGCCTGGCGAGCACGCCGCTTTCAGTAGTGTCGTCGGCCCGGTCGCTCGCCTGCCGGGTCCGACGGGGACCTGCACTCTCAACTCGGCGGACTCGTCCTCCACCCAACGGGATCCTCAGCTCAGGGGGAGGCTCTTACCAAGTAGCCACGCCTCTTCCTCTTTCTTCACGGGCATTTTTCCTGTTGGACGCACACGTAGCCGAACTGGGTCTGTTTCAGATGGACAGCCATATTTTTTCTTTTCTTTTCGGTTTTCGGTTTGTTTCTTTCTTCCTGTGTGCGCGCACAGTAAACCCGCCGAGACCGAACTCTCTAATAACTAAAAGTAATGTACAGATAAACTCGTGTATGAAACCTGTATGTTAATTAATAAGACCTTATGGAATGTTGATAATGATAATTAACGAATATTGATAAACTTAAAAGTGGTACTTCCTCATGTCTGCATTTCAAATAGGAGTGGAGTGCACTTCACAAGTGTCTAGCTGGAGTTTCCGCCCCCCCACAAACCGCTCTCGCCGACCTAATGACAGCTCTCCCGTTTCTACCGGGAGATTAAACAAGAAAAGCGCTTCCTTTTTTCTCTGCTTCTGTCCCCGTTCCTTTCTATCTTTATTTCCTTCATTCCGTCTTTCTTGCTCTCTTTTATTCGCGCTGGCTTTCTTTCTTCCAAACAGGAAACGGTAGCAACAGAATATAGGCCAACAGGGGAGGAAAGTCGAGAGGGAACGAGAGTACGTGTAGACGAGGAATCCCTCCTCTTTAGGCTTTATCGATGAAAACGGAGATGACTCAAGTGTGCTTTGCAAGGTTACCGGGCAGAAGTGCACTTTCCGAAGGCTATTTGACTGAGAGCCAGCTGGAGTCGATGGCGTCTGTTTTACTTAAAGGCCTCAGGTGAACTTCAGTGGCACTTATGAATTCACACTTTTATTATTTCTCCCTCCCACTGAAACCGGTTTAGAGACCTCAGATGTGAATAGAAAACGCTCATCTTCAGCCTGAGACAGTGACATGTCTAATATGAATATGCTTTATATGATATATATGTATTAGAGGTATATTTTCAGCCAGTGAGCTATCTTCTTCAGAGATGTCAACCATCCCTCAGTTGTATGAACAGTTGTTACACAGTACAGTTATAACTTAATTCACTCCCCCCTTTACTGAGGAGCATTCTGACATGTGTAGAGTACATTTATTATATGCTTTATTCTATTAAATATTATATGAAATAACAAAGTCCTTATAAAAACAACCGGCCAATGTAAAATTCTTCAAGAATTTACTGATGTTGATGGATCGTTGTAACTAAACCAAAGGTTGGCACTTAACTCAGAGAGCGTATTTAACATTTGCTGTTTGTATTTTAATTTAGATCTTGTTTTGTTGTTTTTGTTTTTGATTTATTTTTGTTTTTGGGTTTTTTTGTTGTTCTGGATGTGGGAGAATGTAGCCAATTGTAGCGCATGAGTCCGCTATGCAAATCAACCTTCCCTCACGATCCTGTATCAGAGACAGTCAGGAGGCAGACACACCCACCCACGGGCGCTCTCATGGACTCTGGCAGAGACACGGAGAGGAGGAGATCTCATGTTTAATGCTGCTGGTTGAACTTTGTTGTTCTGCATCTACTTACTATGTTTTAACCAATGGAATGCAAAAGAAAGCAAAAAGAAAGCAACAAGGAGGGAGAGAGGAGCGAAACAGGAGGGGGGAAGAAAGAGAGCGAATGAATGTAAAAACTAAAAAAAAAAAGGATGAGAGTGTGTGTTTGCGAATGATGCGATGGTCAGAGACGGAGAGGGCCGAAGAGTCGACTGCTGCAGGTGGTTTACTGTTTGTGGGTGTGTGTAGACTGTGTGTCAGTTCTGGGGTGGTGTTGTTGCTCGGGGAAAGAGGGAACCTGTATTTTTGCAATAAAGTTATTACCAATGCACTCCCACAGGGGGCGTAACCACCGTAGAATGTCCGTGTCGTCATTTGTTTGTGGAAAGATCAGGAAACAAGAAGCCTGACGCGCAGCTGAGTTTGACAAAAAAAAATATGACTAAAAAAAAATTATGAATACAAGAACATGACCCACTTTCTGTTAGCCTTTTTGGTGCTATGATTTTATTTACATGGAAAGTTTCTTTTATTCTTTAAGTCTCAGATGTATAGATAATAACAAGTTGCTTTAGCATGTTGAGACATTAAATAAATTTTAAAGCAATAGTTGGTAGGATTTAGAAACGAGAGGACTACACCTTCAAAGCCTCTCCATGCAGCATTGCTAGGTTAGATTCTTTATTTTTAACTTGCTTTTCTGCGAGTTAAAATATTTTTGAAAATATGATTAAACAAATTCCACAAAATTGACAGTCATTCTTCAGATACTAGATATCACAAGATTACCTGTTCCAACATGCAAACATTTTACTTCAAGAGAAAGACAAACAGCTTCAAGTGAGAAAACCTGAAGGACGAACTCTCAGGAAAAGAGAAAAAAAAGGAAAACAAAATGACATTACAGCTGAGATTATTGTAGAGTCTGTTGAGTTTATGCAGTGTGACGAGATGACCTGTTTAATGATGGAGAAATCAAATGCCTTTGCAGCAAGGAGAGAGATTATTCTTCCTGGTGTTCACCGAGCCAGGACAACATGTTCCTCTTCTTGTTGTTCCACGAACAAGGACAGCAGGTTGACGGTCTGCTCTTCTTGGTGTTCTCAGAGTCTTGATGAGGAAATCACAAAGGTAGGCCAAAGCTTGTTCAGTTCACAGCACCTGGAGACAGAAGAAGAGGATTTTGAAGAAAAAGATCTGCTGCCCCGAGCCATCATCCTCCAGACATGGCATCAGATGAGAGGAGAGCATGAGACCTGCCTCCTCTGCCTCGTCTTCCTCCGCCAACACAATCATCACTGAGGCAGCCAAAACGTTTGTCTCCGAGGTGACTGGCGAGGCTGTAAAGACACTGTGTTCCCTTGAGCCTGCAAAGACTTGACAAGATGTTCCTCCCCAATCGGACCTGAGTTTCAGACCGCTCGTTGACAAACAGGATGTCACACCAGAGGAGACTGGGAACATTGCTGCAGTTCATCAGGTGGACGTGATCCCTCAATCAGAGAGCCAAACGCTGACTGGAGCTGCGATTGATTTCCAGTAGGGGTCAACAGTCGAGAGACTCTCAATATGAGGTTCTTGAGGCTTTTCCTCCAGGACCTTCAGAAGATGGAGATCTTGTAATTCTCCCAGAAGGACAAAGAAGCAGCAACAGACTGGAACCTGAATTCCTCTCACAAAAAAAGCACCTTTTTCCAGTGAAGATTAGATTATCTACTTCCTTATGAAAACTCATGTGGGTTCTCAAAAACATTTACAATGTTTATGTATGTATTATCTTTACATTTAACCATTATTTTTTTGGGTCTTTCTTTTATAGGCAATGGAGGGAAAAAGACTAATCCAGGTGTGAAGAAACACCTGACTGACGTGCATAGAGAAGTCACTGATGAGGTCAGTGGACAAGCAAGTTATCGCTGGATGGAGGCTCCTCCAGCATCACTGCTGCTGGGTGTCAAAGGACAAAGATGAAATGAAAGCTTTGGAGGAAGCTATCACAACCACAGTAAGTTTTAGATAAAGACAATTACGAGGAGACACTGGCAGGTGGATTTGAAATTTCACTCATTAGTCCTTCAACTCCAGTGACGAGGATGAAGAAACCTTCCAGCAGAGCTCTGTCGATGAGCCTGAGTCTGACTCTGTACATTTCAGGAATAATGATGTTGATGTTGAGGAGAACACAGCAAACAAGTTCTACCTCTTCTTCCACAAAGATGCAGAAAAGCAGTCTCATTATACATCAAAGGCAGTTGACTGTTGATTTTATTATCCCTCATCGAAGAGGTTTCATCAGTTGTGAAGAAATCCTTGTATTACAAATTGTGTGGTTCTTTGTCCAGACGTTGTGAAGTACTGAAACTTTTTCTGGACCAAACAAGTCCAGTTGTTTTTGACTTGAAAACATCTAATCGTTATCTTTCTGTTGAACTGTAGACCTCAATTAACTTCCCAAAGAATGAGAAGACTGAGAAGCCTCCTTTTTCTGATGCAGCAGCTGCACTGACAAGTAAAGGTGGGGCCAACATCAGGCCTTCAACCCTCCCTCAGAACAGTGTAAATAAAGGATCTGAACACCAGGTGTCTTTATTGGCTTTAATTCTTGCATGAACGGTCAAACACACAGAAAAGCTTCTGCTCAGGGAATGACAAAGAAGAAGAGTCAGAACATACACTTATACTGTAATGAAAGGAGGCACAGAAGATGCTCAATCAGTAAATTTCTATTACAAACGCTAAATTAACTTCTTGGTAAGTTCTGAAGTTTTAAATTGTAGTAATGAGAGTATTTTTTTCTGTTTTCCGAGTGGATTTTGAATGTTTATTTTCATTAATATGCCGATATTAGTGAAAGATACGTGTATCATGTTTGATGTGAATCGTAACTCTGAGAAGCAGTGTGTTATCTGACCCTAATTGTGGTTCGTGTCAGGTCAAGTAATTCATTTCGTGGGATGTAAATACTGAAAAATATATGTTCGATAAAATGGACAAGTGCTATGAAATATACAGCATGTCACTCACTGAAATTATTATTACACTCTTTTTGTAAGGTGAAAAATGACTTATTGAGTTATTGAACAAAGAGGTGTAGTAACATTACCTGAATGTATAAAGTGTGTCCGTGTTTTGACTATAGCATAGTGATCGTAATCTATTGTCCATAACTAATATATTATCAATATATTACGTTCTCATGGCCAGTCTGCAGTTTGTCCCTCTACCACTAGATGTAAGCAGTGATACACCAACCTCCCTCATGCGTTCACACAGTCCCTCCCACTCATTCACACATCTATCAACAGAGTCATCACTGACACATAAAAACACTCAGAGAAACGTACGCGCTCTTTTCACTTACACAGACAGCCTTTTGTTGTCAAACTTTTCTTTTAGCCCGAGGTGACAATTAAAAGTTCTGACAGAGAGAAACAGGAAGAAGATAACACAGAAATCCCCACAGATCAGAGCAGGGAAAAGGTGATGAATCAATAGCAATTACCTTTCACACCCACTTTTCTCCAGCACAGGGACAGTACATTTAATGGTTCTTTGATTGGCCAGTGTATGTTCATGTTTTTGTCTTTGCTGTTCTTTTAAGAGACAATGATATGAATTCAGGGTTAGGTTAGGCTGTTGTTGCAAAGTGCACTTTTACAGGTCCTCCTACGTCCTCCTTGAATTTAATATAAAACAATGCCAAATGTAGGTGGTTGATAGCGATTAGTGATGAGGAGACTTGTTAAATGTTAAAAAGCTGATGTACTGTCACGCCTTGTGTCTTTGCTGAGAACAAACATCTGACTTGACATCTGAGGGGAGAGGGCAGTGAAAGCGAATAAAATTTAAAGCTTCCAAATCTCTGGACTTAAAGGCGAGTTATATGTAAACATGCAAGTTTCATGTGTGTTGCAAGGAGACAAGTATGAATTCATAAAAATCTCACCCTGTCACCAAGGTGTCTCTAATTAGAGTCAGAACAGTGACTGGAATCATTGCTTTTCTAATGAATGAGCTGTTGCTAAGATAATTGGACCTCTCTCTTGAAATGTCACTGTCACACGTTGTGCATCGAGACCTCCGCAGACCAACTGAAATGAATCACGAGGAAGATATTAACATGTAAACACACAAAAGTGAACATGTAGATGACAAGTAATGATGTGGAAATGGACATCTACAATTTAAATAGATGGAAATGTCATTAATTTTGCAGATTTGTGGACTAAATATTGGATAAATTAAACTTTTGTTAAGGGGTCATGAACAAACGTCATAGCAATCCACCCTGTAGTTTCTGAGATATTTCACACTGGACCAAAGTGGTCCAGACATCAAACCTTGTATTTCAAGTACAGATAATAGTGGTGGAGAAAAAAAAGAGATTTTCTATGTGATCTATCTGGGCTAGAACAGACTAGAACTGCAATTAGAGGTGATGTAGAGTCTGCGAGAACACAGGCTTTCAGACCAATATTAGACCTGAAAGCCTGTGTTGCGATGAAGTGGGTCAACACAATAAATAGAGATGGTGAAGTCAACAACAAAGAACACAGAGGATCCACTTTCTGAATACGAGGATGACTTTTAAGAGCTCAGGCTGCCTGGAGGAAGAGCAAACCCACCAGAAGAAGACCCAACTGAGAGATAAACTGATGGACATACTCATACATACAGCTGGATAACACTGGATTTATTGAACGCAATGATGAGCCAAGTGAATGAGAAAATTCAAATGTTCAAGCAGGAAAGCCAACTGCAAGTCTTCAAAATTGTTCTTAATTAAGCAAAGCAACGCTATCAGCATCCCACTGTGGATGAAATCACATGAAATTATTTCCTCAACATGATAAAAGCTCTGAATGGTGCCCCATTTGGTTGCAGCTAACTTTTAAGGCCTTACATTTGGGAAAGCATGTAAGCATACTTTGACATACTGATGTAAAACTAGAGAAATTTAAATACCTCAAACACTGTTTTAACATTAATTTAAGCTTTACTCTTTCACATAACTCAACATCCATCATCTGCACCTTATTTTGTCGACATTTCACTAATGATAATTTCAGCATGCTAACATTTGCATAAATATGATTCACACTCTAAGCATTGGGTTAGAATAATTACTTTCAACAGGTTTAGTGGACCTTCGTCTTCACATGAAAAGTTCACACTTTTTCTTCAGCCAGCTTGGCCTGGCCTGGCATCTCTAAAGCTTATTAACACGTATCTCAGGCTATCTCTTGACTTTTAAGCAGTCACAAAACAACCAGCAGAGGCAGGACAAAATTTTACCTGGCTAGGAAATGATTTGTCACATAACCCCCGTAAAACTTTGTGAACCATTCAGGGGTTAGTTTTACATCTTTGTACTATCTTCACATCTATTGGACAGCAAAGTTCCCAAAAATGTCCAACTTTTCCTTTAAAATAATAACTACTTGGTTAGGGTACAATTGTGGTCATGAAAAAAAAAATGGAACGCAAACAGAGATTTCGCTCATCAAAATTCGATGTTTTGTAGATTTAGCTCTTTCTGACTTTGACTTTCATGCCTTTACCTTTAAATAATGTTTACCATGTCAATGTTTGGTATCTTTTTTAAGCACAACATAATTATTTTTTCACTTTGACATATTGTACTGGAACCACCAACATTATCAGGGAGCATGATAATGGGAAAAAATTAGTATGCTGACATGTAAGTTTATGACACCAGAGGAAAGCTGTATCATCATTATCCTAAAATGTCCAATGTACCGAGGAAGTACCAAACCAGTAAAGAAATAATAGTTTGGTTTAGCAACAACCTGCGACTTCTGACAAGTTAGAAAATGTGTTAAAGCATGCACATAATCATAAAGCACTTCATACACTAAAGCAGATGGTGCAGAGACGAGAGGCCCGACTCCTACAGGAGCATTCAGGACCTCTGGAAATACAAAGAAGAGATAATAAGCACTGATGGGATTTTCTTTAAAGGAGACCGAATCATTGCTCGACTGCACTCACAAGTTAGTTTGGGACTGAAGAAAAAAAGACCAGAACAGAAATACTAAGTGGCTGTTAACATATAAGATCATAACAACTTTTGACTGACGCTCTATGTGATTATTTTTAATAACAATAATTCATTCAGGACCAAATTTATTTAAGACCCTCTGGTACTCTGATATTACACTGATTTGAAGTGACGTGATGAATATATTACCACTCCACATGCACTTCTTGATCCACCATCATCTACAAGCACAAGATGGTACAGGCTTGTTTAATGTCAAATACTCTTAGTAGTGCATGTTTAAAACTCTGATTATAAAATGGATAGTTCTGGTCCTTGATTAGGATCAGCTTAGCCACGTAAATACTCGCATTACACTTTACTACTGCGCCAAACGAACTTTATTGTGAATTTATTGTAGGGGATAAACCTGGATCAGTGGTTGAAAGAGATTTACAGGATGAAGGAGGACAAAAGAAAGAAAGGAGATACGCTGAAATTAATGAAGGAAAAATTAAAGAGCTTGAAGAGTCGTTGCAACAAAAAAAGGCGGCTCGATTTGACTAAGTAGACTTAGATTAAATGTCATCTGTTGTAGGTGTAACCTTATGGTATTGCTATGGTAATGCTAAATTAGTCCTGATTAGGCGGACAAACCTTTAGACACAAAGTTATTCACACCTTCAACAGATAATACTTTATTATCGCCATCTGATGTTTGCTACAAACATGAGCACGTGGGATGATACTGTCCTTTCGATTTATCCTGTTTAACCACAGTTGTGTTTGACCTTTTTTTTTGACTGGCAGTAGCAGCCGGAATTTGATAAAACTTCAACTTTGAGCCATTTCTATTTCAAATCTGGCACACAACAACACAATGAGAAAAACACTGATGATTAATAAAAAATCTTACATATTAATGTCATTATTAAACAACAAGCCAACAAAACATGCTCGCTCGCCAACTGACGCTCAGCTTCTTCCTGCCTCGATCTGAGCTCTGTCCACAAAGAAACATCATAATGTTTATGCGCATAAAATAGGTCCATATGCTATCTATGTCAGTATGCAGCACTACATACTGGTAAGCAGGTATGTTTAACATGACCTTAGTTAGGCTAGAAGTCTTTGCAAAATAAAACAAATTAAAATTGAAAAATTGAAAATTTGAAATTTAACTGCAATCCATCTAAAGTGTTTTTTTTTGTTTGTTTGTTTTTGTTGGTGCATTAACCCAACTAAAAGGTCTTAAAATTGTGTGGATTTTGCGGATTTTGCCATTTCACATAAAGCCCACGCTTCCTGTAGTCACATTAAGTATAAGATGTCTCATTCATGCAACTAAAACACATCCAGATGTGAGTGATCTCTAACTCAAATTTTTCTTACAAATGAAAAACAGCTCAGCTCCTCATGGAAAGGTGTGTGAGAACAGCTTATAACAGCACCTACAATAACCAAACAGGTCAAATACATGTTGAAATACAGCTCGAGAAGCTTTCAACAAGAGATGGTATGTCAGGAAGGAAGCTTGTAAGGCACACTCCAGATGGGGAGGTCCGCAAAACAGAAAATTTTGAAAATGAATTAGCTGCAAGAAAGAAGAAAGAAGGATAAGGCATAAGGACCAAAATTCAAACCACGTCATGCAGAGAGACGTGTAGTCCCGGCCAAGAGGTCAAACCCTCGAAGCCCTGTGTTTTCTCGATGTGTAAGTTTGACTGTTCGTATTGTAAAGTTTCTTCTTTCTGTCATGTGATTGTCAAATGTTTGGCTTCTGTTCGAGATAATCAGTCAAACTCCTGGCTGACGATCTCACAAATTTTGACTTTCTGTCTCATTATTTTGACTGAGTAAGACAAAATCTGACTCCAGGGTCGAGCACAGAGCATATTGTGTGCTCTGCAAATTATAAAGGCACTTGAAGCAAACTGTGATTTATTATATAGACCTTTTTGTGTTAGTAAACACTATATACATATACATATATACACTATATAACGTTTCTTTGTAGGCAGAGCTCAAGTGAGTAGATTTTGTTGGCTTGTTTTTCTAATAACAGAAGAAGAAAATATTGGTTTCTCTAAATAGATGTCATCAATGTTATCTTGTGCTGCTGTGAAAGAGTATTGGCTAAAAATTCATTTTGTCGGGGAAAAAAGTTGAAACACAACTTAGGTTTAACACGATAAGAGGCAATCATCACACATGCTTGTATAAACTTTGTATCAGCTAATATTAAATAAATAATCATCTGTTTAATGTTATGTATCCAAACATATGTCTGCCTAATCAGAAATAAAGTAGCATCGTAACGTTAACAAAGTTAGTGCATCAACTAGCTCTGTTAGTAGCTTAAAGACCAAAAGCAAAACGTAGAGGAAGCTGTCTCCTGACCGACAATATCAGAAAATTGAACAAAGGAAAGTGTTAAAGTGTATGAGAGAGCATTTTTCTTTATGTTTGGTCTTCGTAACTGTACAACTGGTTTGGCTAACGAACTTGTTTAATGTGCTTAAATAGTTAGGAGTGAAAACAGCTGTTTCAACTGGTTCTCCGGTTTGTGATTAAGTGGGAAAACCTTTGGACAAATAACATTACAAACATGGTCAATACTTATTTTCTGTCTGTGTGTCATTTCACTGCGTTTAACCACAGTTGTGTTTGACTTTTTTGACTGACAGTGGCAGCTGGTATGTGATAAAACTGTTGTTTCGGTAGGTTAGGTAGCGCACTACTCTCTTTACGCCTCCAAAGATCCTCCCCTCAGCGTCACTTGGTCTAATTCTTTATTTCTAACTCTAATTGTTCTTCTTTTGCTTGCTAATCTTTGAAAAGTAATTTTCAAGTAAGTTATCCTGCTTTAACTTTTTATATAGTTTTTTCTTTTTCTGGCAGAAATGGGCTTCCATAGAGACACCCATGAATAAATGACCAGTTTCATTTCAATGTCTGGCCATTTACAACATACATCACATATTCGATTACTCATAAATTACTAACACGCCAAATATTCTCACACCAGCATACATCTGCACATTACTGTACACTGAAGAAAGCCTACATACAGCATTTTAAGGACTTCTCCAAAATGCAACACGTGCTTTATTACTAAAAATATAATAATTTGTCTGCCCTGAATTACATTTCCTTTATCTATATATCTATCTATAGTCTGTCTTTTCTCTCCTCATCCTCTCCCTCCCTCTTTGGGGTTGGCGGCGGAGATGCGGGTCGTGTCTGACGCCCGAGCTGCCTGTCACGGAGAAGAGCGCACGTCACGGAAGACCAGGAGCTGCCTGTCACGGAGAAGAGCGCACGTGCAGGGGGACTCACGTGCGCCATTTGGTTGCACGTTCTCTGTAGGAGAGTCATCACGGGGCTAAAAATAGTGCCCGGGTGGAGGAGGGAGGGGAGCTGGAGAAGACTACAGCAGAGAGAAATAGAAACTGTGTGGAGAAGACTACAGCAGAGAGAAATAGAAATTTTTACCCATTTTTACCCACGTCCCTCTGCTGCATCCCAGGTCCCTCTGCTGCATCCCAGGCGTGACTGCTTCCCTGTAAAAGCCTTTCTTTTTTTTTTTTTTTTTGGCGATTTTTAAAAAAATTTATTGGTCTATTTTTATCTGCACCCTCCATGACTTCTAAAATCTTTGTTCCATTGCACCAACAGCAACCACCTGAGCTATGGCTCAGTAAATTGCTGGCATACAGCCTCTGTCATTAACACCCACACACCCCCGCTCTCACCAGTTTTACCGCTCAAGTTCAACTTTCCCGGACAAATCACTGCACTTCACCCGAAAACACGCACAGCCGGTGGTCAGGAATGACTTGTTTGCAAGAAACTAAGTATCTGTGGACCTGCAGATGGATGTGTTCCCATAGCAACCACGACTTACCCATTAACACATTACACGTGCCGAAACTGAGTCTCTTCTCTTCACCCCATTCATGAATCAGTTCATTCATTCAGTCACTCATTGACACATTCAGTTTTCTGCTTTTCTTTGTGTCTCACATATTGATGCTTTAGGCGAGGGCCCCATTTATGTTCCTCTTAATGTTCATAATCAGCATATTATCATTTAATGGGTTATAACATATCATGTTGGATGTCAAAAGCAGATATAAGTGTTTATTAATGAGTTGAGGATGCACGTAAACATATAAATATAACACATACACGAATGACAGTAATTTAAGAAGTAATATGCTAAAATTGTATACTAATACTGTACAAATAAACATATTTAGCTGCACACATCTGCAACATTGAGTGTTTCAACCCTTTATTAAAGGTCTGTATGCTGCTAATTAATGCTGAATTGGTGGACTAAATGTTCAGAAAAGCTTGGTAACAATGACACCTCTGCAGTCCAAAGGTGCCGTTCACTAAATGTGCTGCCAGCCTGCATGGTTAAACACACTCACACACACACACGCACACATTGTCATTACAGACCCATCAACCTGGTATTATTTTCTACACAATAAAAGTCAGAAGTTCCTGACAGGGCTTTTGATTACACTTTCTGCAGCAGGGGGTATACATTTTTTTTCTTTTAAAATCTCCTCTGCAGCTGTGCCTGCTGACAGAGAAAGACTGAGGAGGTTTAATGCAGGCTACACAGTTAAGTAGAAAAAACTACAACACGGGAATAATGGCTGGGAGATGTGAAAACAAGTGGTAATCACTGCAATTATTATTATCAGAATCACTTTTGATTTTCAGCCCTCGGCAGCACAGTTCCAATTATGTTTGTGTGTGTATCTGTGTGTGTGTGTGAGATGGCGGTATTTCACTATTCTCCGCCCTGTTGAACATTAACCCTTAATCTGTCACAATAATGCTTGATGCCATGGCCATCCACTCTCTCCAAGAATAATAGATCTCTGCCTTCGCCAATCTCTCTATCTCCCTTTTTTTTTCCTTTCATCATATTTTCCACCCCCGTTCTCTCTCCCTCTTCTTCTCTGCCTCTTAAGTCATTCTTTCTGACTCTTTGGCTCTTTTCTGTGCATTTATCCTCCCTATTTTTCCTCCATGTTCTGATCCCTTTCAATCATTCTTCCAACATCTCATATCTCTCCCGCTTCATCCCTCCAGATCAGGTAGCTTAACTGTTCCCTGACACTTTGTGGAGCAGCTCCCGCCAGAGGACACATTATTAATAAAATACTGAAACAATCGATGGAAAAAAAAAAAAAGATATTATATTTTAATGTCATTGGAAGATGTTCAGTGTTTTATTAATGGTTTAACAATGTTTTTGTTGCCTAACCTTAACCATACCTTACTCATATTTTATTTACCGTCACCGCCATCTCTCCTTAATATGAACCACACATGATGTAGTTGCCATTCGAAGATATTGCAGAAAGTGAGAATTCAAAAAAATGTGCTCATAAAGTTGGCAGTGTACGTTTTTTAGAATCACCCAATATCAATGTTTTTATTTGACAATATGATACGATAGACAAGTGATATTGCATTTTTTCAGGGGGTTTAGTGTGAGGCTAACGTCACTTAATGGAGGGCAAATGTGCCGTTCAACATCATAACAAAGCCAAACCGACGTTTTCTTGTCATTATGGTGCTTCACTGTAAGTCAGCCGGTGATTTGTTGTGACTTTTAACCAGGGCGTTATCATATTAGAGCACCCTTCTGCCCTCACAAAACAAACCAACACACACACCTTTATCTACACCTTCCAAAGGACATGGTTGTAGTCATATCTTCAATAAAATATTAAGTCACAGAGGTGGCTAGGTCTCGTGTGCATACTCAGCTGCACAGACACTACTGAATGATCTTATAAATATTTAAAGAATACAACAGACTGCAGTGTGTCTCTGTGATACTCTCGCTCTTCTTTGACTACACGCTACTACATCTCACTTTGATCGTGAATACATATCAATACATTATAAAATTAAGTATTTCTATTAAATAGTTTGCAGAATATCATAGATCTATGGCAAAAGAAGGCGGGGCTGAAAGAAAACAAAATCGCAATTACGAATCAGTCCTCTGGTTCAGCACCACGGAGAGCACCATGGATTTATCAGTGCACAGTTATTGATATTTCAGAGCCACGGTCAGTGGATTATAACTCATACAAGCCTCAAACCAGTCAGATAAAGAATCAATCAATCAGCCAGACTAGCCTAATATATAAACTAAAATGAATCTTTCTGCTATTACAGGATAGTGAGCAGGGGCTGGCAGGGTAACCAGGGGAGATGTATTTTGACCAGCATCTCACAAACCCCTTGAAGAACCCGTGAAGGCATTATCATCACTCCAGAGTCCATTTATAACCTCAAGAGATTACTTGAGGACATACTTGAGGACATCCATTCGTTTCCTTGTGGGGACAGACCTGATCAAGGCCTAGATGGCAACTATAATCCCTGTACATATTCTAATTTTGCATAATAATTTATTGCATGTGTTACCGAAGCCCTGTTCTCCAGATTCAGTTAATTTATGTGCTCGTTGTGCAATTTCCTCATGCCTCGTCGGCCTGTCAGGCTCTTTTGGATGGATTAATTGCTTCTCGGGGGAAATAAATGAAAAATAGCAGTTTTGTCCAACTTGTCACATTCAGTCTGCCAATATTTTAACTTTTTACATGCTACAAAGACAAAACACAATGCTTGTTGGTGTTAGATTCAGTTTAGTCCTGCAGAATCATCAAACATAAGTGTTTTTAGAGGTATTTGGCTGAAATGACTGCATGTTTTTCGATCTTCTGTAGCGCTGCTTTTTTCTGGTTATGTTTGGTTTTAGAACTCGCGACAATACCAGCTACATCTGAGTGACTGGCCGAGCTGCTTCATTTTGTCTGCATCACTTGATTGGCATATCTTACTCCTCGAGAGGGATTTCCCTCTGCACCTCAGGGCTTCCATCTTCCATTAATCTTTGCTGACCACCCGAATCACCCTGATCCGGATCCCCCGGTTATAATTGGATGAACAGCAGGACACCATGCATGCCTACTGAGCCAATTTAATGTGACTTAGTTTGCTGCAGAGATTACTTGAGGACATCATCGCATCATCAGATTTAACAGTGTGACTTGCTCATGTTAGATCTCCAGATGGATACAGATGGACCACTGTCTCTTCAGCTTCCCTTTCTCTCGTCAGACCAACTCCACGTTATCTTTGGTGCTTTTAGCTGACTTGTCATTTAAAACAAGCCAACTGAGCTATCTGATTAGCCCACAGGAAAATACAGAGATCCTCTAGCAGCACAAAAGCCTTTGCATGCTGCATGACACTTCTTCAGTTTCTTGCTGAGAGTTAGATGAGAAGGTCCCATCTGCCCATTGAATATGAAGCTATAGCCAGCAGCTGGGAACCTAAGATGGACTTTTTCACAATTTTCTGCCATCTTACAGTCTAAACAATGAGAAATCCAATGTCTATTCAGACTGAGAAGGCGATAGGAAGCCACACCTGGCAGCGCTGTGCTGTGCTGTTTTTGCCTGAGGAGGTGTGTGTGTGCTCTGTGTACAGTGTGAGCAGGTGGCAAAATCCTAATTAGATCTCACATATGTCCTTTGTTTTGCTGTCAGTAAAAACCATCAAAAGTCTCTTTTGTCTAAAAATGATGTTTGGCTGTCCACCCCCTCCCGCTCCGCCATTGTGCCTCCAAGCAGAGTGTTTTCTAGCCCAGATTGCTTCACTTCAAGGGTCATTCGGGAGCAGAGAGGCTTATCTCACACAACCTCTTTCCCCAAAATCTTTTGACATAATATCGTTTTTTACTTGCAGTTACCAAAAGTCAATTTTCATTGTTGTGTTTTCATTTTTATTCTACATTTAAAATATACCTCCTCCCTCCCACGCACTCTTTATACACATGCAGAGAAAGAGTCCAACTTGCTGCTTGTCAGTTTTGACATGCCCTCGATCATCGTGCCAACTGTATAAAATCACTTCCCCCGCTGCCATTTAATCTGCTGTATGCCATTTTAATCTAATCTGTTTGCCTTTTATGGAGTTCGCAGGGCAGCCAGATGCTTTTTTGTGGCAACTCCATCAAACGAAGACACATCGGCTGTCATGTACTGATTAAGTGATGTCCCCTGTTTCATTCACTGCCATCCTCCAAGACGGTGCATCAACACACAAATAAAACTATCACAATGCTGCGCAATCTTCTGCACTTCCTGTCATTGTAGAAAACAACTCTGTGAAAAAGTAATCATCTTCGGCATCAATGCAGCAATTTTATTACAATGAGTTCGATGCACACTATACACCTTTTAACCAACGAAAAACCCTTAATTTTCTCTCCTGTTGTAGATATTCTTTTATCCATTTATCAGGTTTTTCCCCTATAGAGTTCAAAGTCAAATGGGTCCTCTTTTCTTGTTGGTATAGCAATTACATCACTCCCCTGCGTATGTGAATGAATGTCTCAAATCAATCATCTACCAAAACATTGACTCACATTTGCTCTGCAGCAATAATTTATATGAAATTGTGATTTTCAGCAGGCAGGTGGAGTGGGAGTGTCTCTCCTACTCCCTAGTGAGAGATGCTGGTTTTACATATATGTAGTGTATATATAGTGTATGTTGAGGGGGTACTCTTAAGTGCTGATTACTGCACAGTTGCCTTTTCAGGCTGGGAAAACAACAGTGTCGGTCAACTGCACAAACACTTCAACATTTGCAGAGAAACGGTCACTGGCGATGAAATGCTTAGTCCACTGGCTTCCTCCAACAATGCTCATTTGATGCGTATATAATAAAAAAGGAGAATCTGAAACATAAAATGGCCCAGAAATGTGCAGTAAAGATAAAATGAATAGACTGTAATGTAAACAGGCAAACGGTTAGGTAGTAAATGTATTTGTGTAATGAGTGGCTGTTCGCTTTGGAATCAGACTCTTGCAGGACATCTCTGGAAATGCTCATGCCAAGAGGAAGGAGACAATCGCAGCTTTGCAGATTTTGCTCTGGTCACAGGACAATAGAACAGCTTTTATTTTATCTTCTCTCAGATGGCTCCAGAGAAAGTTTGCCACAAGCTGTTGATGTTGATGTGAAGCTGCATATGAAGAACTGTAGGCATTTTATTTAATTTTAGGCTTTTATTCACAAGATGAAGAAGAAAGCTGAGGAAAGAATCAACGGTCAATCTTCATTCTCATCCTCATTTTTAATAAACTATTTGATTATAATCCCATTGTTGTATTTTGTTTTTACGACATAGTATGTGGTTGCAATTACTTATTTTATTTAGGTAATTATCTCAAGATAATTGATTTTATAGATTATAGAACAGGATAATTATTATTATTTGAGAAAACTCCTTTTTTTAAGTTCAATAAATAAACATTATCACAAGTAAACTTCACATATGTAACTGCTATAACAGCTGCTCTCATCTTGTAAAATTACAACAACTTTGTTTTTTGTTTATTTCTTTTCCAACTCACAGCCCCTGACCCGAATCTGTCCTTAAATGCATCAGGATTTATTTGTGTTTACATTACAAATGACGTGGTGAAATGATTCTCAGACAGCTGTAAACAGAGTCTGGGTCATTGCTGTTGAGGGCCTGTAAAGGCCTTCAAGGCATTGTTTGTGGTGTTTTGCGTTAATAATAAACTTTTCTTGACCTGTGGTCACACGCTTTGAGTAGTGACCCGAAGAAGGAAACGGACAGACTCTCTGGGAAAAGGAAACACCGCTGTCTGACTTATTATTATCTGATTGAGCACAAAGGGAACTGTCTTCTTTGTCTTCCTCCTATCATCTGCTCACCTGCACACACACTCATGTCTCATGGGAAAATGCTGACATATCAGTGTAATGCAAAGAAAACGAGAAATTTTAGTTAAATACTGATGAATAATAATGGTGCATCTGTGACTGTGATAATAATTGGGATGATAATTGGGATTGTGCCTGTGAAAGGCCTAAAACAAAATGTACTTTTATTAATGCAAACTAACATTTAACAATTCAGAGTTTCTACCACAGCAACCATCAATCAAATTGACCTTCAGCCAAATTAAGGAATGTTCCCTAGCACAATACTCTAAATGCGACCATATCTTACAAAATGAACATCATACTTTATTTAAGAAAACTGGCGATTGAGACCATAAAGTGGTTGGGAAAAAGTTTATAGTGGTAATAAATCAAGTGAGAAATGGTATCAGAAGTTACCAGAAGTTTTCAGATGATTCTGCCATCGTGGGCTGTATCAGCAGAGGCCAGGAGGAGGAGTACAGGAGTGCTGGACAGGTTTGTGGAGTGGTGTGGACTGAACCACCTCCAGCTCAATGTCACTTGGTGGTATCCAGCGTCACCTTCTACGCTGTAGTGTGCTGGGGCAGCAGGCTGAAGACAGCCGACACTAACAGACTCAACAAGCTCATCAGGAAGAGCTGGATCTGTCCTGGGAGTTGAACTGGAGTCTGTGGTTGAGGTGTCCTGAGAGGAGGATGCTGAGGAAGCTCCTTAGCATCATGGACAATGTCTCTCACCCCCTGCATGCCACACTGACGTCCTGTCAGAGCTCTTTAAGCCGTAGACTGAGACCAGCAACAGGAGGTCTTTCCTACCTGAGGCTATCAGATCTGTAATTCCTCTCCCTTCAGCCGCAGGGAAAATTAAAACTATCATACAATAGTCTATTACTATTATGTGCAATATTCTTCATGTGCATTCTTTTTTCTTGGAAATAGTTATCATCAATGCAAATGTCTCAGACTTGGCTCATTCTCTTATACAGCAACTCCTGTGCACTCCTTATCTTATCTTGTTACTTAAGACACTTTATAGTTGTATTTGTATTTCTTATTCTCTTATTTTACTGTTTAGACTATTTTATTATTTATTATTGTTATTAATTTTTCCTGTACTCTGGCACAACAATTTCCTTCAGGGATCAATAAAGTTGTTCGTATTCGTATTTTTCTAAAGCAAGTTATTTACAGCACTGAGGATGGGGGAGTTTCACGCTGACACAAGCCTTTAAGTCAAGTAACACTGTCTATGGGGGAAATAAATGGCACCTTCGGGAACAGCAGCATCTGAAATAGCTCCTTCCACTTGGAAACCCCACAGAGGCGTCAACAAACTGCTGTGAATGATCTGCAGACATTTGGCCCAGGAGACGCTGACCCCAACATCTGACCCCAAGATATGCTGGAGCCTGTAGTAGGTACATGGATGGTTTTCATTTAGTCATAGACTTCAGCAGAAAACTCCTGCTGTCTTTTAATCACTGCAGACACACATATGTAACAAAACAACAGTGTTAATTATGACCAACATGTGAAAGGAGGAATCCTATTGTGTTACTCTGATTATCAGACACACAAAGGGAACAGACAACATCATGTGCATGGTCACCATGATCACCACTCTTTTTCTTATTTTTCACCTTTGCCTCCATCGTTCATTATCCTCCCATCTTCTCTGTCTTTCTTTCCTTCCTTCTTTCTGTCAGCCTTTTATGTGTGTGTGGGCGTAAGAGGCAGAGGAATGTTTAAGGGTCCGTTCAGACGGCGGATTCGCAGCACATGGCGGAGGAAGCCGATGTCACCGTGCGCTGACATATATCAATGTCTTCCTCTCCGTGAATGCTGACACGTAGAGGGTTTAGCCCTGGTTCATTCTGATATAACAGAGATCCCATCTTGCCATTCTGCTGGTAATCCTAATCTCTTTTGACGGTCCTGTTGATGAACTCAGGGGACTCAGGATTCAAGTACAACTCTTCATCTCCCTCCTTCTGATGCTCCTCTCCACATTTCTGCTGTCTCCTGCCTTC
This sequence comes from Scortum barcoo, assembly GCA_023238725.1. Lineage (NCBI taxonomy): Eukaryota > Metazoa > Chordata > Actinopteri > Centrarchiformes > Terapontidae > Scortum > Scortum barcoo. Next base: position 5,554,978 of record CM041542.1, read on the forward strand.
CCGTCCACTTCATCTCATTCCCGTCACACTTCCCCCTCTTTTCCTGTCTGTGATGTTTGTAACCATTTTTGTACCGTCCTTTCATATTCATTACTTTAAGTGGTAATTCCTCTTGAAAGTATGCTATATTTGAGGTGGATCAAACACATGCCATACAGAATTGTTTTATCTTCTGAGTTCCGCCATATCATCTCAACAGCTTTAATTCATCAAAGTGGTCATATGCAAGGGTATGGACGCCTTTATAGCACTGCCCCGAGGTTATTAATGCATGCAGTGGTGGTGGGGGGAAGGAAGAAATCTGTTACAGAGACCAGAGTCTGTGACCAAGATATGGACTGTGAGGCAGCCGACGATGGTGGCAAAGACGTGGACACGTGGACACCCCTTGGGCGACTGGCGATGGCTATGGCGACATGGAACTTCTGGCGGCCGGCGACGGCGAAGCCCCTCAGGCGGCCGGGCGAGGGCAAGGGTGAAACCCCTCAGGTGGTGGCTGGCGACGGCGAACCTTCTCTGGTGGCCGGTGATGGCGGGCATGGCGAAATGCGACCGGCGATTTATGAACCTCCTCTAGTGGCTGGCGACGGTGGTATGTAAGGCGAACCTTCTCTGGTGGCCGGCGACGGCGCTTTTAAGCCCCTTTGGTGGTGGCCAAGGCGGTATCGGGCATGGCTTGAAGCCAGTAAGAAGGTCGACGGAGATCCACAGGGCTCGGGCAGGAAGCTGGCAGAGAAGGCTGACAGCGTGCAATGAAGCTCAGCCTCTGGGACTGTGGCGCTGTGAAGCTTGGCCTCCAAGACAGTGGCGCTGGCAAGCTCTGCCTCAAGCTCCTTCTGGGGCGCTGGCTGGCTCGGCTAGCTCAGCCTCAAGCCTCCGTCTCTGGGCGCCTGGCTAGCTCGGCTCGGCCTCAAGCCTCCTTCTCTGGGGCGCTGGCTAGCTCGGCCTCGGCCTCGGCCTCCTTCTCTGGGGCGCTGGCTAGCTCGGCCTCGGCCTCGGCCTCCTCTCTGGGGCGCTGGCTAGCTCGGCTCGGCCTCGGCCTGCCTCTGGGGCGCTCTGGCTAGCTCGGCTTCGGCCTCGGCCTCCGTCTCTGTGACTTTAGCACTTGGATGGCAGAATGGCAACTGACACCCTGCCCGTCGGACTCCCCGAGACCCAGGGAAGATTGCCAAGCGAGTCCACCACCAAGGGTCTCGTTGACGTGCTGGGCTTGCCGGCTGAGGACTTGACAGACGTGGCAGAGGGTTGGCAAGCAGAGGCTGCGTCTGGGGCTGCGGGCTAGCAGGGCTAGCAGGCCGAGGCTGCGTCGGTGGCTGCGGCCTAGCAGGCCTAGGCTGCGGCAGTGGCTTGACAGGCTGAAGTGGAGGCTTTGGCTTGGCAGTAGCCGGCTCGAGAGACTGTGGCAGACAAAACAGCTGGAGCTTGGCTGGCCGAGTGTCCAGAGCAGTCAGCAGTTCCTCGAACAAGCCTGGCACTCTTTCATACAGCCAGGAGTCGCGAGCCAAGCGATCAGTCACCTCTTCCATACCTAACCGCCGGTCCATGTTCCCGGGCGCCTACGGTGTCCGCTGGGTCCATGTCTGGCCAGATCGTACTGTTACGCATGCAGGCACTGAGACGGGCAGGTGGACCCAAATGCAGGACACAACTCACGGCAACTGGTTTTAAGGTTTTAATTAAGTAATCTTCCAGATCTTGGTAAATGGCCTGATCTCTAAAGTGCTCTAGACAGGACGCAAGGAAAAACACTTGACAAAATACTTGACAACTGAAGATACAACTGAAGATTCACCTGACAATTCACTTGAAGACACTCTTGAAGACACTCTTGACGATCTGGCAACATCTGACGATCTGGCAACGAGACAGGGGAGACACAGACTATATATACACATGATGAGGAAAGGGGCAACAGGTGGAAACAATCAGGATGGGGCAGACAATCAGACAGGCGGGAAACACAGTGGCAGGAAGTAAAGGGACCTGAAACATGAGGAAGGTTAGGGATTTCAAAAGTAAAAGACATGACAAGCCAGAACAAGGAAACAGAAACATGACATACAAAACTTAAGCAAAAACAGAAAAGCAAACAGGACATTGAACGAAGCATGACAGGCTTGACTAGACAAGAAGGAAATGTTCTTCAGTGCTAGTCCAAAGCAGATGTTAATTCTCCCGTTTGATGTTACATTGACAACTACTGATTTTACCCATCTACAACCCAGGATGTAAAGTGCATCTGTTCATTTTACTCAAACTTGCAGGCACCTTGTAGTTGGCTCAGGTCAAGCAAACAAACTTTCCCATAAAATGTCAGTTTTATCTGCTCAAACAAATTGTACAAGGAGGAAAAATGAGTTCTATCTAACTGGACTTAACAAAATTTGAAAACTCTTCTATTCAGGTAGTCTTGGTCTGGTTGTTTAGTCTGCAACCGACAGCTTTCCACACTAGCCTGAACGGACAAAAGAAAACCAGCAAACACACCAGAGTTATTCGTTTTAATAATAATCTGGATATGATATGGAGGATAATCTGGTTATTCATGTCGCTGCATGATTCTGGCATGATACAGCTTACTGATCAGGAGCGTCTCTGACTCCTCCACATCTCAGACACTCATTACTGCTCTGAGCTGCGGGTGTTATCAGTTGGAGATTTTCACATATGGCTGCTGGCAATGTCTGGATTTATAGATGACACCACTGAATCAAATTACATGAATTTGCCTGGCTCACTCAATCATGAGTCTCCTGGATCAGATTATGATGTCTATGAACAAAACTAACCAGTCTGTTCACTCCCATCCAGTGGTGAGAGCAAATTGACCGAAGGTTGAAAAAATAAGGACTAGGCAGTCGGTAAATTAAATGACAGCGAGCATCAGTCAATCTGCCTGTAGTTTTCTCTCAATATCAGCAAAGTGAACAGCCGTCCTCTTCTTTGGTGCCCCTCCAACTAAAATCTGTCTTCTTTAAAGTACTTAATTATTTTCACTTTAATTCTCTCCCTCTGATTTCCAGCTCCTCACACAAACCTACCATCTACCAGATGTCCCACGTTGGGTTTTTAGTCACAATATTAATTTCTCTATCGAGTTCAGCAGCTGGTTACAGATTTGGCTCAAAGGTGGCATTTCTGTTTATCCTAGGGTAAAGAGGGAAAAATACGAAACTGGACAAGACAGAAGTTACTTGCACATTCAGTGGATGTTTGATTTATTCACCTGCAGAGAAATATCTCCACAATGCCTGCTCCGTGGCCACCTGTCATCTGCTCCACTCTGTCTCCAGCAGTCTCATCCAGACAATCAGACGGCCACATCATCTTCACTTTCCAGTTCCAAAACACATCTTAATGTAGGAGCTCCATCTGTCTTTCATGTCCCTCTGAATCCTCGGACTTCTGCTCTGCCTGGTTAGAAAATATCATATCATATCAACTAATTGAAGAAACTCCTGGAATATGATTTAATGCATGGTTTTTTTTTGTTTTACATCTCTATGAAATAATTTTTTTTCACTTATGTACAAGTAAACAGCTGCCTAGAACAAGCTCTTAGACTCAGTGCACTAGAGAGCAATGTCATTTAAACCCCAGAAGAAAACTACTTCTACTAAGTGCTGACTTGAACGTAATGAATCATGAACGTGAAAGTCTCTTTATGTCATGTTTCTTTATTACACACTTTTGATATGACACAGCAGGAGAATAAAGGGGTAACTAAGAACATGAATTTCCACCCTTTTAAATTTGAATGCAAAGCAGCCATGATTATTGTCGATGCAGCATACGAGAAATTAATGTACTATTATTTTGGTGAAGAAAATCACTGACCTTTGCAATTTCATTTGTCATATCATCATTGTGATTTATACCTTGTTTTAGGATCAGTTTTTTTGTATCAACAAACAAAAGAGAAATATATTATTAATGGTACCCACTCAGCTACAGTCTGATGCGCATGCAGAGCACCAACCTCCAGTAACAGCTACATTAGTCTCATGTTTGACCTGAAAGACCCACGTTTCAGTGCCTCTGGTCAGCACCTGTCAGAGAAATAAAAAGTGTGGTCACAGTTTAGTGTGTTTCACCTTCTCCTGACAGCTGCTGTCACATTGGGTGGCAGTAGAAGAGGCTGCACCAGCGTGTGGTAAAAAAGCAGTTTGGCCACCGTTGCTAACATTCAGCACCAGAGCTGAGACCGTCTGAGCGCTGGCTCATAAAGGCTATCAGCCTGCCATGATGTTATCCTGTGTACATTGACGTGTACAAGCTAAAATAAAAAACTGATTCAACTGACAAAGTGTGATTGGACACAGACATGGTCCCTGTCTGCAGCAGCAAACCTAAAACAGGTCATAATGTTCACCAGAACACCTCTGCTAAACAAAAACACATACAAGGGATCCTTTATGGAGTTAATATAATGAACAAACACCATTAAAATATTAGCATGCTGGGAAATTATATCAAATTCTGCAAATACAGTATATTTGTGTGATGATTGGTGACCCATATGGGACAATAATGTGTTTTATTTTCTATTGTCACTTCTGTTAATCTCTCTGAATGCTTACTGAGTGGCGGTAGTCTGATATTTCCCTCAAGACTTGTTGTTTTTCCCGGTTCTCCCATCCCATTCGATGATAAGTTGTTCAGAAATCTCCCTGGTTGTGTTCACATCTTTGTTTTTTAGTCACTTTTGTCTTCTTCGGGTTGTAGGTCATCTGCCTCGGTGTTGGCACTGAGGTAGAAAACGTTGCTCCCCTGCCACCATTTCTGCATCTCCTCCAGCACCTGTGTTACCTGATCAGCTGTGTTGGTATTGTTGAAGACATGATACCTGTTTCCACATGTCTCAATAAGCCAACAGAGAGGCTTTCCTTCACTTTCAATTAGTTGCTCAATAGTTTTGTTCCTCCAAAGCGTCCCTGAAGGTTAACAGCACTATAACATCAAGCGACAAAATTATATTTGGTGATGGCAACTATAGAGATACTTCAAAAAGGAAGGAATGAATGTTGCTGGGAGGAATCACCGTCCAGGAGTGTCCACGATGACGACCTCTCATCAGGCCATATCGCCGTTTTGCTTTGAAACTTTCAGGAGAAAAGCTCAGAAACTCTTATGGGAAATTGATCCGCATAGTAAGACAGGTATCACAAATGTGGGACGTTTACATGAAATTTTAAATTTCTTTCCAACAATTAGCATATTCCTTTTGTAGACATGTAAGTTTGTTGGAGATCAGATCACTTAGTTAATTATAGTGTTTTCCAAAAGGTCAAGAATTAACTTACATCCTCATATCATTTCTTGGAAGTGTGAGAGATGTTTATGACAGGCAGTGTGGGTACCAATTTACTGTTGCCTTTGTTTGTTTTTCCAAACAGGTCTGGCTAACCGGAGGGTTTGTTTACAACCTGTCAGATCGTCTGACAGCTGGTGTTTGCCACCCCTTTGTGCCCTATTTGCTTCCCAGATCTCAGCAATTAACTTCGTCACTGCAGTGTTATTATTACTGATTGGAGCGATGGCACAGTCTACAAAAATAAGAGCCAGGAATTCCTTGTTTAAACATACATTTATATAATCATACAAAGTCAACTGACCTGTCAGGAGGTTTCTGAGCTTTATGCTTTTGTTGTTCAGACAACCCCTCAGCTTTTTTCCCCTACTTCCTTCCTCTTGGACCAGCCTGCCGTCAGTTTCATAGCAACTGTTTTCTGACACCATGGCATCAATCTTTTCAAACAGCTCCTTGACCTTCATGCCGCTGTCTGCGTCATCATTACAAAGACCATTGTATCTGTGACCAGAGGCCTCTGAAAGTGACTGGAGTGGCTCCCCTTCCCTCCTGATCGCTGAAAAAAGTGCTGCAGGCGCTCCTTTGTGGACTTCTTGTGTGTAATTCTAAGTTCAGCAACCATGAAGTTCTGGTGTGTTACAGAGGCTGTATCCTCGCAGCCACCCGGGGGTCTATGACCAATGTGAGGCCTGCGCCCCTCTCCCCTCTTACAATGGGACGTTACCTCTCCTGGATCAAACGCCTGTCCCCCCAGGATGGTGTTTCCAACCAGATATTTCCAGGAGCTCTTTGATCCCACAAGTGCAGCGTTCATCTCTGACAGAAATAAAGTGAGACAGAGATAGAAAGAAACATGAAAAAAAAAAAACATGCTTGAAGACGGAATGACTGTTGATAAATCAGCTTTCATTCACAGTGTGAGAGGTATTTTATGGACACACCTTTGGCAGAGGTAGCTTTCTTCATGTTCTCCGAAGTGTATAATTAACATAAAAGGCTTCTGGGTTTCATCTCTTCGTGTGTTTTATGTTGTTGTTGTTGTTGAATGTGTGCCTTGGCAGACTGTTGTTGTTTCTTCTTCCTTCAGCATCTGCTAACAAGACAAAGATCATGATTTTCTACAGAAAAGATCACATAAGTGACAAGACCTGTACTGACCCAGGTTCCAGGTTATGTGTTTTCCCAGAAACTACCACCTGTTTCTTTCATATAATCTGTACGCTCTTCCTTTCCTACAATTGCACTTTTTTCCTTTAAGTTTTGCTTTTGTATGCTGTACAGTACATCAATCAGTTACAGTATGTGTGGCTTGCCTGGTGCATCAACGGTGAACTGTCACAAATTTCTTATAAAAATACTGTCTTACATGCAGTGTGTTCTTTGTTCTGCCCTTTCTATCGCAACAGAATGAGTGAAATTTAAAGCAAAAAAAAAAATGATATGCAGACAGGTGCCAAACAAAAGGAAATAGTTGACTTAATGGGAAACAAAACACACAAATCTGGTGGTGCTGGAATAAAAAAATCAACAAGTTTTTTTTTTCTTTTTATTTGTTACACATTTCATCACCATCCCATCACCTGTTTCTTATTTACAGTCCGCTTTTGCCAGGCTCTCCAGAGACAGAGGAAACAGCAGATATCTTTAACTACACAGGAAAGAAGATCTTTGTCCACACACCTGCTCAAAATAAAAACTTTAAGATATATATGTTTAAAAAATCCTTGTAAAAATGCAGATTATTTTTAGACTCCTGCAGCACAGTAAAATCGAATGTACTCTCTTGGTGAAGCGATAGTGTTGACATGTCAGCTGCCCTGTGCTAGAAACTCAGACATTAGTTGAATTTGTTGTTCTGGAGCAAATCCAGGTCCCGGAGCAGCTTACTAGTGTCAGCTCCTTTTATGTAACCAAGTTAATAGAAACACACACACACAAACACACACATAGATGCTTGCTAATGTCCATAAATATGAGTCGGTGCAGGAAAAGAGCAATCTTTTTGTTTAAATGTTGATAATGTGTTTCAAAGTTTCATTGATCGGATTAACAGTGTGTGAGTGGAACACATTGGAAAACTGTGCTGCATTAGCCAGTACATCTAATCTATTATTGATAAACCAGCTGCCTGGGGTCAAACAATGTCTTGCTTACTTTGGATATGAGCAAATTTACAATGGCTGCTTTATGAAAATCCTCTCTAATGCCCTGCTGGAAATTAGCACAATTTGCATAATTTGCACAATGCTTTAATCAGATTGCTCATCTTGTCATTTAAACAGCCAACTGCACAGGAGGTTAAATGTTGACAAATGCATCATGTTTTACGTAATCAAGAAAAGGATCGGGAAGGAGCTTGTTTCAAGTTTTATGCATCTAAATTATTTTCAGAAAATTACTGAAAATAAGATCTCACCTATTAAAAAAACAAAATAAAATAAAAAAATCAACCTAAGATATAGAGAGTATAGTTTACCTGAACAGCTGGACAGTCGCTGCTCCTCCTGGGGAGGCTGCTGCAGCTTTTAAATTAGATTGGAATAATTGAAAATTAAGTTAATTACCTTATAATTACATTTTTTACTCTTTGTTTCAGTTTGCCTTTGTCGTCTTTACCTCTTTGGCTCTTTGTCCGACAGCTGTGTGTCTCCATTTGTGTGTGAGAGAGAGACTTTTTAAAACATGAACCATCAGGTGTAATTGCCTTTAAATTGCGGTTTGAAGAAGTGCAGCTCAGTATTGTTCTGGCTAATGAGTCACTGACATCTTTAACTGGTTTTGTGAAAGTCCTGTCTATTTATGTGCTACTTGGGAAACAGTCCTCTGATCTCTGACCGCTGCATCCATAGATACGTCCAGGATACAGTGTGAGATGTCTCTCAGGGCCTTTCACAGGTGAACTCACGAGTCAAGAGGTGCATGTCTGTGTGTTGGGGGTTTCAGTGATGTAACACGGCTTGCCTAATTGGAGATCTAAAGGCGCTAAATGTAGATCTTTAATGTGAGTGTGGCATGTTTTAAATTATTCTGATGGTATAAGCATTGGAAACTAGACAACTTTAATACTTTGGTTTATGTCCAAAATATCTGAAACATTAAAAATACATCAACCTCAGTTTTTTAGTGTTGATAGGCGATTTTCACTGAAGTTTATTTAGTTGAAAAAGCACAGGTGTGAATAAGAGAAGCAATGGCTGAATTTCATTTAGCTGCCTCAGTTTCAGGGTCCTGTCGTTGTGCATTTTAGCTCACATTCAAACTGTTATGGCTTAGTGAGATTTTGTTAATGTTATTGGTGACATCTGTGTTTTTTCTGCTGTGACAAGTCTGAACATCTGCTGTGAAAAAAAGCCTATCAGCCAATGTTAACACGCAACACGGTAAACATTATTACCTTTATGTTTATGGTAATTAAACAAAGTCTAATTGATAAAAATAAGCTCTTAATGCACTATTAACCCCATCAATTTTGGTAACAAATGTATTTATCCTATAACTATATTTTCTTTCATTGAACTGACCTGCCAAGTTTTTTTTCTCTTTTTTCTCTCTGGTCATGTCCTAATCTGTAATTTGCAGTGAGTTTTGACTGCACTGACCCCAGATGTGGTTTCCGGGACGTTGTGATAGCAGCCCAACAGTCTGACCTGCTGTCCCACACCCAGACAGATTTTCTAAATGTCAGTGGATATCTTGTCTGAAATGACACCATCAAATGAGAAACTTTCAACCCAGTTGTTGTCGAACTTCTAAACTACCCTAGAGCTGTTCACCGATCCACAACCCCTGTGAGTCTAAACAAGAGTTTATCCTATAGAAATCAGGGAGAAAGAGCTCTATTCATATTATGTCCTGGAAACTAAAGATAGAAAATCAGATATATCTGTCATGTCTTCGACTTCATCCACTCAAGAATTCCCCCATTCGCCTTTTCAAATGCACATGATGAAAGAGCTACTGGTGCAAGGGCAGCTGGTTAAATGGTAAATGGTAAATGGACTTGAAGACCTTTTTGTCACAAGGTTGGAGATTGGAAGGGAGTTTAAATCAACATCAGCGGGACAGTGTGGTCTGCTCTGCTCTTTAAAGACGTAGAATCTATATGTTTGAATCCAGGCCTCAGAAACTGCTCAGTTTTCCTCCACACATCCAGGATTTAATCACCAATTTGAACAACATGTCTAAAAGCAGAACCACCATTAGACATCATGACAAATCTTGCAAAAAGCAGACCTACACAGTTTTCTATCAGACAAATGGTGCCAGGTTCTGACATCCTGTCAACGTCATATGGCTGCTGACTTGTCATCATTGGGCGGTCCAGTTCCTCCATTTGCATTGTGCACGCTTGGTTCACTGGTGCCACAAACCGGGAGTCTTAAAGAGTATCTTAGTACCAGGCTGAGAAGCAGTTCACTGCACTCTGTGGTTTTAAATCTTCTGTGTCTCTGAGTGGTCAGAAGTGTGCTGTGTTGCACCTTTAACCACATCCAACAGTGATGTCACGGTACCAACACGCCCTGGAGTACACTCCTACGTCAGTGCAAAAAGATGAGAAGTTAAACCACAAGATTAAACAAGACTTAGAGCCAATTTTTGTTGTTGTTAATTAGTTTTGTGCTTTTCCTGCCATGAGAAAGGTTTATATTTCAAGTTGTTCATCCAAACTGTTTATTGTTTATTATATTATATATCCTATTAAATACTATACTATGAAATAATCTACTCTGAGACAACTCAGGCAGATTTTCTTTTATATATTTTTATGACTTCATTAAATATTAATATTAAATATTTGTGCTGTATGTGTTTATAGGCGATTTCTTATGTTACAGTTTACTTTCAATGTTGATTAATAGACTCATTTGGTTTCTTAGATAAACACATTGTTTATTGTACAACAATAACAAACAAAGGTGTCTGCAATATCCTGAAACTGGGTCACTGGATTTGAAGCTAATGATCATTTTTCTCAACATAACCTCATTTAACCTGAACAGGAAAGGAGGGAGGAAGTTCCTTGGGGGATGTTGTGCCACACAGAGTGGTATTGTTTGGCTTTTGTATTAGTTGTGTTGTTGGATAATGCTACTCTTGTCCAAGTCAGGACCCAGATTCTGATCCTCTTAATAGCAGCCAGAACTCCCCATCATGGGACTGACCAGTTACGCTGTGGGCCTCGCAGCTGCCAGAGGGTTACTGAGGGTTATGTTGTTGCTTGCAAGCACACACACACACACACAGCACACACACAGACACACACACACACACACAGAGAGACACATACAAATCAAAAACACAAACACAACACCATTGCAGGAAGGATGTGTTTGTTTGTTAGAGAGTTCAGTGAGACGGGAAGAGGATAAAAGTTAAACGTTTAAACATGTTGCAACACTAAACTCACATGCACTGTGTGTGTGTGTGCATGTGTGTGTGTGTGTGTGTGTGTGTGGGTGTGTGTGCATGTTTGATAGTTGGAGGTGGAGATGTAGCTGAAAGTAAACAAGTGATTTAGTACGGTGAACTACGAGGGAGGAGAATGTGCAGAGAGCATGGCGACCTCGAGTGGGCAGGGGTCAAACCTGGAAAAGCTGGGAGACGCTCTTTTACACATAAGATCCTGTCACTCACCACCTTCGCCATAACTGATCACTTCTTTCTAAAGGGGCAAAAAAGTAAATTCCCACAGGGTTCAATTGGATCCGCTGAGTATACACACGTAGCATGAGGTGGGTTAACGTGATTGAATTTAAGGAAGTCGAAGGAGCAGATCTGCTGTATTATGCAGTAATTAACAGCATTAGAGAGCATTAGCAACATATTATTGTTGAAATGGAAGACTATGGAATAGGGCGTTATATAAATGGTAAAGTGGGTTATGGGTGCAGGGGTTAGTGGGTTAGTGTACGAAAACCTATTACAAGCCTGAGGGCAAACAGAGAGTGATGGAGAGAGGAGAATGAAAGGAGATTAGGGAAGCTGCAAGAGGAATCATAAGACCGCACACTTCCCTTTGGAGGGAGCAAAAAACTGGAAGATGGTCATGCTTAAATTCCTCAACATCCTTCTTGTGCTGCTGACAATCAGCCATTATTCCCAATCTATCATCCAGCCACGCCCGCCGTTTTCTTTCCATCCGCGCTCTCGGCTAAATGTCATCCTGGATGTGTAGAGATGAAAGGCGTGCTTTATTGTTCAGTCGGCAGCTGTTAAGTGTCACAAACAAACACGTTCCTGCAACAGGTCTCCAGGTCCCCCCTTTCTAAAGTAACTCAGTTATTCCACTGCTCATGAAATCAGGAGAAAGAGAAAGGATGCAGTTATGTGCAGATAAGTGCATCGCTGATCTCCATAAGTGGTGTGTCTGTGATGCTGTCCTGTGAAAGCAGTAAATAAAGATAAACATGTCATGAGACATTCAAATGCACAGACAGACACATTCCTGTACCTCAGCTATACTGAGGAATAAAAATTTGAATATAAGTAGTGCAATATCGTTCTGCTTCTGCATTTAAAACAGCTAAAATCAATAGATTTTTATATGAAAAATGTAAAACAGGTCACTTGTAGCAACAGACTCTACAGATCTGTTCAGCTTAATGAAGCTTTCAACTTATTCTTTCTTTCATTTTCCAGCCCAAAACATTATTTTTCATTTCATTGTTATTCATCATGGTGAAAAAGCTCTAAAAATAAATAAATTCAGATTCCTTTCTTAGTCCAGCAGCAGAGAAATTTATGAAAAATAAATAAATATATATATGTGTATATAAATAAATATAAATAACTCTACCTACCTGCACAGCACCAAACAACAGGCAGACAATATTATTGTGGAGCTGCTGAACATAGTGGAGCATTTAGCAGCTAAAGAGTCAGATATATAAGTGGTAGAGGCCAAAAACAGAGCTAAAAGTAGATTGAATGTTGGACTAAGATTAATCAGGCAAGCAGACAACAAATGCACACTATGTTATTCCACATCTGCTGAATGTGTAAAAAAGAAACCGTTTGCAAACATGTTCGCGACATTAGTGTGATACATGTCAGTGTTTTGCTCATGATGCCTGAAAGTGGCCAAAAACATCAGCTATTGCAGGTTTAAGTTGGATTATTTATAGTTTATAAGAAAATTCTCATATTTTTCAACCTGGGTGGTGTTCTAATAATTAAGGCCATTTTGAAGCCATTTAACCAACTTTGCACTCATCACCTCCGTCAAAGACTCAACATTTAAACCTGTCAAAGGAAAGTTGTTAAATCTTTTAAAATGCTTGTTTCTGAGTGTGAGTGAAAGTAAACACAGCCTCCTGAATTAACCATTCTTGCTAGCTGCATAGGAATCCTTCAACCAGTCAATCTGTTTTGTTAGCAAATTACTTATTTTTCTGCAGTAATAAAGAACAAACAAAAGCATCTTTATGATGACCAGCAGAATTAACACCACTATGAGTTTAGACTCCCTTTAACTTTCCATATATGTCTTCATGTTTCCATTAAAACCTGCCTCCATTTTCTTGCCTGGATTCTTACTTCCCCTGCTCATCCTTCTTTCCTTTCTTTAGGACAAAAGCATTACACACGGGCACCGAAAATCTGTCCAAATCAACCCAAAAAAAAAACAATCCAAATACTTTTTTAAATCCCTCCATTATCTATTCATTTCTCCCATCCTTCTTTATTCCCAGCTTGTCCTGCTGAGACCTCGACTTCTCCCCACAGATGCTCTCGAAAACCAAAGCTTCTCCCCGGCCTTAATGAAACACTCTCCGCTCGCCTCTGTGACACAACAAATATAGATTTTTATCTGTTACTGTGTAAATGCAAATGATGTGAGCAAGACTTGTGTGCAGAAAATTGGGCTCTCTGCTGATGCGCGAGAAGACAGAAAAGGGAAACTGTGAATGTGGGAGACAATGTGGCCCCTTACTTTGTCTGTTAACTGAGGAGAGAGCATAGAAAAAACAAAAATGGAAAGAAAAGGAGGAAGAAGGCGTACAAAGAGGGGCACCGATGTGAAAAAACTTTGAAATCCTTTTGATTCCTAGAAGTTAAATCAACAAACAGAAAAAAATGGGCTTTTCTATTTGTGCCTGACTCACTCAGAGGCAACCCTGCAGCAGGGATTGGATGAGAGAGAGAGATGGAGAGAGAGAGAGAGAGAGAGAGAGAGGAGGAGGAGAGCATGTCTTTCCCACCACCCCCCCTCCACATCTGCTGCTGTACCAACAGTAGCCCTGTCAGACTCAGATGTAAGAGCAGGGCTGCGATGATGATGATGGTGGTGATGGGTTACTTGGACTCTTAGACCACCTCTTAGAGACTCCACGCCTCTCTGGTCCACCTCTGCACCCTCTCTGTCTCTCTCTCTCACTCACACACACACACTCACACACGCTTTTCACTCCCCACCGTGGACCCTGATTATGGACTCAAGGCTGCTGATCGGACCGGGGATCCCCACACCGGACCCCACGGCAGCCTGGAACATCAGCTCCATCAGCCCGCACCGGCTCATGGAGCTGTCCCCGGGCTCCACAGCTGTGAGTACCCGGCTCTAGTTGTCTTGTTTCCTGCTTTTTTTTTAATTTATTTAAGGGGGGTGTGCGTGGAGGAATGCCAACCTGTGCGCCTTGGAGAGCCTCCGTGCGCCTCCGCGATGCGTAACCGCGATCCGGAGCGTCTGAACGTCAGCCTTACCAACATCTGGCAAAGAAACTGTGTTTGTTTAAATGTGTGTTTTTCATTCCTCAGCTGGATCAGTCATTTAAAAGAAATGAGTGCGAGAGGGAGGTGTGAGAGAGCGAGATGAATGAATGAATGAATGAATGAATGAATGAATCACACCATCCATCCGTGCGCTCCGTTCATTCAGCTCCACAGACCTGAATGGAGGCAGCGCAAATCCCGCCAGTCCCCCCCCCCACCCCCCCTTTCTTTTAGCATTTGTAGGGAAAGGTTGTAAGAAGCTGCGGTTTTCTTCTTTGTGCCTGCGTTTGTGCGCGCTTCAAAAATGAATTCATGTTTTTTTGTGGTGAGTTTAAGGACCTCACCTCCTGTCAGTATTCCTGGAGCATCACAGGGGATTTGTGTTAGTTCAGTGGTGACCTTTATGACTTGGTGTTGCTTTTTGTTCACCCAGAGTTTCATTCGATCTCAATTTGTGCCCTAACAATCCCATTATAACTCTGAAAATACACCTGTTTGAGTCCTAATCTGAAATTCTGCTTGCATCCTGCAGCATAAACACACAAAACAGCAGTTTTTATTTGCTGATTTGGATTCTTGATTGTAAGTTACCTCCTTTTTTTTTTACCTGAATATCGTGCTCTGACATCACTCCCTGCAGTCTCATTTGCACATTTTTACTCCTGCGATACGTGTGGTCACCAACAGCAGGAATGCCTCCATCACCAAGACTCATGGGTGAATCCATCTCTCTCTGCATCTGAGGAGGAGGAGGAGGATGAGGGGAATCCTTCTATACAGATGTGCAGACCCTTAGAGCAGTGTTTACCCTGTATGTAAAATTTAGAGCATTAAAAGAAGATGAAAATTGCTCCAGCAGTCCAGACACAGTAGACATACCTCAACAAGTGTGAATGGTTCAGTTTGGACTCTGTTTTTGAAGTTAAGACCAGCAGGCTTCGGCCCTCTGTGTCTTTTGTTGTCTGGCCTTCACGGAGGGAGTGCTGGGAAAGCTGATACCGAAGCAGTGCCCGAGGGCAGCTTCTACTGAGACAGATGGGATCTTCTACTCTGCATTAAATGTGGTTTTCATCAAAGACCTCTTCAAAAAAAAACTTTGTGTCTGTCTCTAGAGCCCTCCTTCCCTTTTACCACAGTTTGTTGCTTTTTCTCTCTCGATTATCTGACGAATCTCTGGGTAATTAGAAAAATATGGGTCCGATTTATGAATGCTCATACAGTAGGTGTGTACGCATGCACGCACATTTGGGTGTGTCTGACTCACAGATTCAAGAGCATGTGAGTGTTCATGTGATTGTTTGTATGCAAACGTGTGGATTTGTGTGTCTCCACAAAGAAATAGTGATTGTGTGTGTATGTGTGTGTGATCACGTCCTCTGTAGTACTCTGCAGTTGATTAGAGTCTGTGGGCTTAACATTCAGTTTGATGAAACGCTGTGAACGTTAAATCAATCAAATACAAGAACAGATTGATAGTTAGATAGATAGTCCACAAAGTTTTAACTGTGCAAACATATGAACTGAAACTAACAAGACGTGAATGTGAATAAACTGTTCTTCATTACTTTACTTATACTTACACTTTATTTTATTTATACTTTACTATACTTATTCGGTGCAATTCCCAATCATTAAAAAACATTAAAACAGAATACCTTTCCAACACTGATTTAGTTCAGGATTTTGCAGATGTTTAAAGAATAACATGATGATTTTTAGTGTAGTAAACTTTGTTCCACTGTTTTATTATGTTAGACTAAACTTTTTATCCATGTAAAACAAAACTTATCATAACTTATTTTGTATTACCTTCTTAAAAACACTTTGAGGATTATCTTGACTTGAGTTAACTGATGTTCATTCTCTCAGTGCCCGTAGCACAACACTGAATTATCACATCCCACAACTCTACAGTAGTTAGATGCAAGTGAAGCTCTTGAGGCTCAATCATTGACTTACATTAGTCCACTTCTCTCTCCGCTTAAACGCGACGCCTGAGCAGCTACCAGCCTGTTTCTAATGAAAGTACACATCTGCCACAAATAAACCATCGCCCCGATTAAAATAATGGCATCACTGAGGGTACTTTTTAATTAGACGGAAGCCCATCAACTACGTTTAATAAATCAGTCGTCGTCATCCACGTTTTGTGACGTACACATTCACCTGTGTGTGTGTGTGTGTGTATGAGCAAAAGTAGATTCAGAGTCAGACACATGCACACAAGTGCATCTGTGTTTAATTCAGACTCCTACAATGGATGTGTAATTCCCTGCTCTCTCTCTTCTGTCCCTAATATTCGTCTTCCTTCTTAGTTCATTTGTCTTTTCCTGGTCTAACTCGCTCCGCGTTAGTTAGCCGCAAGAGCATTTACATTTATATTGCTTTCGAAACCCCACCCCAGAAATGCTGGCAGCGTGCCTCCAGAGCGTGCTCGCAGACGGAGAGCACGGAGAAACGTTGCCACCTACTATTTCGGTCTCTAAACCCCTGCGCAAGCCAAGCACGCCGTAGAGGAGACCTCCATGCCGCTCGCTGTGCTCTCTACTCCCTCCTCACCGTGCAATCGGCATTAATCTGGCCCCGAGCCGCTAGGGCCGGGAGAGGGAGGAAATGAGAGAAAGCCAGAGGAAGGAGAGGAGCGATGGAGAGGTT
This sequence comes from Scortum barcoo, assembly GCA_023238725.1. Classification (NCBI taxonomy): domain Eukaryota; kingdom Metazoa; phylum Chordata; class Actinopteri; order Centrarchiformes; family Terapontidae; genus Scortum; species Scortum barcoo. The sequence continues at coordinate 5,571,656 of CM041542.1, forward strand.
TAGGGAGTGGGAGAACAGATGTGGAGGAGGGAATTAGGGATGGGAATCAGGAGCGATAGAGGAGTCGAGAAAGGAGGGGATCCAGCAGGGAGAGTGGCAAGGAAAGGAAGCTGGACTGGGGAAGAAATGAAGCAAGAAGGTGGTGGTGGTGGTGGACTGATTTGAACGTAATCCACCATTTCACACATGACGGCGTCAGAAGTGTGTTTACATTCCCCCACCCACAAACACACACATATATTTATATACACACACCACATCTGCACATCACCTTCACTCACTGCACTTGTCTGCTCTTCCTGTCACACAGCCACATGACCTTTTCACTCATTTGCTAACAACTCCATCACTTCTCACCACACCATTCAAACATCCTTCTTTTCATTTACCAGCTTTGTGACTCTGCAGGAAAAGTAGAACTGCTGAACCAGATGCTGGACGCACACAAGAGCAGGCAAACACACACACACACACACACACACACATGTACGCTCAAATGCAGAGGTCAGGATTAATGAAAGGAGATGTGTGTGTGTTTTCAAGTTGAATGCTTAGGCTGAGGAAGATTTAGCTTAGTGGAAGTAGTCCTGGTGGGTGAGTGTATGTCTGTGTGTGCCTCTGCCTTAAAGAAACACTGAGAGACAAAAGGTGACTGTGTGTGCAGGGGAGTGTGTCACGATCTCTGAAATGAATTCTCAAGCGCGGCCGTGCGCTCTGAGGTGGAGCAGCTTCTCAGAGATGCTGCTGTCAACTGAAAACCTTATATTGACCCATAAAATCCCTCAGCTTTTAGGGAGTGACATGAAACAGCCTTTTAGCACCTTAATGCAATAATGATTATAATCCTGTGAAGTGTGCTTTTACTAAATTGTGAATCCATGCCTTTAACTTGTAAAACAGTATTTCTCCATTGTGGCATTGCTACGTTTGAGTACTTCTTCAGATGTGTGTACATGAGTGCAGGTAATCAACAGTCAGGAACTTATGAAATATTTCCAAGTTGAGCTCAGAGAGTTTGAATATTTGTCAACATCTCTGTTCCATCCTTTGTAAAATGAATTCAAGATGAATGAGATGAAATAATTTTACAGTGTAAAGTAAGATCCAAAAAAACATATATAAAAGTAATAAAATGCATTTGTTTAAGTGATGTACTTAAAAGTGCTCTTTAGTGTTTGTTTGTTTTGTTTTTTTTTTTTTTTTGTAAAGAAACAAACGTTCAGGAGTTTACATTCAATTTTTCTTACCAAAACTGAGCTGGCCAACATGTCGAATTTTTTAAATATTTAAAACTGCAAATCATTCACATTCATGTTTACCAGCTCGCTCGCCTCTTCCTTACTGCCTTGGCGAGCGCTTTGCTAAACGCCTCTTTTGCACTTTACGACCACCAACAACTGTCTGCAGCATTATGGTGTGAAAGCAATGACAGAAAGTGTTGTGCTGAACAAGATACAAACAAAATGAGGACAGAAACACCAAAGGGTATCTATAAATACAAGTTTGGGGTGCTTTGTACTTCAACTCCATGTGCATTCATTTTAACTGAATCTTTCTCTCGTTTGTTATTCCAGTACTGATTATTTTACAGGTAAAATGTGTCTTTTTTATTTCCAACAGCATAGATGTTGTTTGGCTTTAGCTCCACAGGACAAGCTAAAATAATAATAAACTGCTTACTCATTATTACAGTATTATAGGAGTACTATAATCTAATGTAATATTCATTCATTCATTCAAGTTCAGTGCAAATGGATACTTTTACAGTTGATGCTCAGTGACTGTGACACTGTTATTTAGTGTTTTTTCATCGTTGTATTGCTTATTTTACTTATCAGTAAAAGAGATAATATATCTTCCACTGCTTTGTGGTATCTCTCTGCTCACTCTATAATTGGTCGCTTTACTCGTTCTATTGCTTAAATGTGACTTTTCACCTCTATTGTAGAGTTTCTTTCTGATAGAAGTCAGTGTCTTCATATCCGTCGAAATCTAAATAGTTACCAGGGCATAAAGCATGAATTCATTTCATCTTCTCCCAGCTCATGAAAAAGGAGGAGCAGTTTAAAGAGGGTATTCATGTACGGGCTGCAGGTCCCTTTAAGTAATACTGTTACTAACACTCTGAAGCAATTATTATTTTATTTCAAATCGCATTAAAGTATTATTTGAATAGAAAGTGTTTGTGGTGCGTACAGTAGGCTCCAGACTAAGTGGATTTTGTCTCACTCCAGGGATTTATCTAACAGTTGCTGACACACTTAAGTACCGCGTTTCAATATATACTCACTAAACCAAAGCCACATCGAATCATCATAATCTAGTCTACAGTTTTATTGCTTTAAATGTCAGGTAGAGCCCTTTTTATACTCTTGTTTTTCTTCAAAAAAAGAGAATACTATACTATATTTTAGTATATAATACTATTAGCCCACAATCAGTATTAAAAAGAAAAGGAAACTGAAAGTAGATTTTGAAAATGAAAAGTGAGATTCAAAGTCCTGAAATGGAAAATAGAAAAACTTACATGCAAATGCTCAAATCAAGCTCTTAAATGAAGCAGAATATTTTTGTACATCCCTCTCCTGTCATGACTGAATATCATTATTCTATCACCACAAATTGACCCTTTCCTTCCTGATTTCCTGTCACAAGGGCTCGATGGTTCCAGGCCACCCATTTCCAACAGTAGACGTCCCGGACCACGCTCACTACACCATCGGCGTCGTCATCCTGGTTGTGGGCATCACAGGCATGCTGGGAAACTTTCTTGTCATATATGCCTTCTGCAGGTACTTTTTTCCTGAACCACCTGTTAAAAAGTCTATGTGATAATATGTATAATATATAATATATGATAATGAAATGCCTGATTTATTCATGGTCTAAATCTTAGTCTCTAATAAGATTAATGACAATATTCAACAGATGTGTGTGTGTGTGTGTGTGTGTGCAGGAGCCAGAGCTATGCGGACGCCATCCAACATTTTCATCATTAACCTGGCAATCACAGACTTCCTCATGTGTCTCACTCAGACGCCCATCTTCTTCATCACCAGCATGCACAAGCGGTGGATCTTTGGAAAGAAAGGTAACACAAAGGTTCAACATTTCAACTTTATAGGTTTCAACGTTTCAAACTTGTACCACAAATGTGTCGTTAATGTATTGAAAGTGCTGCACAGCGATGAGAAACACGACAGCAGCCACTTGTTCTTGTTAGCCATCGACTAACAGGATTATATTCACTCTCCTGCATGTGCATTCACACACATACTCAATTCCACAGAGACCTGTATTGTTTCCTGCCCTTTTGAGGGTGACCTACAGTTCAATTAAGATTCTGTATACACATACACATACTCACACATACACACACACACACCTGCCATCCTATATCACCGTTCTCTGCCACAGTGTAAAAAGCAGCACCAAAGGCTTACTCTGCAGTATCCAAATATCATCGATCACCAAGAGCAGGGATGCATGTCATTGGTGTTTTTTACATGAGTGCATTTGGTGGGGCATGTACTTTACTATGTATTATACATCAGCGCACAACCTACGGGGAATAGAGATAGAGAGGTGGTAAAAGAGGCTCCACACTCCACTGTTTGAACACTGATAGTCGGAGCGCTCTGTTTTCCTTCAGGAGTTGTCCTGACCTTGACGAAGGCAGCCAATCGCTGTTACATCTGGAACTCAACTTTTAGTGCTGATTTCTGCATGGGCACTCTCACTCTTTCCCCCCCCCCCCCAACCAACATTTCCTTTTTGTTTGTTGTTTTTCTTCAGCCAATCCTTTTCAAAAAAGACAGAGAGAGAGAGAGAGAGAGAGATGTGTAGAAATGTCAAGGATGAATGGGGTTGATGGGGGTTGGAACTGCCATCATCAGGATTTTGTTTGCAATTGACACATTTTTCCAACACTTACAGTGCCACTGAAATGGGAGTTAGAGCATCCTCAGCTCCTGTAATACGACTTATTTCAGGGTGAACAGAAATAGAATATGAAATAGAAGATGACCTTGCGAAAAAGGTATAATTTTGAGAGAGATTTGATTAAACTGTTCAGGGATTTGATTTCATAACTCCAAAGTGATAGAAGTGCTCCAACCTACTGATTGCGGGGTCTTATATAATGACCTTTCCATTTCTGAGATGTTTTACATATACGTCTTACTTTGACGTGACCACAATGCAGCGCTGCCAGACAAAACGCCCCAGGACGTTTAGATATTGCTCCTTTCTGTAGAACATCTGCTGTTCCTCCGGAGCACACTTCAGATTTTGTCTTGTGCTTGGATGTAATGACTTGCCGCTGTGATTTCACACACTCGGGGACAGCAGCTGATAAAGTGATGATTGAGTGTTTGTATTTTGTGTATTGTGTCTGTGCATGTGTGTATATATATAGAGGTTTGCATATGTATCTCCAACTGTGTGCATTATAGATATATTTAACATAATAATAGACTCGGTAGAGAACGGCACCTTACATTATGGAATGAAAAGAGACATGTTAGAAAAACACTGCGGCAGTCTCTGAATGAATGCAGGCTCAGTATGTCAGCTTATAATTATGATTATGATAAGTCAATTACTGTATGTTTAACATGCGTTGAATATTTAAACACTAATACTGTATGCTGTTTGTACATGCCACACTTATCCTCCCCACTGATCCCTCCCATCATTCATTCATCTATCTTTTAATCGTGCTGCTACTCGTCTTCACCTTACATCCCAACTCATCCTTCACCTTGAGCTCCTCACCCCCATTTTCTGCCTTGTTTTTCCCTTTCTTTCCCCTCCATTTCCCTCCTATTCTATTCTATATTCAATCTACTTCTTATGTTTCTCTTTCTTGCCCTTACTCTCCTCTTCCCTGCCTTCATTTTTTTAAGAATGCTTCTTTTTCTCCCTACGTCCCCACCACTTTAATTCAATCCAAATGGGCGTGGTATTGCAATAAAAGACTTGTTGACAAAGGACGAACCTAAAACTGATTTCATTATCAACCGTAAAATTAATGGTGAAAAGAAAATAAATTTTGAGATGCCGAACAAGTTTCAAAACAACCTTGACTGATATCTCGGATGTCTGTATTGGCAGCGATTAAAATATGTGAATAGTTTGTGAAGTGTGCTGGGAAAATTACGCTCCAAAAAACAACAAACAAAATAGTACAAAAAAATAAAAACTTCTGAGATGATATAATCTCTTCATCACTACCGAGGCATAAAAAAGAGTCAAATTTGACAAGAAGGGGGTGCTATTGGAAAAGGTCATGTTATGCTTGCGGTTAGCATCATAGGGACGTTTATGTATCTGACATAATTTGATTTGATAATGTCAAGGCATCAGAGGGATTATGAATGAGAGTATTATTTCTGAGAGTCGCCACGCATCAGACTTGACATTTCTTGTGTTTAAAATACAATTAGCTATTAGTACAGGATGTTAGCATGCCATGTTACCGCTCAAAATTAGGTCAGGATGGGAATCAACCCATTAGTTTTATGGTGATGTGAGCTAACTATTGATTAAGTGTGCATCTCTTCCTCGATGAAAAGATTAACAATGTGACTGAGACATGTTTCTGCAAAAAGACAAAACATCCAGCAGACGAAGGAATCAACTCATTGAGCTCATATGTTGCCGGCATGGCTAAAATATAAAAGAAAACTATACTGTGTGTATGAACATTTGTTTGCCGATGTAAGTTTATGTAACTGTATCGTCCTTTGCTCCAGCTCTCTCCATCTGTCTCACACAATACTTTAAACTGGGGTTTGAGTGGAGTCAAAGAAGTCATTTTAAAGCTGCAGTAACAGATTTTGTTGGTTGCTTGGGGGCAGAATAAACAAGTTGTGAACACCTCAACTAAAACAGATGATAAGGTGAAGTTGTTAGCTACTTATGTACACATCCAACAGTTACAGAGCAACATTATCTGTCATTTCTGGTCATCCGGTGAAGGTCCAATATTCACTCACCTTCAAGTTCTACTTTTGATCTTTACCGAGTCTTGTGGATAATATCTGGCTCATTCGCTGCTGTGTGTTGCAGTACTGGACTGAACAATGAGCTAAAACTCAGTATAATTCTCCACAAAGCGGAGAGGAACTGAGGATTTAGATGATATTCTTTCTAGGTTCATCACTGTTAGCGACCCCTTCACATTTCATTTTATTTTGTTATTATGAAATATATTAGGCACTTAACAGTAATGTTACATGTCAGTACTTGCCAGTTACAACCTACTTAAAAGGAATTATAAAGCTTGTGTGTAACAGATGTTCTTCAGCTAATATGATCTCAGAAAAGAATACAATAAATGTAATATGGCAGTAAGATGATCGCTTGAAAAAACAGCACAGAAATTACCCATGTGTCCAAAACTGTAGATAAAACTGAGCTGTATCATTGGTAACACGATCAATTACTGTATTTCCAGCTGTCGAGCTGGAAAAAGAGCTGCAGGATCTACTGCCAGAAAATGGATTTATCCTTATAGCTGTGGTCAGTAAACATTTGTCCTTTTTCTCCACTGCTTGCTTCTCCCTCCCTCACCTCCCCTCCACCAGGTTGTGAGTTGTATGCCTTCTGCGGAGCGCTGTTCGGCATCTGCAGTATGATGACGCTAATGGTGATCGCAGTGGACCGGTACACGGTGATCACCAGACCTTTGGCCTCCCTGGGGGTAATGTCTCGCAGGAAAGCCCTGAGCATCGCGGCTGCTGCCTGGGTCTACTCCATGGGCTGGAGCCTGCCCCCCTTCTTTGGCTGGAGTGAGTACAACCTGCACTCAGAGACCTGGAAGCCAAGTTGGCATTGATAAGTGTGATTCCTCCGAGGGATTCTGCATGTTGAGCTCAGTCTTGTTACTTCTCTCTCTCATGTTTTTTATGTCATATTCCTTTTTAAAGCTGCACCACCAGGTCAAATAAATCTGCCTTTTGTCAACATGCTAAATACATTTAATTAGAAGGCAGATCACCTCACGATTACCTGTCGCTGAAATTACACCAGCTTGTTGTAATTTTTCGAGTCTTACTTTCTCAGTGGCTTTTGTTTTTCCCTTGTTGTTGTTCCTCCTTGCTCCCGAGCAGACTGTGTAACAAGTCGGTGTCTATTAGGTGAAAAAAATGTTTATACTACTTCTTCCAGCATCAACTGCTGTCATGGTCACTGGTTGTCATGTAATTTTTACTGGCTATCGATCTTAGATGCCAGAGGTGGTAATTAAATCCCCTAGACCCAACAACAAATCATTCTACCAGTATAGCTTACACTGCTAACTGAGCCAAACCCATTTTCCATAAGTGGGCTCTACAATCTCCAGCGCATATAATAAAATATATTATATCATATAAAAAGAAATGGATAAACACATTTATATGTAGCGTGTATATGATAATGCAACCAGACTTTATGTGAATGTATTTATTCCATGTGTTTTGTTTTAATTATGTATAGATTATGCCATTTTATAGGCTCAGTCCCCACAATGCATTGTTGTGCACAACCAGTAATACTATGAATTTTCCATTTCTTCATCTCACATGAAAGAGGGCTCCACTATAGACAGATATCTATAGACCAATTGGACTCCACGTTTGAAAGGACGAGCATTTTGTATTTTCATTCAACCAGAAACCACTCATCTTTTGGACATATATGCTGGTATCCCCTGTTGAAATGCTGTTACCCCGTATCTGCTCTGTTGCAGTGGCTGTTTTCCATTAAAAAAATTCTCTTGGGTTCTGGAGCCCCCACTGCCACAACAACTTAACACGACATGTAAAAGTGACTTATGGCCTCCTTCCCTCTCTGGGGAAAGAGAGGGATGCTGTTTTTCAACGCCTGTTGTTACATGATATTTAAAAATTGTTTTGTGCGCATGTTTGTTATGTTCTAATGTGTAAGAGAAGACACCGTATTGTCTTTTCTTTGTTGACATGCTGTGAAATGAAGGTTGTAGTCCCGTATAGGAGAACTCTGTGGTGTGCATACCAAACACTACAAGTGTCAGTTTTAATAGGAACAACCAGAGAGAGAGCTCGAACTGCTGTCTCTGATGGACTTTACACATGGGCCACTTGGGTCCCAGAGTCATATATCAGAGTTTGGCAGTAGTGTTACTTATCGGGAAAATATTACTTACATTTGTGTAACAGAGTTCTGGTGGTTACATGAAAAGCTCTAGGTGCTTGCAGAATTAAAGAATTCATTCAAAACACCAAACCCTGACCCTGTCTGATATCGCTCCATACATTAATGCATATGTTTAGGCGCATGTTTGTATTTCAGACCTGTGCACATACTAATAATAACTTCTTCTTCTTTATCCAGCAGAGAGACCACATTCATATCTGCATGCTAATGTAAGACTACAGCCAGCAGCTTAGGTTTATCAAGCTAACCAGCTGTTAAAAAAAAAAAAAGTCTTCCAACACCTCTAAAGCTTGCCAATTAAAACTTTACATCTTGTTGGCTTAACGCTGCAGTCGGTAGGTGAGAAGAGAGTGGACTTAACTTTAACATTTGAACAAGTACAATTTCCAGTTCCCTGCCTCCGCTGAGCTCCAGCTTGCCTCCAAAGCCCGCCGCTTCAGAGTTGCTCAGTCTAATTCTTTCTTTTCAGCCTGCTTTCCTTCACTGGTCTTCTTCTGTTCACTTGTCTTTATCACGTAAAATGCTGTTGGAGATTTTGTCATTGCTTGGTTGTCTGGTGGTTTTTTGTCCCCCATTGTGCCCCCTCAGTCCTTTAAGATAGGCACTTAGTGTAGTTTGTGCATGCACAGGGAGGATAGCTGCCTGCACCGAGAGATTGGTTGTTTTGATTTGGGCATGATGGATTACTACTGTCATGATATAGTGACAGCTTAGGTAAATATGACTTAAAGTTATTTTGATACAGGTTACCTACCACAACTTTAATGGGCATGCATACCAAAGCATAAGAACTACAAGATGTTGTCTTGTACTGATTAAATAAACGGCATATAATGTGGTGTTAATTAATAAATTTTAGAGGTGCTAATATGAAGCTTCAGGCTAGCTCTTTCCCTCCTGTTTTATGCTGGAATAAGATTGGCTGTAACTTCATATTTAACGCATAGACTGTGTTCATCCATCTCCCCTAACTCTCGACAAGAAAGTGAAAGTGTTTCTCCTGCTCTGTAAGGAGGCAATTAAGGATCTTTCACAAAACGCAGAACTATTCTGTTGATGTACCCTCAGCAGAGCTAGAGCGGACAGGTAAAGATCCAACTTCAGATAAGCAGAAAGGTGATGAGGACAACATAACTGATATAGTATGTAAACTTTGTAATCTACCAACAAGATTAAAACCTGACAACTGGACTGTCAAATAAGGGACAATGTGAAATTCAGCACCCACGGGTTTTGATAAGGAGTCTCCATAGCTAGATGTAAGTAGTTCAAGGTCTTTCAGATAAAGAAGAAGCAGGATGTTACACAACACAGAGCCTGATAGAAAGAAGGGCTTTTCAGACATCATTGCATGGGAAACAACCACTGAGGTGTGCATGTTCTCCCACAGGTGCGTATGTCCCAGAGGGGCTGATGACATCCTGTTCCTGGGACTACATGACGTTTACCCCCTCCGTCCGATCCTACACAATCCTGCTCTTCACCTTCGTCTTCTTTATCCCTCTCTCCATCATCATCTTCAGCTACTGCTGCATCTTCAGGGCCATCCGACACACAACACGGTTGGTAAACACTTGCAAATGTTCATGTTTAGTCAAACCTTGTTCAGTCTCGCAGCACAGGCTCTCATACACACATTGATAACCACAAAGATGTCCAAGGCGGTGTATGTGTTGATACTGATGTCTTGTTGATTAACGATGTGTCTGGGTTTTTGTATTGAGTTCCAATAATATCTCACTCGGACTGAACGCTGTTACTGCCTGTGTGTGCGGCGCTGACAGTGTCGGTGATGAGGAAAGCATGTGTGTGTGTGCACAAGTAGAATACTTGTCAAAGTCAATTAACCTAGCTAAATTTAAAAAAACAGAAAACAAACGCAATATAATTTGATTGAAAATGATAAATTATATTGAAAACAACAGCAAAATAAATCAGGTTTCATGTTTCTGTGTCTCTGTTCGACAGAGCGATAACAAAGATCAATACCAGAGACTCTGCAAAGAGGTTCCACAAGATGAAGAGTGAGTGGAAGATGGCGAAGATCGCACTCATTGTCATCCTGTTATTTGTCATCTCCTGGGCGCCTTACTCCTGCGCAGCCCTCACTGCATTCGCTGGGTAGGTGTGTATGTGTTTGCACTTCAGCGAAGTCAAAGGTCACTCCATTTGTGGGAAGTTGTAGAGGTAGCAGGTTTAGCAATGTGATGGTTACAGGAGAGGGCATCCATTGTCCTCTATTCTATAGCAAAACAAAACATAATACTTCATGTTCAGTCTGAAGGCGCCTTGGAAGATCAACCTGCAGCTGTCTCGAGCAAGCTTCAAGGCTCTGCAGGTTGATTGTTGTGCTGGCATTGAACATTATTCTGACAATTCACAGCAAGTGGTTATACGGTTACAGTCGATGTTAAAGCAATGCTTTGTGTGGGAGGTCTCAAAGCATCCAAGCAGCAACAACCCCACATCTTTATCACAGAACAGGCCATTATTGGGATTTTTTATAATAGCAATATATCAAATGAAAATGTGAAAATAATGTAACAATAACAGATGGACACATTTGGCTGGTGAACACAGTGGAGCATTTAGCAGCTAAAGAGCCAGATATAGAGCTAAAAGAGAGTGAATATGGGTGTTACACTCATTGGCCAGAAACACGACTTTAAATGAACAATAATGTTGCTCGGTAAATGCTGGATATGTAAATAACAAGTTAGCCGTATCAGCTTAAGGTAATATGTCAATGTTGTGTTTGAAACCCGAGAAAAGGATGCTTTAAATAACTTAATTGACTGGACGTTACACTTACTACCACAGCATAAAATCAGTTAGAATATATTGTTTTCCTGAAAGTTCAACTGCACATTTTATCGGATCTTTTATGAATATGAATCCAATACTGAATGTGTGTGTTACACTCCTGTGTCTGTGCACCAGTGTGAAAACACCCACAGCTGCTCCTGTCACATGAATGTGTCTCATTTCCTTCTCTCATTTTTCTTCCTCTCGCTAACATTGGACCTCCTCTCTCCCGTCTCTCTCAGGCACGCTGACTTGTTGACTCCGTATATGAACTCTGTTCCCGCCGTGATCGCCAAAGCGTCTGCGATCTACAACCCCATCGTATATGCCATAACACATCCCAAATACAGGTACGCTCAGGTGTTGAGTTTCATTAACAGCAGATTAAATGTGTGAACATTTCATTGTGCTGAATTTGCCGTGTGCCCAGGCTATTATCAGTGACCCAACCATGCTCGCTCACACTCTCGTTCAAATACATTTTGCTTTTTTTTTTTTGCGTGACCACAATTAAGTAGTGTTGCCGAAGCAGGTTTTATAGGATGTATCATAATTTGAACACACCATACAACAATTTTACTATACTCTACAGCAAATTATGATAAAAAACAAAAGATAAGGCAAACAAATCATTCAAATATATATATACATACACAGGATACCATATACATATAACTGTTTAACAATCAAATATGATGGTAACAGTGATACCCTTTGAAGGAAAAAGCTTTTAAAGAATCAGAAACAGGAGGCAGATGTAGCTCAGTAATAGTAATAGTAGTAGTAATAGTAGTTTCATGTGTTGCTCCATCAGGCTGTGACACGCTTTGACAGTTTGCTGCAGCCGTGGTAATCCCAGTTTTCCCCCTTAAAGTAAATATTGAATTTTATTTTGGCCTTGGAGTGTGTCTTCTTGGTTTTGCTCTCTCTCTTCTTGTTGTTTCCTCTTGTTTTGTTTTGTCTGAGTCCCCCCATCTCAGTCTCTAGCCTGTGGTCACAAAGTCCATATTTAATGAAAGTCTTTCAATTTCTAAGAAGATTTCTTTTAGAATTTTTTAAAACAATTTTCTGAGATGATTTATTAGTTTTTGTTGTAGCGGCCCAGCAGTTCAGTGACAGTAGCGTTTTTGGTGGACTGCTAGTGAGGCACATCATGTTTGATTTTTTAAATCTGTCACCAATCAAGACTACTCATCTCAGTTTTGGTTGTGATGGATTATTTTAATTATGCTGATACTAAAGGAGATGAAAGAAACAACAGAGAAAGAGGAAAGAATAACAAATGTAGTCGCCCAATTGTGGGATAAAGTAATACAAGCGGTGCATCCTTTTTTACGATGTGAGATTTGATGTGCTGATAAAGCAACTAAAAATGAAAATGTAACAGTTGCTCGTCATTCTGTCATATGCAGAAACATTTCTGTAACTTCGCTGTTGAAGTCCAGTAGTCTATTTCTGAAGTGATTTTCAGCTGAAAACGTATCTTTCCTGTCCCAGTTGTGATGTATTTAAATGTCCTGATCCTTTTTTGTCAGACTCTTTTGTAGTTATTGAGGCGGTGATGATGATTCTGAGCAGTGTCACAGTTTCTGACAATGCTGACTACAAGTTGTTGTTGTTCCTTGCAGGCACTTCAGCTCAAATTCAGTTCAGTTTTTCCTTGTTTACAAAGGGCTGTATATTAACCACACACTACTCTGTCAGGGGAAAAGACTCCTGATACTCACATGCCTCCTTCACAACTGCCCCTGGGTTATCTTCTATTTCTTTAAAATATGTGCGCTAACTGCCATGTTGTCTTAAGTGATGATTATATCCCAGATTGTGAGAGGGCTGTGCCAAGGCTGTGTGCTGTTAAGTTGATTTTCTTTTTCTATTTTATTCTTGAAAAGACTTGAACGACACTGTAGGATGGATGCATTGTCCGTGCGTACACACTTTTTTCAATTCTTTCATTCAATTATGGCAGAGAACGACAAATGGAAAAGCCTTTGCTAGATATGTGTTGCTGAGAGCCAGCAGATCACCGAGCCTTTCTTCAAATCCACCGTCACGGTCTTCGGTCCACTCAAGATGCTTCACACTGCGTTCCTCCTCACCCCATTCACGCACACAATCAAACGCTGATGGCCCGGGCTTCTTTAGAAGGTGCCAACCTGCTCCATCCATCCATTTTCCTAACCCATTTTATCCTGAGAACACAGGGTCACGGGATGCTGGAGCCTGTCCCAGCTATCTTTGGGCGCGAGGCAGGGTACACCCTGGATTGGACGCCTTGAGTCAATCGCAGGGGCTAACACAGATGACAGACAACCATTCCACACTCACATACACACCTAGGGCAATTTGAGACTTATCAATTAACCTAAATGTCTTTGGACTGTGGGAGGAAGCTGGAGTACCCAGAGAGAACCCACGCATGAGCACAGGGAGAACATGCAAACTCCACACAGAAGGGCCTGCCTCAACCAGGGATTGAACCCAGAACCCTCTTGCTGTGAGGCAACAGTGCTAACCACCACACCACTGTGCTGCCCCCCAACCTGCTCATCAGGATCTAATCTAATATATAATAATAATTCATTCATACACACACACACAGATGGCACAGCCTTCAGGAGCTGTCTTTGACTATACACTCAATATTATTATTATTATTCAAAAAGTCAACACGTCATTACATTTTTTTAAAAGTGCATGCCAGCTACACTTCTATAGCAGTCACAACCTATTAATGCACAACTATAAAGCAGCTGGCTGAGGCGGCTTTTCCTCATTTTCTTACGCAGAGGTAAGTAATATAATGTCAGAGCTGGGGTCACTGGCTTTAATTGCATTGTTCCTAATTAAAAGGTGAAAATGACCTAATTCAGCTCGAGCATCCAGGGATTTCAGTAAATCAGATAATATCATTTGTTCAGTTATGGATTTGAATATTTCTCCCTGTCTCTCTCTCAGGTCGGCGCTCAGCAAGTATATTCCCTACCTCGGGGCGCTGCTGTGCGTCACCAGCAGAGATCGTTTCAGCAGCAGCAGCTTCCAGTCCACTCGCCGATCCACCCTCACCAGCCAATCCGAGATTAAAGGCCCCGGCAAGCCCCACAACTCCTCCCTGTCCGAGAGCGAATCAGTGAGTGTGTCTCATATCTCGCATTGGTATGTCTCTGTCTTAAGCTTCCCTCCACAAATGCTGTGATTTACGATGTTGTTGATTTTATCCGTGTGCTGTCCCAGGCCCGCTTCTCAGACACGGAGGAGGACTGCTCCTCTCGGACGCTCGTCAGTCGTCGCCAGTTGTACGGTGACACCAAACAGGTGCGCCACGCCAGCCAGAGGTCAAAGATGAGAGGTCACAACACGGGAGAGTTTGAGAGAACGGCCGCCCACAACCCCACTGACCCGGCCATATGTCTCCTCTCACAGATCACTGTGAGTATCGGGGCGTGGCTTATGTCAGTTGCTTGCTTTAATATGCACTGGTTTGTGTAAAACTGAAGATATATGCCTGAAAGATATTTTAAACTTTATTATCATAAGTGTCAGAGAGGTGTCGTCAGACTGAGATCGAGTCTCGTGTTGAACTTATCGCTTTGTTTTTGATGGGAGGTTCTGCTTCAGTTTTGGCATCACGTCAAGGCTTATTTTAATTGTCTCCTCCTGAAATCGAGGAGTGAGCTCATGCTGAAGTCAGTAGACTTCAGGTTTACGTTTGGCACTTCGTGGCAAGTAACCCAATGAGGTCATGTTATTTGGAGCCCTCTTAAAGTCCAAATTCCTCGTGGCTGTGAACAGGATTCTCTACAGTGGTTTGATTTTATGATTCAGTATCACAGCCATGCTGCTTTGGAGTCTCAACTTGTATCTCTGACTATAGTTTCAGAAAGAATACAGTAGCTCCCAGACTAGTGTGACTTTCACATGATTTTCTAAAGGCCACCTCCACCCACTAGATTGCAATAACATGATCTCCTGACATCAGGATGATGCTTAAATTTTAAGTCACACAACACACACCATTTTTCCAAAACCGAAGCTCCCACATTCACATCATACCGTGATTGGTCTGCTGTGTGTGTGAAAGGAGCCTCTTTTTTTAATTCTCAGCACAAATTTCCATGTGAACAACCAAGTTCAACATGATGGATGCCAGGACAGAGTCTCTGAAAATATATGCTTTTATCCCCTGTTTTTAAGCAATATTCGTCCCTTCTCTCTATGATGATTTCATCCCAACTTCAAGCACAGTTCAGGTTAACTGACATGGCTAGACAACATACATACATACTGGCAAACTACCTCCTTTTAGAGCATAATCCGTGCTGCCCTGACATCTGACATCCCTTCTGAGGGAGCTCAAGAGCCCACCTTGACTCTAATGACCCTCACATGACAGTGAGGTAAACTGATGACCCACATGTGACCTCAGTCAAGGTGTAAAGAGCCCCTGAGAGGTTAAATGCCTTT
Organism: Scortum barcoo; assembly: GCA_023238725.1. Taxonomy (NCBI): domain Eukaryota; kingdom Metazoa; phylum Chordata; class Actinopteri; order Centrarchiformes; family Terapontidae; genus Scortum; species Scortum barcoo. Next base: position 5,587,106 of record CM041542.1, read on the forward strand.
GGCTCTCCACCAGCCGCATGATTAATCACTTGTGTGGTGGCCAGGTTAGTCTTGCACAGCATGTGGAGTCTCAGCAATGAAGTTGGTGCATTTATACTGTGGATAGCTAATAAAAAGATCCAAGGTTACAAAAAGGGAAATCTTCCTTTTATATTAAATAGTGAGCAGAATGAAAGAAATTGATTTTATGTGAAGTTAAGGTAAGAAAAGATGGAAAACATAGATTAATATTTGCTTGAAATTACATTATCTGAACATACTTCTTGACAATTGTTTGTGACTTTTCAAAGCATTGTGCTGTCGGGCCATTGAAAAGTGACGGCTGACTCTATGTGGGGCATCCAATATCTGGAGCAATTCCGTCTCTCTGTAATCATCTTAGTTCCCAGAAAAACACAAGTAACCCACATGTACACACATAAGCAAACACACACATACAGGCGTACTGCCATACAGGTCAGGTTCACTGAGGACTCCATTACAGAGGGTCCAAAGACTAATCCAATAATCTGGGTGTTTCAGACTTAATCCACAGCGTGCATGATGTGACACCATGTTTCACCGTACTGCACTTGTAGGCAGATGAAGACGATTGTCTGGGAGTTTATGACCTCCATCAGCCTCCATATCTGCACTAAGCGGAGGATATGCACTCTCATCTATAATCAGTGTTTACTTACATGTACTATTACAGCAATGAAATGTAGAAATATACTAAAATGTGCTTTTACTGACATATTTTTGTTTGTGATCAGTCAACTTTCACTTTTTTTTAAAAAAGTAAAAACATTTTTAATTTGTCCTTATTTTACAGATTTTTGGTTAAAATGATTTTTTATACAGTTTACAGTTATACAGTCTTTCATTTTATTTCTTTACAGAAATTAATGTTGTATCTCTAGAGTATCTCTAAAGTGCTTTTAATATCTGATACTTTTACACTACACAGTTTGACATTTTGTGAAATACACTCTTTATCTATCTTGTAGAGAATAAGACAAGACTTGATATCACTCCCACTCTTTATCCTAAATGTGAAGGCAGTTAGCTTGAAAGAGTAAAACAATGTAAAAAGTTCTGGTTTTATAGGGCGGTCATGTGCTGAATTATGTCTTAATCAGAGACTTCCTGGAGTTTCAGCCTGTTGCCTGGCAACCTCACAGAAATGACCCCAGCTTCAGAGGTCGGAGGATTTTATTACCTTTGGACAATGTCAGGGTAGCTGTGTGCCCGTTTCCAGTCTTTATGCTAGTGCTAAGCTACGATAAGCCTTATGCTAAGCTGCCTTCATATTTAACAGACAAATATGAGGGTAATGTCACACTTCTCATCAAACTTTCAATGAAAAAGCAAATAACGGTATTTCCCAAAATATCAAACTATTCCTTTAAGAACTGAGACAGACTGGGACAGTTCAGTGATTTATTTCCTGTGAAGTTATGTATGTGTATGTGTATGTACAGGCAGCTACAGGTAGTGCACAGACAGTTATTGGTATAAACTATGGATGAAAAAACATGAACTACTTTTCAAAAGAGACACTCTTTTATCTCGAAGGAGTTCAAATCTCAATTTGAAGTCACTCTGTTTTTAGCACGAAACCTCGAGGCTCAAACGGCACAAATGATCCTTTGAGTCTAACCAACACTAACACAGAGGCTGTGTTTGTGTGTTTATTTGTATACTGTTCAGACTCTGACTGAGCCTGAAGACATCTCCATGTCGGACATCAATCTGCAGCCAACCAGTCATCTGCCTGCCACTGTAAGAGTCCATGATCATCCTCCTCCTGATCCGTGAAGTAGATGTGGCATTTAATTTTTTTCACAAAAATCAACAAATCCCAAGAAAGATCAAATCAACAACAAACATACACTACTAGCAACTATTAATTGTGTAGAAAAAGCTAAAAGACTAAATAAATACCTGTAGGATGTCACAGTTTCAAAATCAATACTGCTGATGGCCTTCACAACTGTACCTTGTTGTTACTGATGCCAACAGTGATGCACTTTGTGTAAGTACCTAATGTTCAACGTGGTATCTATATACATATATTTATACCTACATACAGTATATCTGACGTTCACCCTAACAAAAAATGTATTTCAAGGTATTTTTTATGATATGACCACATATATTTGTTGTTGTTGTGACAGCAGAGCAAATAATCCCATTTTATCAGGAAGCTTCTCCTGTAATTAAGTTTCCTTTTATCTTCATAATATCATGAATCGTTCTTGCACAGCAGGATGCGAACTTCCCCAGAGGGCCTCCAAACTATTGCAGGGGAGGCTCAGTGAATAGATGTGAAGAAATTTGACATTAGTTATCACATTCATTATTCAGTGGAGGTCACATAGACTGGCCCAAATGTGTGATTTGGTTAAAGAAAAAAATGCAGCGATACAGTAATTTTTGGGAATTTAACTGCTTTTCCTACTTTGTCAGAGTCAGAAACTAAGAAATTCTTTAGTACAGACCTTTTTTATATATTTGGTGTGGTCTAAAGTTATGTTCAACACCACTTTTAGGCTGTCCTGGCTCAATTATTTAGCATCTTTGGGATCAGATAATCAGATAATCCTGATTCCATCTGCATCAATTAACCATGCAACATGATTGTTTATGTGTGTACATTTAGTGTCAAAGTGAAACACAAAAAAAGATTCAATCAGTAATAACAAAGCAAATGTGTGATAACGAGAAAGTTTCATGATATAAGAAGACGAAGACAAGAAAAGTTTCTCGTTAAAGGGGAATTTTTATTTGTTTTATTAACTGTTCTTGAGCAGTAACATCAAAAAACACTTCAGGATTTGTCCACATTGAGGATAACTTGTCAGGAATATGATCTCCTTGTTTGTTTCGGTCATTTCAAGGGATTTGTAAATGATAAAAAGCTGCACCCGTTTTACTCATTTGTGTTAAGTGGCTTTGATTCAGTGATTCTGCCACAGCTTGCAGAAAGTAACACGTGGATCCAAACAAGCTGTTTTAAAGCGTAAAAGTCATGTGAAATGGTCAGCATATCTCTTCAGTCCTTTGCTTTTTCTTCCATCCCACCCAAGTCAATCCAATCATCCGTGCTTTCCGTCCTGTCCAATTACGTTCATTTCCTGCTGCTCTGATGTCTGTTTTAACCAAACCTTGTGGAAATCAATTGTCATCCTGTGTTTATACTTCAACACCCAAACACAATGATTCTACAATCAAGTTTGTGTCATCTGTTTTGGATGGCGCCCGGCGTCTAAACAACAGAGTGAAGTGATTTAAAGATTGATTGACAGTTCCCCACAGACAGTATTGACCAAGCGACAGAAAAATCACTCAAATGATTTTAATTACAAGTTTAAAAGTTTGCTTGTTTTCAGTTTAACATTTAATGATGTTTCTTTAGAGCAAAAAAGGCAGAACACAAAAAAGGTACATCCAGAATGGCAGCATTTGTACACATCTATGTGAATCTTTAAAAGGAAGTAAGTCTTAAAGGATAATTCCAGATGATCACAATTTAGATTGCATTTTTGTAATTTTAGAGATAACACTGTATTCACTTAATTGATTGCTGAGATCTGGGGACATGACAGTGCCATTACAGAAAACACAAGCAATCAAACAGACAGACGCTGGAAAAATTTGTACTTTCTTTTATCTTCCTCTTATCTAACTCTTGGCAAGAATACAAATAAGCTTGTTTCTCAAATTGCCAAACCTTTAATATGGTGAGTACATTAAAATTTGTACTTTTTTGTGTCAATTTTTGTAGTTGAGGCTAATTGCAATAAAGCAGAATTACCTTTTAAAATTTCTTGAAGATATAACCTAGGCAGACGATGAAACAGAATCTGAAACTGAAAAAAAAACAGACCTGCAATTATCAATAATTGGTGCTACAAGATTAAGAGATAAAAAATTTTAAATATGCTCCACTAAAGTACTTTTCTCCTGTAGTGCAGATCTATTGACCTCAGGGGGGCAGACTGTGTGATACAGTCTCACTTCATCAAGAACACTGTGGGAGAGCCATTTATCAATCCAGCCAATCAATGCCTTTGATCTGCTGTGACTATTTTGTGCTCTGCGCTGGCAGGTTAAGTGGAGGCGAGCAGTATTGATCCAAATTATAAAACCCGGCCCCCCCCCCCCTCATGACCTCCATGTCTCGGTGTCAGTCCTTCAACACCTCGCTCTGTCTCTCTCCTCCTCCCCCTTGGCCTACACAGCTGGAGAACGTGATGGAGGAGACGAGGCCAAGGACTGGGTGTAAGAAGTCATCCGTCATCGTCACCTCAATATCCAGCCCCTCCATACTGCACAGCCCCCCTGGTTTCCACGGCAACCTCAAATTGACCAAAACTCACAGCCCAGTATCCAAGGAGCCCCTGGACATAACCAGGCTGGAGACCACGGTGTTACCATGAACAGCTGGATGAGATTCAACAACTGTGCAACTGTGTGTGTGTGTGTGTGTGTGTGTGTGTGTGTGTGTATGTGTGTGTTTCAATATTCCCCTCCATGGGACTCTTCTGTACCAGCATGCTGTTTGGTAGTTGTGGTAACTCAAAAACAGCATGCTTCCATCATTTTGTTTTCCTTTTTTGCACAACAGACTGTCATTGTGGATGTCCAGTAGATTTAAATACATCAAGGTGATTGGAGATGGTTTACCTCGGAGCCGGAGGCAACAAATTAGCCTTAAAAATACATTGTGAAATTTCTATCTTTAGGGTTGGCGGTGATAATTGTATTTGGTTCTGATTCTTGTGTTATGTTTGGCATAAATGCTCATACATTTTCAGATTATTTTAGATTTAAATTATCCATCCATACAGAAGTTAAATGATAAAAACTTTAGTATCACTACTATCAATTGATTTTGGGCTACAGACAACAAAAGTGCTGAAATGATTATGAGGTTTTGCAGTGTTATGAGCCATATTGTAAACATGCTGCATTAATGCATACCTAACTTGGAATGCAGACAGAGGTGGAGTAGGTCCACACTGATTTCTCTTAATATGAGGTCATTTACAAATCAGAACCACTTTTCTATACCCATCCAGAAGTGTTTTTTTTTCATGAGAGTTTGAAAATATACTATAAATACAGATGTTAAAGATATATTAGGATGTATTTTTGTATGAATATTGAGTGAAATAACTCCTGGTTATGTGCAAAAAATTAATCCAATCCCACTGAGAATCAGCACCATATGAGTCACCCATGTGCACATTTAAGCCACTTTAAGTTTGTTGTTTTGCTTCTTTAAAACTTAAACCATGCTGTTTATTATAAAACTGTGAGCAGCTTCTATACAATGTAAAATGTCAGAGAGTCAAAGCAAACAAGTAACTAGTAAAAAAAGTCAAACATTCGGCAAATGACCGAACATTTCTCAGGATCAGTGAATGAAGCTAGAGTTAAAGTGACAGTGGATAATAGATGTACATTAAACAGTTTGCTAGAAAAAGACCTTCATTCACTTTGTCAACCACAGATGCGAAAGGTATTAAATTTATTTAGATTTTTCACAATGTGAAAATATTGTTTTCTTGTGCATTTTTGTATGTATTATTGGAAAAATGATCCCCATATAAATTTGCTTAACAGTCATATAGATTTAAATGTCTTCTGGTTTGGTGCATTTATTTAAAAATGTAAAAACGTTTTAAAAATGCCCCGCCTAATGAACTGTTGCTGCTTCTCTGCTCACTCTAAAATGATAGATAGATAGATAGATAGATAGATAGATAGATAGATAGATAGATAGATAGATAGATAGATAGATAGATAGATAGATAGATAGATAGATAGATAGATAGATAGATAGATAGATAGATGAGAGTGTTTATGAGTGCGTCCGCACTGAAGAACAAGTCTTAGTACTGTACTTTGCATTTTTGATGCCACACTTTGCTGTAATATAAACTATTAATCAAGTAGGTGACAGTTTGCTGAATGACTTTGTTACTGGAGTGTGGTTTCAGGATTATTATGAACCTCCTTAGAGAACGAAGTGCAGAAGCACGTCGCCGAGTCCGTTTCTGTTGAACGTGAATTCCCAAAGCTCTATTTGCTCCATGTCTGCACACTGCAGTTCTCTTTCAGATTGCTGCACCGTTGACTATGATTGTAAAAACTCTTATGTTCATGTGTTGAATTAAATCTGAAACATGCTGTGATTTTTCTTATATGATAACATTCATTTTTAAAGATTAAAATCTTAGTTCACGCAGGGCAACAAAGATTTATTCCCACTGTTGCTCATTTGTCCTGCAATATTCATTAATGAATGTATAAAATTACATGTTTTAAAATGTTATTGCTAACATTTTGGCATTATGACAAAACAAATATAATATAATATTATATATATAAATATATATATAAATATAAATATGTAAATTCTGCTTTAATGAAGTGGTGGTTTTATGAAGTGGTGGTTTCATGTTGACTTTGTTTTCTTTGTATAAAATGTTTTGTGTTGTTTTTATTTATTTTTCTAAATAAAGATGTTTCTAAATCTGCACATCTCCATGTCTTTGTCTTTGTGGTGCTTGACCTGCATTAAGCTAGTACTGCAACTAATGATAATGAATTAATCTGCCAATTATTTTCTTAATTGATCGAGAAGTCAATCACAATTTGCAAAGATGGTTTATTTTGTCCATCCAACAGTCCAAAACTTAAAGGTTCTCAGATTATTAGCACTGAGGACAAATAAAAAAAATAATAATAAAAACTGCAGATATTCGTTTTGTATTTCTGTTTTGCTTAAAAATGGCTTAAATGATGAAACAGTCGGTTATTTACAGCTGATTCATCAATCATTCGACTGATTGATTAATAGACTAATAATTTCAGCTCTATATGTTGCTCAACTGTTTCATGCCTTACAGAGATCTATAATAGTCTTCTCGATGGGAACAGTGGGGAGGTTTTTAATCTTTGGCTCTGCTTACCCACATAAATGCACATATATATATTCATGTGCAGCGGCATAATGACTCTGCTTACTGCTGCTCCAAATGCATCATCTGTCCATCAGCAGTGACTGACTGACACTGTGGTAAACCATCAGGTCAGTTTCATGAATGGAAAAGATCCACCCAGCACAGCAGATAACAGCTGGAACATCCAGATGTCAAACAACACACTCATTTCTGTCCGACATGTCAGAGAGCAAATATGACAGATATGCAGATTTATTCTGCATGCTGTTTGTCTCACACTCAAATTCAGGGTTTCTTCATTGATATGAATGTGTAATTTAGTCAAAGCATGTTGCAAAAGGCTTACAATGTATGTATAATATTTCCAGATTTGTAGGAAAAAAAGCAGATGATAGTATTCAGATCCTTCACTTAAAGAAAAGTAGCAATACTGCAATATAAAAATTACAAATCCTGCATTGAAAATATAACTTTTAAACAAAAAGTAAAAGCTAACTTACTTAATAAAAGCTAAAAGTCCTTGCAGAAAAATAACCCATAAAATGTATGTTATCATACGTTATCATTATATGCTATTAAACAGGATTTTACTGCTGTAGGTGAAGCTTTAATTATTGTACTTTTAGGGTAATGGAGTAAAAAGTGCAATATTTCCCACTGAAATTTAGTGAAGTAGAAGTATGAACTAGCATGAAATGGAAAGTAAAGTGCAGGTAAATGTACTTACTAAATTCCACCATTTGAAAATAAAAAGTAAATCAAGGGATTTATGTGGTAGAATGAGATATGCTGTAGTATTGGTAAGTAAAAAGATTGTGCATTTGCAGTCTCGCAATGTACACAAGTGTGGAAAGCGTATAAGGGACATCTCTGGTGTGTAATCATAGTTGTTATCCATCACGTCATGGCTGGAAAGTAAATTTCACAGGGTGCGTGCTCAAGTCTGCGTTTCATCGTGTCTTTGTGCTGTGAGAGAAATGGCTGTGATTGTGTGCGGAGGAGCCTCTGATTCTGATTATTTTACCGTCCCCTCATCGCAAAGCAGATCAACCCCAATTACGCAGACATGTGAGCCTGACAAACGCAGCGACAGTGAGAGCCGTCTTATCTTAAAACACGTGTTTCCTCCTCGCCAGCGTCTGTGCCCACCATCTTCTCATCCTTTGTACCACATAAAATCCACTGGCGCTAACAGCTAATTCTGTACTGTGGGGGCTGATGGGGAAGCGTCCCAGAGATGTTTAGATCCTTGAGAGAGTTTGTGCACAAAATGTTGCCCTCAGTCACTGTGGTTTGATTTCTTCCTCCTTTGCATCTCTTACTTATCGACATCTTGGAAAATACCGCCATTAATCATCTGTTTAATTACCTGCTGACCAAGGGAATGCTTTCCACCTCTAAAAGGCACTAATTAATATATTACATGTGATTTGTTTCATCTGTGCACAAACAGACATTTAACATTTAATTTAATGAATATTTAGAAGTGCTGGTGGGCAGATTTTTTTTCATCTTGGACAGAGTCAAGTTAGTCATTTCCTCCTGCTTCCATTGTTTTTGCCACAACTATTGGTCATGAATAAACATGTAGTATTTTTAACACCAAAACCCAGAAAAGGAGTAATTAATCGCAACTAATCTAACTAATCGTGTGTTTAATATGGACCTCCAGCCTGTCTTTAATGAAAGATTGGCTGTGGATGATTACAGCTCACTTACTGCTCAGGGATCAAACATTTAAAGCATCTTTTTAAGCATTTAAAATAAAAATTCATGTCACACCAGAGCACAAACGTGTGCAGCATTCATAAAAAGAATATCACAAGCAGAGGAAAGAAAATGCAGCAAGTGTGTCACCACCCGTGAAAACAATGGTAGGATCAGCTGTTTGTGTTCCGCTGATCTTAACAGCTGTGGTTGGTTGCTAATCGAATTGCACACACACACACAAAGGCACAACAAAACACACACAGACACAGGAATGGCAGCTCAGCAGAGTGAGAGTGTTTCTGAGGAATCAGTGCTGAGCAATTTGTCGTTTCCTTTCCCGAGCAGAACCTAAAAGACAGAGTGACATCAGCCTGAGCCTGATTACGGGTAATAAGGTGTGAGCGGCATGAAGTGATAGCGCTAAGAGAGGGAGGAGGAGAGAGAGGAGAGAGAGAGAGAATGTGTTGCAGTAAGAGGGGTCTATATTGGTGACGTGAATCGGCAGTGAAGCATTCTGGGGCTTCGTGTTACAGGCCTTATAAGGCCCAGGGCCCCTGTGTCTCCGCTCACCTCGGCTATTCTTAGGCTGTCTGTCCCTAACCCTCAGCAACTCTGCAGGCAAGACACTCTTCTCCATTTTAATATTAACTTTAAAGTTCACTTTTCAGAATTGCACTTTCTTAAATTTGAGCTTTCTTGAGAGTTTTTGATTTTCAGGGTAAGAGCGCGAGGGGCTTTCTTGTGACTCTAGCTTGTGTCTGTCCACACCCATGTGCATCTGTGTGTATCTGTGTGTATTTGTGTGCATGTATGCATGCCCGTGTGTGTGTCACAGAGGTTCCACGGCACCTGACCCACCCACCCACCACCACCCCAGGGTGTTTGTCCTGAGAGCTGGGAGCAGACGGGGAGAGACGGTAGTGAAGCCAGGTCTGACGGAGGAGAAGCGACCACCAGACGCCGGCTGGGACTAAAGGATAGCAGGGGGAGGACGGAGAGCAAGGTCACGCCGAGCAGGAGCAGAAACCACACAGCCAGCAGGAGTTGTTAGCAGAAGGAGTGTTGACGCTTAACCGAAGATGAGTTCGTACACAGTGACTCTGAACGGCCCTGCTCCATGGGGCTTCAGACTACAGGGAGGAAAGGACTTCAACATGCCACTCACCATCTCCAGGGTAAGGACAGAGCCACTCTCACTGATTTGTTGTGACAGCGCAACTTACAAATAAATAAGAAGTCAAGCAATTGGTAGAAAACTGATAATCCACTGTGATGAGACAATGCACTGCCAGTTCAGATAAAACATGATAACTCAAAAAACTCACAAATGATTTCAAAGTTAAACTCAAAGATAATAATATTTTTTTTAAAAAGCAACACTCACAGTGCACAACAATGTAAACACAGACGTGATCATACCCAGCTTCAACCTTCAACATCAAAAAGTTTTCACTTTCATCTTATTTTCATGCTTGGATATCTGAGAAAGCAACACTTTGGAGATTTGCAGGTGAAAATACACACAAGGGTCTTATCTGAAACCAAATTCGGCTGAAAATTGGATTTTATGTTTTGAAAGTTGTTCCCTTTTTAGCCTTATTTTTATCCTTTTCACCTGAAAAATCACATTTGTTCAAATTTCATCTAGCTTGTGTCAATATATGCGCACGTTGTATATGCATGTGAAGTGTGTGCGTGCAGGTTTGATGCGTGTGTGTGTGCGAGCAGTAGCAGTGGTTATGTAATGTTGCTGTATGTGATGATGACAGGGGAGCTCAGATGTAATCTCCAGAGAGATTTCTAGAATAGAGCAGCAGTGGAAAGAATGGAATAGCTTTACTGGCCGTAGAGGCGCTGCTGCACCATTCGACTTTTACTTCTGTTAGCTTTCTTTAAACTTGCTCTTGAAAAATTTAGTGTAATATTTACTTTGATTACGTCACACAGGAATCATCACACACCATCAAATTTGACAGCTCATAAGTGGCTTGATTAATTTTAACTTGCTTTTGAGCTCAGTCAAAAAATTAAATCAGGATGAGAGAGTTTAACGATATTGTGATTAATTGACTTATTTTAACTGTTAAATTACATTAAATAGACTAAAAGATGAAAAGAAAACTTGCTTTTACTGTTGCAAATGACACCAGACAAACAAGAGGATTTATTAAAGTTATGAGAAGAATATAAATAAAACTTTCCCAACCATAAGGATAAAGATAATTTGCCTAAAATTATTTGAATTCAAGAAAAAACTGGAGAAAATGTTTTAATTTCTGCAGCAGGGAGACAGGGTGTCTCTCTCTCTCTCTCTCTCTCTGTCTCTCTCTTCTCTCTCTGGCAGGACTGCTGCCAGAGTATTTACAGCGTTTCCTTTAAATAGCACAGGAGGAGAGGTGGATGGATGGATGGAGAGGGGTTGGAATGGGGCAGGAAAGAAGCGAGGAAGCTAATGTCAGCTTGTGTTTCCTTTAGTAAGCTCTAATATGGTTCAAGTTTGAGTTTCACCTTTTGGGAGCGGCTCCTGAGGAGGACGGCGTCGTTGTGAAGGGAGGGGACGGATGGGAGGAGGGGGTTGATAGACTAATGGGTGGGGAGGTAGAAGGAGATGAGGCTCACCTGAGTAGAGCAGTGTGGACATTAACCCTCCTCCACAACGACCCCCTCCCCTCACACCTCCAGCTCCTCATCCCTCAGTAGTCCCGGCTTGTTGCTCAGCTGGTGATCGGCCTGCGTCGTACTGATTCACAGCTCCAGACATCTGTCACTTTATTGTTTTCTGATCCCGGTCTTAGGAGGACCAGGGGGAGCTTTGATCCACCTCCGGTACGGCGTCGTATCATTGGATTTGTGTTCATCCCACGGTCATGTTGGGGTCTGACAGGTTAACATAAACCACTGCAGCCTGACATGACAGCTCGGGATGCCATTACAGTTTGACGCAACACAGCCACGGCTTGGATTTCGGGCCTCTCTCGCTAAGAACTAAGAAAGGAAGAGAGGAGTGAGGGCAGCAGGCTCCTCACGTCTTGTTAGCCAAGCTGAAGCACCGGCCGTTAAATATGTGAAACATCAAATCGCTTTGTTGTCCAGTGATTTTTTTTTTGTCACAGTTGAAATGATGAATATGTGGCACCCATGACAATTTAATGTATTCACCTGCTTTCTTGAGATTAAGTGAATGAAAACATAAATGATGAATATCTTTTGCAGACTGACATTCATTTTGAAATATAAAAAAACATTTTAAAACACTTCATATTCGTTTCCTGCCGTCGTCTGTTACATTACAGAAAAACATTACGAAACCAGGCGTGACAGAGTGGGAAGTGTCTACATGTGTGTTTGATTACAGTGAGGCGGCCGTGCAGAAATGATTTCTCTCCGCCTGATATCGCCGCACTTTCTCCCCGGCCGCTGAAGCTCTGCCTCTCACACATTTCTGCACACTGAGGCATAATGACTGGAGTTCAAAGGGAAGAAAAAGATATGCAAAAAGCTGACAAAAAAAGGAGAAAGCTTGACAGGAGGGACTAGACTTGCAGTCTAAAAAGACGCAGAACAAGAGGAGGTTGTGTTGTGTGAAATGGTGATTTAACGCAGGTCAAACATGTGGATCGTAGAGAGCAGGATTGATGTAAATAGAAAAAAAAGAGTATGAATGTCAGTAGCAGGTGTTTGGGAGGGGGGTGTGTGTGTGTTTGGGAGGAGGGAGGTGGCTCAGTGGGGTCAATCACAGTGGAGTCAGGCAGGCATCATTATTTTTAACTCTTTAACGAGTTGACTGTAAGCTTAGACCCAATACTGTATTCCCCCGGAGCGCTGGGCTCATTCAAACCTCCTCTCTGTGTTTGAAAGTTAATATACGGCCGACAACTAAAAAAAAAGAGCGCTCGAGTCAAAATGTGCTCTGAGCAGTGGTTTAAAGCAATTTCTGAAAACTGTTTCTTGGATTTAACAGTCACAATATAATGTATACAGTACTGCCACAGTACTGTACATCCAGGTCCTACTGTCTAGCAAACACAAAGATACAAAACTATTATGAGTCCTAACATCAGGAATAACATTATTCTTATACGATATCCTGCAGCTTTCCTACTTATTCTGATGTCAGACAGACTGTTCTGCTGTTTTTTCTCTCTTAGATAAAATGTGTTTCCAGTCTGATCAACCTAATGCTGATGGATTTGTTTATTTTGCTTCATCAGCTCTCCTCCTCTTGACCTTTAAGGCTTATTTACTGACCTGCAACACACACACACACCCACATGCAGCATAAAAAACAACAAGGCGTGACATCAGAGGAACACACACATATCATCTCAGCTGAGCTCTAATGCAGTTTTCACCCAGTTTTATGTTTAGTTTCTTATTTCACGCTCACTCCGGAGAATTGATCCAGCCTTCATAAATATCCATGCGATCTGAAATATGTGTGTGTGTGTGTTTGTGTAACCGTATATGTTTTTCAGCTGCTTGTGTGTTTCTTGATGAATCTGTGTCGGTGGTCCTATCGTTGACCTGCTCTGTTGACCCCCCCCCTCCATAGATAACTCCGGGCAGCAAGGCCGTGGGCGGCAGCCTGGCCCAGGGCGACATCATCACAGCCATTGATGGGGTCAGCACCGAAGGGATGACGCACCTGGAGGCCCAGAACAAGATCAAGTCCGCCACCACCAAACTGTCACTCACCATGCTGAAGTAAACAAGCAGCACACTCACACCAAAACACCAAAAAACTTAAGTGGAAGATGCAGAAAATAACTGTAAGGTAGTGGGTCTCACCTGCAGAGAGAGCGGGGAAAGCTAAAGTTGCTTCAGCAGTTTTTTTTAAAAAGTTACGAATAAAAAGGCACAAAAATATGATGTAACGGTGCATTTTAAACTGACATTTTATCATTTCATACAGATCAAGACGTCCTGCACCAGTTCCCACAGCCACTCCAAGAATGGACTCACCCATGCCAGTCATCCCCCACCAGAAGGTACAAACACATTAATAATGAAAAAACTGACTAAACACAAAAGAATACCAGCTCTCCCTGCAAACACATAATGCGTATCTGCATACTTGTACATGTGTGTTTCTGTCTGTGTGATCTTGTCCTGTGTCTGAGACTATCATGTCCACAGTTCATCAGGCAGTGCCCTGCTGCCCTCTAGTGTCAAATATTCACAGTGCAGCTTCAGGGAGCCTTGTGCAGAGGTCAGAGGTCAACAAACAAAATGAAAGGAAAACAAAGACAAGACACATTTAGCTTATTTCACCATAAAGCTTTCTTTTCTTTGTATGTGACCTCTTAGTTAGAAAAAAGTGAGAGAGCAGCAGCCAGAGCCCTGTAAAGTTTTCCAGGATAAAAAGCCCTCAAAGGGGAATCTCTTCCAGGTGCCTAAAAATGATCCAGAGCTCCTCTCGACCCCGAACAAAGCTCCAGCTTCCTCCACGCCATCTGCTGCATCCCCATCAGGCCGGCCGGGGCAATACAATTCCCCGATTGGCCTCTACTCCCCCGAAACTCTCAGAGAAATTATGCTGATGCAAGGCAAGTTAGGAGAGGGGTCGGCAGGTTCCCGTGGACATTCATGGCTGGGGTAGGTGACAGATAACCTCCAGTTATGTAATACTGAAAGACGAAGATTTAACCACGTCAGGGATAACAAAAAAACCAACACACCCACCAAGCTGTCATGGCTAAACTGAGCAAAATTACCGCTTTTGTCACGCTGCAGGAATGAAGCGAACGCACCCCACTTAACCTCACATCTACAGGACGGTGATAAGAGGATATACTCAGAACTTTCCATTGCGACCCCACCTTTCATTCCCCTCACACGTGGCACTATTTCGGGAGCGTACACACAGACATACCTGGCTGGACTCCAGGTAACAGAATAGCAGGAGATCAGACTACGGGGTCATCTGAGGATATTTATTACAGGCAGACGTTCGTAAAGGTTGACCGGCCTCAGCGCGGCATTCAGATGTCTCAGTTGCAGTCAGAAAGGTAGTTCAGTCAGTTATTAGAAGAGGATATGGAGAAGCTGCTGGTTTCTTAAGCTCTTGTGACTCGTACCCACTCAATTACCGAGAAATAAAAATGAAACCGGGGAGATGATGTTGCGAAAAAAATAAATCTTTTTTTGCTGTTTCAGCTCCCTGATTTCCCTCTCTGAGGTTTTTTGTCTTCATGCAAATGCGTCTCCCTCTGTCCTCTGCAAATGTAAAGCCCACAACAGTTTTAAATCCTGTTTTGTCTGGAAAAGCAGAGACTTGCTTGTAAAGCTTTTTTGGTGGTTCTCAAATCACTGCTGAGGTCACAGGAAGGTGATGATTTGTTGCTGCAGCAGAGTCGGTGTGAGGCAAAAGCCTTAAAGCCACTACAAGTCTTTTAAATGATTTAAAGATCTAAACTTCCTATAGGCTTCTTAGTTTTTTATTTCTTTTTTATTTTCCCATATATTGCACTAATAAAATTTCAGGCAGATGTCACAACACTGCCGGTGGCTTCCATAGAAAATAAAGGGTGCAGGTGTTGCATATTCAAAGGTCTACTATAGTTATACGTTATAAGTAAGTTTCAACAAATCAGGTGTTTATTTTGCTTTTGGTTGCCCTTTGAGTTAGCTATCTCGACAGCTGCATACTGTAGTTTTTGGTGAGTGCTCCTTAAAGAGGGCTATTTTTTAGGGACTATGTTCAGCTGAGGATTAATACACATTTGGTGCTCCGGCGTATTTACGGCAGCAGGACAGTTTATGTGGGATTGACTTAAAATAAACTACAGTGAGCATCGCGTGAAGGAACGTGCCACTCGACAACAGAGGAGGACTAAGCTGTGTCAGGCTTTGGTTACACTAAACAATACTTGTTAGTTGGATTAGTGCACTGTTGTTTCAATCATTGACAACAAGAAAAATATAGATTTTCCAGGTCATTTTTGGAGTACACATTTGCTCCAAAAATGAGTGTAAATGTGAACAACTTCTTGTTGTGGAGTTGAAGGAACTCTCCTCAGTAAAACAGCGCAAGTTTGGGTGACGCCTCGGTCATGAAATACTTGTAGAAGTTAATTAAGGCCACAATCCGCTTGGCTTGGCTGACATATTGCATCCAGGTATCGGACTTCACTAATGTGTTTCCCCTCTGGAGGCCAACGGTAAGTCAGGCGTCAGGAAACGTGCTCCGGGTGGATCTCAGGACGATGACGGCAGCATCGTGCCAGGGGCCCCACCTCACCGGGTACATGGAGTCTGCCACACACATGCACACACACGCACAGAGGAGAGAGCAGCTGTTGTACATGATCATTAAACGTTCCACTCTGGTTACACACCATCATCCTGAATCCCCTGAATGCCTCCTTACCAAGCCTGAGATAGCCTCCCTTCTTCTCTGTGGGGAGATTTTTCACGTGTGAGCACGTTCCACCTCAGCTGCTGTACCCTGAATGCATCCGTAAACTGTATAGAAGAATCCGCCATCTGATTTATGTGCTGCACTTTCAGGACGCCTTTACTGCGGCGACAAAGTGGAACTGAACTCTGACGGTGGATGCAGAGATGTTTGGTTTAGCCCCCACATAAAGATGTTTTGTGTAAAATCTTAAAGCGCTTGTTAGAAACTGGTTATGACACAACCTTTGCGATTAAAATCTGTATATATTGGGGACGTTTGTAGTGTATTAATGTCATTTTTATCTTATATATTTTTATATCTATTTTTTGCCTTATCTATATTTGTCTTACTATCAAGCTGCTGTAACAATTTATTTCATGGCTTTTACTTTCCATTTTTTTTGTTGTTGCATTATTTTGAAGGTATCTGAGGACTATATTTTCGACATCTAACCGCTCAAAGGGGATCTACATTTCAGTGTTAAGCGCAGGTTTATGTGTGAGGTGGTAGCTCAGTAATGATCTCCTCAGATTCATCCGTACAGTGTGTATCAGCTGCAATTCTGACATAACTGCAGATCAGGTGATACGTGTTGTGTTTGTGTGGTTGTGTGTATTCGTGGCTGTTCTGTGCTAAATGTGTCCCGCGTCATGTGATTGAGACACTTCTGCTCTTGTCAGTCACTCCTGGTGCTGCAGGGGAAGCTGGGAAATATCCCAGTGATGACAAACAGCTGCTATTCTAACCTGTCCAAGGATTACGGTGCTGCATTTGGATAGTTTCCTACAAACGCACATGGTGCTATTGTTATCACCAAAATACCTCATGATTCATTACCTTCTCTCCTTCATGTCTCTCTTTCTGTCTGTCCGGTGTGTTTCAGGTTATCGCAAACACAGCTGCAAAGTCAGTACCTCAGTGTTTGATGTGCATGAAGTGTACGTCAGTAGAGAGTTTTTAGAGGTCTGTCTCTGGTGTGTGTCCAACATTAATTCATGAGCAGCGTGAAGTTGAACTAAAGCTTCAACGTAGCTGTAACTGCATTGAGTGTGCTGATTGTTTGTCTCTAAAAAAAAAGGGAAAAGTTATAAAAAAAAGATGTATGATTAACACCCTCTGGTCCTCAGAAGTGGAAATTAAAACTTACATGAGCTTAAGTAATCTATTTTAGTACACTTTTAAGGTGCTGTTGCTTTACAAGAATAATTTGTGTGAGATTTTTTTACTTTTCCATTAAAATATTGTACTTTATATTTCATTTAATTTATCTGAACGTGCTGGTTACTTCATAGATAAAGAATTTTGAAAAACATTGAGTTGATAAAACTATACCAAACTAGCCATGATTATATGAAGTACTTTGACTTGAACAACTGTAAAGTTAATTACACACTAGCACAGTTTTAAAAAGGTCACATTAGTATATATCATATATCATATTATATATCATATGATGTCTACCTCTTTTTTCCACCTCTGCTGGTTTCATATTCAACTTTGATAATAATTGTGTGAATATGAACAGATTCACAGTATATTACTGTGTAGAAATGTAGGAGTGACTGCTTTTTATGTCCTTTATACATACATCCATGTTTGGCAGTGGTGTGTATTAGCAAACAGTCTGCTGTGTGTGTGTGTGTGTGTGTGTGTGCCATTTGACAATTGCAGGAAATAATCTGTCAGTTTGGCCTGGTGTTTTTTTTTTTTTAGCATGATTGGCTTGAACTCGAATTTCAGTTTTAATTGTCGTTACCACCTATTAAAAAATATCATATGAAATGCTAATCTTACATAGTAGGCAGTTTATAAGATGCATATATACTGTTTTAGCAGTTAGTGTACATTAATATAGAATATTTCACCATTTTGTACTTACAAGAAATGAGACATGTACCAACTTAATGTCCCGATCTAACTAACATGGCTTATTTTTCCAAGAACTGCATTAATGTTTGCGACAGTTTCTGGTGCTGCCACTGGAGGGCACCAAAGTCACGAAGTATGTTGCCTCGTTTAATCTGGAGGCAAACGATTAAAGAAATAAATTAATTAGACCTCAGCCACATTCTTTGGAAATTAAAACAAAGTTTTTTTGCCAGCTGATATGAAAACACACACTTCCTCTTCTGTAACTGTTTTGCGAGCTACAAACCAAACAAAGTGTGGGCGGAGTTAGCAAGTCGGCCCAAATCCCATTTGAATTCAAAATAAGTCAGAAAAGATATTTAGACATCATACAGGAAGAGAAAGAAGATTTATTTTGACATAAAATAAAAATAATTTTCCTGACATAGGCTAATTGGCATATAAAAAGATATAACTGAACAAATTACACAGGGACACGATTGATATTTTATTTCACAGTCTTTATTAAAAAGAAAGATAAATGTTTTTGTCCTACCGCCATCCACATGTGCATAGCCTGACTCATCCATTTCTTTGTGTATATGTCACTGCAATCATTATGTTATTATATTGCAGTTTTTTAATTAATTAATATTCTTACTGTCACACTCCCGTTCTGCTCATTTAGCCTGCATACAGATATCTTTGAGTTCATTAGATCCGGACACATTTCCAGTGCAAAAAACCCTTAAAACACCGAAGATTTCTGTGCAGTTTGGAACTGGGTCATGGCCAAAGTAAAGCATGAGGCATATTTTGGTTTGGGTCATTGCGTGTCCATCTACGAGGGCTCTCCAAACGCTAAAAGTGTTGAGCAGACCGACCTGTCTGTCAGTTGCATCACTACACACTGACCTGCTTTCCTTCCTTCACTTTGCTGCTTTCATTTCTTTTCTCTCAAACCCCAACCCTCGTCTTAATCTTTCATCTTCACCCCTGCACCCGCCACCTCCCTGCCACCTCCTCCTCGGCCCACTGACCTCTCGTCCCGACACCCCGACAGCGTGGAGTACACCCCCAGCTTCAACCCCATTGCTCTGAAAGACTCTGCCCTGTCCACTCACAAGCCCATTGAGGTGAAGGGCCCGGGGGGAAAGGCCACCATTGTTCATGCCCAGTACAACACACCAATCAGCATGTACTCACAGGACGCCATCATGGACGCCATCGCAGGGCAGTCGCAGGCCAAGGGACATGACAGGTGAGGCGACACAACCGGGCTAACCCCCTCTCCAGTTCTTTTACACGCTCTCTCTCCACTCACACACTCACACTGATCAAACCGGCCCGCACGTTGACAAATTAAAGGGTCAGTTCAACCAAATTACAAAAAAAAACAGACCTTCTCACTTACTGCTAGTGGTATCTTTGCATATAGTTGTGGCTTTATTTGCCAGGGTTTTGAGATATCACAACCCATTTCTGCCTCAGTCCCCAACATAATGGAAGTTACAGGCTCAGTTAAGAAAAGAAATTCAGAAATTTCCAAAAGCATCATTCTGGTTACTCCACAGAGCACACAGTCAAAAGTTTTCATTTAAAACAGCTTTCTACTAAAGACGTACATGTTAACTTTATTAATGACCTTATTTAATATTATATTTATCGTCAGATAAGAAGAGAAATCAGACTTTTTGTTGGGACATTTTTGTTGGGCTCAGGGATATCATTCCCAACACCAAACCTCTCTAGAAAATGCATAAATTGAAAACTTTGAAATAAAAAATGGACTCTTCTCAGTTTACAACTCCAGAGAGTCCAGAGACGGATACCTCATAACCACTTATTGCAAATAAATCCAAATCTATCTGCATGGCTACACACTACTTGCTTTAAGAGAGAAAACATGTATTTCAGTAATTTGCATGAACCAATCCCTTTAAGATACTTTGCCTAAAAAGCCCGAACACAAAAAAGAAGCCATTGAATGCAGTAGCTCACATTAAGCCCCTCGCTGCTGCAACTCGGATATCCACTTTACTGAATGCCCGGGCTTTTCCGTGTTGTCTGTGTCCGTGCCTTCACCCACTTTCCTCTGCTCATTCCATCCACAAACCAAACAACCAACCACACCTGTGCCGTCCTCCACCCGTCCCTCCCCATCCTCCCTTCCTGGTTGTGACCTCAGTGAGGAGGCAGGCTCCCCCTTGGCGTAAGTACAGCAGCGCTCCTTTTTTCCACCCTGCCTCTCCTCATCGGTGTGTCTCCTCTGTCTCGGGATTTCATAACAGCTTGTGCATCGCTCCATGTGTCTCATAAACTAATGTCCCATTTAAATTATCATGAAATTCTACAGCATCTATGTGTCTGTTGTTGTGTTTATCTTTTTTTTTTTTATGTGTTTCTGACATGTCAAACCAATGTGTTTGACGGAAAAACTAACCGCGAGGCCGCCGTGGACTCGGTTATGTGTGTGGAAGTACTTTAAGGTACTTTGATCAAAGTGTGAGAGTGTTTAAGGGTTTTTATTTTAATCCTCCTTCATAAAAGCAGCCATCACTGGCATCACGGCCTTCGGGAAGCAGATGGGACGTCGTAGCATGGGAATGTTCTGAGTATCCAATCACAGGTTTTAAAACGAATACCGCCCCATCAATACTGACTCACTTTCCTAACACTCATTAAAAAATGTTCACTCCAGTATCGACCGTACACTACACACAAAGAGAGACTACAAAGAGACTATTATGGATCTTAATGTTGTAGATGCCCATAATGAAATAAAGTGCCATTTTTAACATTTAATTTATTTAATGGCTTGTCATTAAAGTGAACAGACTCATCATAGGTTAGAATTTCCCTGTGAACTAGTACAAGGTTTTTTTGATGCCCCATCAGAGGTAGAAATATTCGTTAAACAGCACCATATATTTTTCCCTTTATTTAATAACTGACTCAACCCTTCGAGCACAGGATCAAGGTATCAAGCAGTTAATTATCAAGTCAATTTCAAATATAAAGCTGCTGCAACTACATCAAAAAAAAAAACATAGTAATATCATCTGTTGAGTTGTAGATGATATTACATGATGGGCATTTAGTACATTATGATCTGTTATATTTGGGGCCATCTTGGTACGTACCACACAGTATAAGTGTACTTTCTGCCCTGCAGTGGAGCTCTGCCCGTCAAGGACCCCGTGGTGGACTGCGCGTCTCCAGTTTACCAGGCAGTGATCAGGCCAGGAGAGTCAAACCAGGATATGTCTGAATGGGCTCGTCGTGCTGCCAACCTGCAGTCCAAGAGCTTCAGGATCCTGGCTCACATCACTGGCACTGAATACCGTCAGTACAGCAACTCTCCCTTTCTTTCCTTTTTTTGTCCTTTCCTACCTTCTATCTCCTTGATAATCATTTATGCTAATTCTCACTTTGTGGTCCTTAACAAATCCTTTTATTTCCTCCATGCAGTGCAAGACCCAGATGAGGAAGCCCTGCAGAGGTCAAGGTAAGATCGGGAAAAATGAGGAGACTTTAAGAGCTGACTTATCAGAAAGCAGCAGTTCAGCTCAGTGCAGATATTCATGTCCCTTAAAAGAATCATTGATATTTTAAAAAAAGGCTTATTTCTTCATTAGATGATTAGATTTATACCACTTTTCGTGTCTGTCAGCCAGGAGATGATTAGCTTAGCTTAGCAATAAAACCTGAAAACAGCTTGTCTGGCTCTGTTTGAAGGTAACGAAATCCACCAACCAGTATCTCTAAAGCTCACTAATAAACACGTTATGCTGTCTCTCATTTATTTAATGAGATGCCAGTGGAGACTTCTGGATGTCATGGCCAAGGAATCGTTTGGCACAAAACACAAATTTCTGCTCTTTGGTTTCTGCACAGATTAAAGTGAAGTGTGCCACCTTCATATGGAGCCATGCAGGCTGTGGATCAATGCTGCAATATTCCTTCAAAGTTGTGATTTAAAAAGTGCAAATGCCACCTTATGTAATGGCATTTTCCTTTTCCAGAGAGAGGTTCGAGTCTGAGGTGAAAGGACCCCGCTTTGCCAAGTTGAAGAACTGGCACAACGGACTGTCTGCACAGATCCTCAACGTCCAGGAATAAAGAGGAGCAGGAGGAGGGAAAGAGAGAGAAAGAGAAAGGACATGTAAAGGAGGACAGGGACAAAAGCACAGGATGTTAACAGGATGAGGGGATAAATTATGGAGGGAAAAAAAAGAAGAAGAGGAGGAGACTCCTCAGGAATGCAAGATAGTGTTGTAGCTTAGATTAGTAGTATGTGAGATACTAACTGTTTGTGAGAATGCAATGTGTTCATAAGCTCGATTTTACCTGTCAGGTGTATCTGTCCGCTGCTGAAACTCTGATCTCTCATTTGGGTTTTTCCTTTCTTTCTTTTTTTTCCTGTTTGTTTTGGGTTCTGTCTCTCTTAAATGAGAAGGGAAATTGTACAAAAAAATAACAAGTATTCAAGTGAAAATGCAAAAAAGTGATGATGTTTCTTTTAGCACATAAACCGCATTCACAGACGTACGAATATTAACATTATGAGCATGCTTTGCTGGAA
Organism: Scortum barcoo; assembly: GCA_023238725.1. Lineage (NCBI taxonomy): Eukaryota > Metazoa > Chordata > Actinopteri > Centrarchiformes > Terapontidae > Scortum > Scortum barcoo. The sequence goes on from CM041542.1 coordinate 5,609,604, forward strand.
GGCACACAAGGACAAATACAAACATGGAGATTTACCGACATGCACAAACACAGTATGTAAAAAAAATGCACTCAGAAAATGTACTGATATCAATGTGAATAAATGTTTTCTTAAAACCACACGGCTGAGTGAACTGTTGTAGACTCATAGCGTCGCGTCTGAGCGGCTTTCCTTCATTGGTGAATCACATTTCTTGTCATTTTTAGCGCCGCTGGTGTGACTTTGCAGACAAGAACATCATTCAAAAAGAGCATCTAATAGCTTTTGACAGAATAATATGACTGTTTATTAGCTGGTGGCAACATGGACAATGACACACATATGGTAGATAGAGCTGAGAGCTGAATATTATTATGACTGCATTCTCAAGGTTTGCTCGTATTTCAGTTTATGACATAAAGAAACACCTTTAATAATAAAGCAGCTGAACAGTCTACATCTGAAGGACATTTGTTATTATTCATAGATACTGATGGTACGAAACACAAGATTTTGTATTAAGATTACATTTCCATAAGATTAAGACCATTTATTGGACAATTTAAGGTTTCAAGAGGGAACTGAACAAGATTTAAACACAGCACTGACATGTTATTGTTGTATAAAGTTAATATGGTGAACATGTTAGCAAACTATCCTCACATGCAGCAGACACAGCAACATCAGCATCATGTTTCTGGTCATCTGATAAATGTCAGACCAGTGTTCACTCCCCTTTTAGCTCTGTTTTGGTCTCCACTGACAACTACCACAAAAAACCTTTCACCAGGTATTTATGTTTGTCTCTAGTTAGATTTAAGTAAGGTAATGGCTAACGTTGTCAATCTGTGGTTTGGTGCTGGGCAGGTATCATGCTGAGGGTATTGTTTAGGGCATTTGGGCCAAAAACATGCCTGTTGTGACTAAAAACAACAATGATGAGTGCAAAACAGGAAAGTTGCAGCCCAGAAAACCCGATCAATGAGCTGAAATGCTCTGACTGAATTGCATAGTTGGAGTAGGGTTCTTCACTACATGCGACCTCTGTCACAATACATATTGTCATTTGGCCCTCTGATAATATAAAAATGATCGATTAGTGCATCTTTAAGTCACAAAAATGACGATTTGAGACTTGACCAAGACCAAGAAGCGATGCCTGTTACATTTCACTGTGACTCCTTATAGACTTGACTTAGGAAAAAAAAAACATTTACGCACAGAAAGGACACAGCTTTAAAAGAAAATTGTTCAAACGCATCAAACCTGAGAGGCTTGCATCTTGACTTTCATCTTTGACTTTGCCACTGAGAACTTGTGACCTTTCCCAAATAAAATACTCAAATGCAGCTCTGCAAGTGATGCATTTAGGGCTTACAATTCGCCCATTAAATGCATGAACAGGCCTTTATATTTCTAAAGAGATGCATCAGACAGCCATAATGCTGCGTCATGATGCCGTCTGTGTGAAGACCACCAGAGGGCAGAGGGATTCTGCACGGCCAGACTGAAAGGACAGACATCCTCCTCTCTGCAACAGCACTGGTCTATATTTATCACTCCTCTCCCTTTCATTTTTATCAGGGATATGGATCAAATGCCAAAAATATCAGAGTTGGAGCTGCTTATTTTTTATCCCAGTTCCTGATTGTTTCTCTACTTTCCTCTTTTTGCAAATAAAATATATATATATATATATATATATATATGGATGGATATATATATATATATATATATATAAATGAAACATAACTGGAGCTGTTGTCATATCAGAGCCATCCAGAGATTTGCCGTGGTGCTGAGTCGGCATGTCTGGGAGAAATGGGACGCTGGGGAGGAGGAGGGTGGGAGGGGTGGGGTGGGGCAGTTGTGACTCATTCAGGTGGAGATGACAAAGCATTTTCTCTCCTCTGACAACAAGAAATGTGGCTGCAGGCGCTCTCTCGTTCTCTCTCTCTCGACTCCATTTAATTCAGCTGCATGAGGCTTATAGGATAATACATACAAATAAAATGAATGCATGCACAGTAATGACATTACAGCACATAAACAGCTGGTGACTGGACGTGAGAAATGCTCAGAAAGAGGAGGAAGGAATCATATCCCGGCTGTGTGATGTGATTACAGACCACATGACTAAATCTCACAAGGCATATGATGATGGGGAGGATCCTCTTTCTTCCAGTGCTGAAGCTCTGCTGGTTATGTAACACAAGCTCAGCATCTACAAAAGGTGTGTCCACAGCAACGTGCCAATCAAAATATGCAAACGGCAAGCTGAGCATGAGTGAGAATCATCAGGAGAAAGATGGATGATGGGGTGAGGGTGAGGGAGGGGGGATGAATGGAGGGATGGAGGTTGCAGCATGACTTGAAAATGCTGCAGCATCCGGTCGTCTCTCCTCCTCCTCCTCCTCCTCCTCCTCTTCTCCTCCATCCCGTGCATACCGGCTGTTTCCTCCCCTTTTTTTTCTCTCAGTCTGCGTGCTGTAGCCCTGCTGTGCAATGGTCCTCTCAGTCCTCTGTTGTAGCACCTTTTGAAAGGAGGAGGAGCCACATATACTCCCTCACACACTCACTCACACACACACACACACACACACACATTATCTGACACCCCACATCATCCCTTCCTCACGCTCACTGTAAGCACCAGCCAGCCAGCCAGCAAGCCAGACAGGCCCGTTTGGAGCAGGGGAGCCCAGCCGTCTCATCGCCCAACATGGATGCACTGATGAAGGGGTTCTCCATGGCCAAGGAGGGAGTGGTGGCCGCCGCAGAGAAGACCAAAGCCGGCATGGAGGAGGCGGCACTCAAGACCAAGGAAGGGGTGATGTATGTAGGTACGTAACAACGTTTTTGTGAGAGGAGCTGCATTGAGTTGCAGTCAAAAAGAAAAAAAAAAAAGGTAAGTCTGGGGCAGTTGAAGGAGTCTTTTTTGGGGAGGTGTGTGTGTGCGTGTGTGTGTGTGTGTGTGTGTGTGTGTGTGTGTGTGTGGTTGCATCATCATTTTTTTTTTGCACCTTCTGAGGTGGGGTCCCATGGGTGTGCGTTGTCTGGGACACTTGTGTGAAGTGACAGGAACAGGAGGAGGAGGAAGGGGGGAAAAAGGCGAAGAAAGGAGGGGATGGAGGGGGCGCTGGCAGGATACTGCTGCAGGACTGGTGCAGGGCAGAGGGTGGGGGTCTGAAAGAGGGAGGGATGGACGGGGTGAGGAGAGGGTTCAGATGGAGCAGAAGATGGGGAAAGTTGAAACTGAGTAGCAGGACAGTAACTGGATTAAAAATACAAAGAGGAGAAGAAGAAGAGGGGAGGAAAGAGGGAGTCTGCAGGATCGTGAGATGGCGCTGTCATATTTTATTCACATTCAACGTTTTTGTGGAGCACTTTGCAGAGGGACGTCCAATGATGGACTCAATGCAGCGATGAAGTCCCCTGACACTCTTCCTCTGCCTTCATTTAATTTACAGAGCAGAGCTGACCTACATTCAATGGGCTGCAATGCATTTTTATGTGGCACATTCACAGATATTTGAAGATAAATGTATAGATTTACAATACATATGCAAATATATGAGGACAACCTTTTGAAATAGCAAAAACAAAAAAAAAGAGAGCGAGAGAGAGAATTTCTGTTTTATGATAATGCTGTTGTGACAGGCACTTTTATAGTAGCTCGAGCAGCTAATGCGTCACATCTCAAGGTTACCCCAAGTACCAGGCTTTTAGGCCGCCTGAGAGGGGATGGAGGAGGTGGGGCGGGGAGGAGTTAGCAGGGTGGAAGTCTTTCTCATCGTCTGCAGTCCGTCCCCTCGGCGTCACGCAGCAGGCTTCGAAATCTTAACCGTGATGATAAAAATTATTAAAGGCGCGGAGGAGTCAATGTCACTGGCTTTAAGAGAGGGGGGAGGGAGGGGTGGGTGGGGAGGTAGATGGGGCAAGGATCACTTGAGCACTGCAGCAATTTGCTCTCCCATCAACCAACCCCCCCCTCCACACCCCCCAAACCCACCCTCCTCACCCCTCCATCCTTGTGTCGAACATACGGTGCTCGTCTGTGGTGTTGCAGCAGCAGCAGCAGCAGGATTTGCTTTGATGACTAACCACCTTCCTCCCCCGCAGCTCTTAAAACAACCCCCCCTCCACCACCACCACCCATCCCAGGGAAAGATGGGGAAGGATGAAGGGATGCACTCTGGAGTGGAAAGAGGGAGAGAGAAAGGGGAGGGGTGTTATGTCAGAGTAAGCTTTGAGCTTCTGGTCCCTTGGCTCCTGTACAAACAGATGGAGGGGCAGAGAGAGAGACAGCTGACATGTAGTGATGGAGGGATGACGGATGGAGAAGGCTCAGGTAGAGAAGGAAGAAAAAGTGAATAGAGAAAGAGAGAGATTGGAGGGGGAAAGAAAATGGACATGCAGACCACAGGGTGGGTTTGTGGGGGGGGGGGGCAGGAGAAGAAGAGGAGATGTGATCGCTGAAGTGAGGAGGGTCGATGGCTCCGATGAAACACTGTATCTGCCCGCAGCAGAGTGCAAACGTCAGCATGTGGATGTGGGAACAGAGTATCAAGGTCTGCACGGACCAGGACAGACAGCAGGACACGCTCTGTGATTAAATTAAAAGCATCCCACGAGTCCCTGAACACAGGCTGCCACAAAACAGTTGTGAAAACAATGTGGATTTATGTCATTTATATCTATGGGTACTTATTTCTCATATTATAGTGATCAGCATTGATTGATAAGATGGGAGCACTGCAATGTCCATGATTTTATGGGTGAATAAATTGAACCTTGACAACTCCACAGAATAAGGTTTTCCATTCTGTACTAATATTAAAAAGTACCTTTCCCAAAAGAGATTTGTGCTTCAGCAGTGCGGCTATTTAACAAAAAAAAGGAACAGCAGTGATTTTTTTCTGCTCTAATTACCTTTCCTTCCCTTACTAATTATAATTTTTTTTAAATTATTCTTTGTGCACACACTCAGCATTACCTCTCCATCACCGCTTTCTTTTTTTACGTGTATGTGTGTGACTGTCTCAGTGCATATATTATGTCTTTTACGTTGCAATTACTTGTATAAATTATCACCACTGATATGATTTTTCATTAAATGCGGGACGTATATGAGATTTCATCTCATCAGGACTGCTAAACCACAAATCCTCCTCTGGAAAAAAAAAAAGAAAAACGCCTAAAGCCATATTTTTACAGGTTTAATACATTATTCCATGATAGGGGAAAGCATTCACACGCTCTAATCCGTGCAATCTTCATTTTCTAAGGCAAGCTTTCGATTGGGATAATCATTTATGGTCTGGATTATTTTTAAAAAATTACTTTCTTGCTCTTGTCATATGCCCAGCAGCGTCCTGTGCATCAACTGGGGTTGTATCTGCTTCTCCCCAAATCCCGTTTAACCATTTACACCTGAAATGAAGCCCGTCAGACGTTAAACACACACTTTCATGGATGCAGTTTGTCCTGTGTGATGGTGACAGACCACCACAGACTCTCACACATGGATATTCACAGTGACACTCGAGGGGGGGATGCTCCCTCTGTTGACTAGGAGAAAGAAGCTGTGTCATTGCAGAGAGTGTGTGTGTGTGTGAGTGTGAGTGTGTGTTGGGCTGTACTGCAGTGCCGCTCAGTACTCAGGCACGTGGCTCATGTAGCACAGGGAGCGTGCAGAGGGATGGAGGGAAGCAGGAGACAGAAAGAGGACGGGTGGATGAAGGATGGCAGCGTCTGCAAGAGTCAGCGTGCACCAAGTCAAGTCCCTCTGCAGAAGGATCCTTCCTTAGCTCCTACCTTCCTCCCATTATTTCCCTTTCATCTCTCGGAGCAGATATTTCTCTCCCTCAATCTCTCCCTCTGGCAGATTATATAACCACAATTTAATCTGCTTGGGATCATACCGTAATGAGCACAGTGCCGAGCAGAGAGGGAAACACAGAGAGGTGCTGCTGCTCACAGGATGTTTTCCAGTAAAAATGATTTCCTCAAATATGCCAAACAGTGAGAATAAAAGAGAATTAAGACAGTCCAAGCAGACACAAAACAGAGCTACTTAAAGAAAGAGGGGAAACACATCGCTCACAGTGAAAGACCACAAAGCAGAAGTGGGTCTTTAAATGTATTTTTAGAAAGAGCAATGGATACTGCTGACCTGACACTCCAGGATAGGAAGGATATGTCAGAGTTTTAGAGGGCAACCGTGGCTAACAAGTGTTTCCAAAAAAAAATAAAAGCATGTAGTATCGCTTAGAAACCTCCCTGATGGTTGCGGTAATTCAAATTTTTACATCCTAAAATGTTTATATCATCGGGACTGCTGGTTTAGTGAAATTACTGAAATTAAATACTAACAAAATACTAAATAAATCAACAAATGTAAATGAAATAATAAAATAATGGCTATATGCAACAACATTATTCAACAAAACTTGCTAAATTAAAAAAAAATAGGGACTGTAAAGTATGTCATTTTTCAATTAAAGTGGTAAATGTTGGTTACATACATGAATATGATTCTCATCTCTCTTTGATTCTCAGGCAGTAAGACAAAGGAGGGAGTTGTGTCATCGGTAAACACAGGTAAGAAAAGCCGTGTTTAGCCCCATTTATGACCTCAGAGCTCCAGTCACATATATTTCTTAGTGCAAACCTTAACGGTACAAAAATTATAATTTTTACACCTTTAATTCAGCAGTTTGCACTTTCAGGTGTTTTTATGTGATCTCACAGGTATTGAGATTATGGTCTTGGAAGTGGGGAAGTTAAAGTCTTTTCTCTTGTAAAACTGGACAATACTGTTTGAAAATAGTTCAGATAAAACATAAATCTCACCTGTGTGTCGCTTGTTGAAGTTTCAGGTATGAAGCATGCTTATTATTGCTCCGTATGGTGGCCGTTGGGGGTAAAACACCCTCGTTAACAACGATTCTCACTAGCATCAAGCACCAGTGGGTGTTATCCACCCTCTGGTCTCAGGGGGCAGTAATGAGCGCCGTACGAGTCATTGCACCAAAATGAGGCAAAAAAAGAAAACACTGCAAAAGAAAATGTATTTCAACAAAAATACGACACAATGTTAGTTTATCAGTATTTTTCTGTTTTACAAATGAAAAGCCCTCAAAGCTGAAGGCTAACTGGTTGGTTTGGTAAATGTGCGCCTCACTAACAGGCCCCCCTCCAGTAAAGAGCTTAAATATCTAAAGATGAAAAGTTTGGAGCGTCGAGGTCACAGACAGGACGATATGAGTGTACTGTGTGTGTTTTGTCAGTGCGCTGAATTTGAGTGTGTTTCCGTTTCGCTCATCAGTGGCCAACAGGACCGTGGATCAGACCAACATCGTCGGAGACACAGCGGTTGCCGGGGCCAACGAGGTGTCGCAGGCAGCCGTGGAGGGGTTGGAGAACGTCGCCGCGTCGACCGGAATGGTCAGCCAGGTCGGTTACCGCGGCAACACCGAGTTCGAGTCACTTGATAGTACCAGTGGCAACTCTGGATCAGGAATAACAACACACACACAAAAAACAAAACACAAGAAACATCTCAGTATGCAGCAACATGAAGAGATCTGAACTGTGACAGACTCAGGATCGTCCAGACTGAAGTTCACTTCTGCCTGAAAATGACACTGAATGATCTTTGTTAGACAGCTGCTTTCAAGTCAGCCACTAGATAGTGCTCTTGTACATATTAAACACATCAAAGAGCTGCAGTGTGTCAAAGAAATCCCTTTACCTGTTTCTTCCTTTAACAATGGTAATGATACAATACCTCAGTGGTTCTGCTCTTATTTATCAGGATGCAGATTCGTCTATTTTATTAATTAAACAATAATTTCATCCAAAGAAATCTAGAAAATATTGACAAAATGTAATCTTTTCTTTATAATGTAAAATAGCAGTTCAAAACCCAAAGCTATTCAGCGAATATAATACAATATAAAACAGAAAATCAGCTAATACCCTAATTTTAGACATTCGAAATAGGGATCATTTGGCATTTTTACTTATTTGAATGAGTTGAATGTACAGCTTGAGTAATAGTGTATTTTTGGATATTGTAGCAATCAATATTTTGGAGTTTAATAAATTCACTAACAATATATCAACCATAAATCACATAATATCAGCACTAAAATGTCCAACATAAACATTAAGATGTAAACCTCTGTGTATTTACACTGTTTTAGTAAGTGTGTACTGTTTTTTACCATGTCTCAAAATATTCTGCATTGATTAAACTTGTACAGTTATTGAAAGATTTTCCTTTAATATTTGTATAATGTGTAATCTACTGGCGGTCCTTCTGCTATTATGTTTTGGTCAAACCGATCTCTCGGATGTTAGATGGCCTTTCATCTAACTTTTGCGTCTTTCATGCATGTGGTGGTTTTTCTGTGCTGCTTCTTCTGTTATAAAACTGAGGCGGCGCTTGTCTGTCGTGTCGTGTGTTGTTTTGTGTCGCTGTTGTTTTCACCTTTTGCTGTTTGTGATGTTTGTGTCTCATCTGTGTTTCCCCCGATAGGAGGAGCCTGTATACGAGGTGCCTGTTGGACAGAGCAGTGTGGGGTCATAGGTCATCCTGGGGTGGGCTGGGGGAGGAGGAAGGACAGCAGAGGGGGACCTTTGCATGCTACATGCACTAGGTCACCAGTTTATTGTGTATTCCTGTGCAATCAAATCCAATAAACCTGCAATAAATCAGACGTTTTCCTGCAGAATCATCTTGTTTTAATGGAGGATTTATTACAGGACGGTTATATTGGATTACATTCAATGGCACAGGTGAACTTAATAAACTGGTAACTCACAACAGACTAAGTGAGCATGAAGAGGGGAAAGAGGAAAAAGAAGTTGCTTTCCACATTAGATTCCTGCAGTATTTGGGGATTTAAATAAAAACTTCCATTGAGTTAAATGAACTTTCTAACAGTACAAAAACACACCATAAGTAACTATCTCTGAATATTGCAAACTCTCTCCTCTGACCCCCCTCAGACACTTGCTTGTTTGTGTAGTTAAGGCAACAATAATACCAAGACTCTCCATTTCTAACCATGCAGCCCCCCCGCGTAGTAGTAAGTGATATAAGACCTCCAGCACGCCTGATAAGCCAGTGAATAAACGCCATGCATCAAAAATTGCTTAATGCACCGCTCAGCCTGAACAGGGCCTGTGCACACAGAGACTAAAGGTGAAGATTTAACTTCATTCTTAGATGCTGCAAAGCTCTAATCAACTAACCAAACAGGGAGCATGATGGGAAGAGGTGAGTCGACCTCCCCACGGTCTTTGTAGTTTTGACTGCTTTGTTGGAGAAAAACGAAAGCTAGACGGTTATGGTGCTTGAGGCCCTCCTCCTGCCATCACCTCATCCTTTCATCCTCTCAGGAAAGACTTCTCCACCCCTTTTTTTTTGTGTACAATTTGTTCTCACTCTTCTTGTCTCCTCATGCAGGGAGAATATGGAGGAATGGAGCAGGGTGGGGAAGGAGGAGAGGTAAGAAAACAGGTCGCGTCAAATCAAACTGATGTGAAGCACATTTGACGTCTTTTCAATTTATCCAACGGCTGCTGAAACCGAAACATATTTTTACGTGCAAAATGTTGATGAGCGTACAAAAGAATTGAATCGCTGCAGATGAAAAATTATGAAACAGACCCTCATGAGCACTGATGTTGCCTAACACAGTTGGACTCACAGTAGATTGATTGAAAAATATTCTTATTTATGCAAATGTGACTTCAAGTCGCTAGTCTAGATGAAGAGAGGACCTCAAACTTTGTAGTCCTCAGCCACATCCGACACTGACTCATTTGATGCCACTTAAGGTAATTTATGAGACATGCAACTCTTTACACAGCTTTTTTTCACCCCACCAATACCTGTAAATAGACTCAAATCCTATTTAAGCCCCACCTGGCCCATATACAACATAAAAATAGCATTTAATCATCAATCAGAAAATCTTCCAATCCACATTTTAATGGATCTCTCAAATAAAGTGGATGAATTTTTTTTCTCTTCTGTTCTCTCTTGAGTTCTGATTCAAACTGCATGGCAAAATAATGTTAGATCATTTATCTAATCTCTGACTCTAAACCTCTCTTTGTCATTAGCAAAGAGCGGCATACAAAACACTCAGCTTCTCATTTTAGCCAACAGCACATCGCTAATTAATGTTAATTAACATTAATTCAGACAGTCAGATCCCACTTTAACTTTCACTCAGATCAGATCAGATTTAATTTTTTTCAGTATTTGGATTTAGTTGGGCCATATTTAGTGCTTTACAGTTGTTATTGTAACGTGTCAGATACATATTGACTCAACATTCACACTTGGTAAAGACAGAAATCCAAACTTAATCGGGGCATCCATCCATCAAACCAAAGGGTAGCCTCACCTATCAACAAAAACTTGAAACACAGGATTAAAGGTGACAATACCTGACTGACAGGTCTTGTACAGGACATCTTATCAAATGTATATTTAGTTGTTACGTTAGTAGTTAGGTGAACTGTAATTTCTGGTTTTGACCGCACCTTTAACGTTCTGCAAGTATTGTTTTAAAGAGAGCTTTCACTTTTGAAATACGTACTGCTGCCACTTTTTTTCGCTTAACCCTTGACTTGACGAAGTTCCTGCAGAGTTAAAGATGTTTTTTATGCAAGTAGTGCTCATGACCATTGGTGGAGGAAGTCTTCAGATGCTGAACTTAAAGCGTAATCTTGAAGATTGGCAAATTGGCAAGTTTCACATTTCAGCGTCTGTTGTCGTCAAGGATTACATGTTAACAGTTCACTCACAAAACTAGCAGAGATCAGAAAAAAAAACACACACAGGTGACCTGAAGAGCAAGTCTGTTGCATTTTTAAAAGCCTAACTGTGCAACGCTTGTGATTTTTCCAGGAAAAATTGCAACTGACACCCAGTCATAATGTAGAAAATGCTGCAGGCTTTCATCAGTGTGCAACAGGCTGATTCACCGTTGTGTTGCGTCATCTGATGAGAGATAGCAACTTAACATATTTTTGTTTAAATGAAAATCTTCAAGATTATAATTTTAGGAAAACGCACCAATACATTAAGGTAAAAATACTCCATTACAAATAAAACAATTCAGCTCAAGTAAAAGAACAAAGTATTATCAGGTTAAAGTAATCATTTTGCAGAAAAAGGTCTCTCTGAGTTATTTATTGATTAATACTGATATGTCGATGTGTGAGTTAACTAAAATAGTTAAAGCACAGTACTTGAGTAAATGTACTTAGTTACTCTCCATGTGTGATATCAATCGAGTACCCCTTTAACTTGTGAGGGCCTATTTTTTTTAATTACATTTGTGATATTGCAATTTTTACTTCAGTAAAGGATCTAAATACTTCTGCCACTAACACATGTTTTGTCTTTGTTTCTTTCCTTCCTTTCTTCCTTCCTTTCTTTCTTCCAGGGGTATTAATCGTCTTCAGGACCCCCCCCCACCACCACCACCACCACCTCCTATACTCTCCAGCGGCCCCTCGCTCCCTTCGCCTCGCTGTACCAGACTCCAGATGTTCAACATATTTTTTTGTGACTTTACAGAACCAAAATCAACTGAAACTGACTCTTCCGGATGCCGCACCTCAGCCCCCACCTACCCCCGTCCCCCAGGCCCAGCAGCACTCCACCTCACCTGTCCTCACCCCTTCTCCCCCCTCAAAGTTTCTGCAGCCTGTAGCTTTTCCCTCCACCTCCCGTCTTACCCTCGCCTCACCTGTGTGTTAGTGTCGCCCTGATATGAACCCCGGTGTTGTTACCCCCACCTCCCTCGCATTGCCTACCAACGTGTATTGGGAAACCTCTCACACAAACACACACAAAAAAAAAAAAAGATACACCGTCATTCGACACATGCATGAAACACACACATACAGCACATACAGTCAATGCCAGCACAGACGCACACACTGGGCAAACGTGTGTTAACTGTGTGAATACGGTCGGGCCTCTGCAGTCCACAATAACTCACCGAGGCAGGGTGTGAGAGGGTGTGTGATCTGCTGTTTGTGTGCCTGTGTGTCTGTGGTAGCTTTTACTTTAATATATATATGTATACGTGTGTGTGTGTGTGTGTGTGTGTGTGTGTGTGTAGCTGCTGGCGTATAGACTAAACCTCCAGGAGAGGCTTGTGCGGGGGAACCCCTTGCATCGAGGTCAGATTTCGTTCTGTTGTGCGCGCCGTAGTTAGTTAGCTACAATAGACTGCATGAACAGATGTGTAGAATGATGACTCGTCTCGTGTCGTAACCGTAGAGTATCGGGCCGTTTAACTGTGTAGCTTTCGTGCGGCTTAGTGTGCGTGCATTTTGGCCTCCGCGTTCAGAAACAGGGTCACCGCGGCATCATTAAAACCAGGAAGCAATACGCGACGCTCGTTTTTTTTTTTTCCTCGGCTTAAGTGGTGTTTTCTCATCACATAGGAAAACATTTAAAGAGAGAAGAAAGATTAATTAGAGTTGGTTTGATTGGATTTGACTGACTTGGCCGACTCTCTGCAAACAACCAGATTTTTGAGATTTTTTCAGCTCACCTCAAACCAATGCAGATGTCTCATGTTAAATAACAAATGTTGCTCTAAGTTTTGGCAGAAAATGCAGGACCTCATCACGTGTAGCACTTGAGAAGCTGGTGATGGTCCGTTACAAAACCACACGTCTTCATTTTGAATCTTAGAGGAGAGTCCAGAGGGGAAAGCTTAATTCAAGGAGGAAATACGAGCAGCCGATAATGTTCACCTCTTGTTATTGTGCAGTTGCTTTTTAGTCTTTGTGAAACTGGTGTGCATGCCATTGGGAGAAACAGTCAGTCTGCACGAAAATGACGATTCGGTGAGGGGATCAGTCAGGATGAAAGTTTTGGGGTTAATGATGGGTCAGCTTTGCGTGTGGGTCGGTGTACAGCTTGAATTCTGGGATATGTAGTTGTTGTTTTTTTGGGTTAGTTTTTGTTCCACACCAACCTGACGGCTCTGACGCTCCCGATCAACTGTCTCAGCCAATCAGAGGACAGCCTCCTCCTCTCAGTCAGTGCAATGCCACCTTTCACTGCTCGTCTGCCCGGCATCCATGTGTGTGTCTGTATGCACTGTATGTGTGTGTGAGTGTGTGTGTATATATGTGTGTTAACATAGAACCCGGTTCAGCCAGCAAAGCGTGTGTGTTTGTGTTCAGAGCAGGTTTGTGTGTTTTTACTTTGAGGCCAATGGAAACTGATGACTGCATGTTGCCTTATCAAGCAATCTGACATTCAAACACACACACACAGAAACACACGTAGACTACACACTATGCCACACTTGTACTACACACACTCTAAACAACACACAATCACAAATGCCACCTCACATACACGAACACGAACCGCACACCATGTTTAAGTTGGCATCAAAGCAGACTCGCTGATTTTATAAACAGTACCAGTGAAATTAAAAAGGTTTTGTTGAAATCCAGCCACTGTGTCAGGAATTTATTCACACAGGTGGGACACCAGGTGATTAAAAATGCAACGTTTGCTCACAGTTAGAAATAGAAATCAATAGCACTCTCTCGTAAAATGCTCAGCAAGCATATAGGCAGTGTTGGGGAAGCTACTTTGAAAGCTTTGCAAGCTACCATTTAATTCACTGTTCAACTACGGCAAAGCTTACCAAGGGAGAAATCTAGTTTGGTTAAAAATAAAACTACTAAGATAAAGTAGCTCAAACTACTTTGTGAAACAAGTTGATAAAATTGACGATGTTCATGAGATACGAAATTGTAACAAAATATAATACAAAAGAAAAATTCCACTCAATTTAGTTTATTGCAAAACTGAAAAGTGACTGATGGTAACTTAAGCCCCTCGTGTTTTACTGGCATGGCCGATCCCTGGTGTGGTATGCTGCTGGTGCTCCAACACTGAGCCACTCGTGCCACATCATCAGCCGCTTTCACACAGCTGAAGGTGTGCTCATACTGAACACGCCATAAAGAAAACATTAAGCTATCTGACGGTTGAACACAAGCAGCATGCCACAACAGGCCACTATGCACAAGTGCAGGGATGACACAAGGGTCAAGTGTGTGTACAACACTCAGGGTGAAAGAAAAAGGGAGGGGTGCTGGCCAAAGAAAGTTCAAGTTTGGGTGATAAGCATTGGTAAAATAAATAAGAAAATTATTTCCTTTTATGGCCCCAAACTGTTTGCAGTTTCAGAAGTCAGCAGTAATTTAACTAGGCAGACATAATCTAATCATACATGCCTGAACAGGTGTGTTCACAGAGAAAGTGTCTATGAACCTCCCAGGACATTAAAATGAAATGAATTATATCTCATTTGTTTAATCTGTACAAAATTGGTGCTTTTATGGGAATTTATGAGCTTGATTATTTCTTCAAGAACAACCAACCACAACCAATGCAACACAGTGGTGTTTTTTTCAGAACATTTTATTGGTTTTCAAAAAAAAAAAAAAAAACCCAACAAAAAAACATAAAATAAAAAGAAAAAGAAATTTCCTCTAAAATAATTGCAATGTTGAGGAACTGGATGATTGAAAGTGAGGAAAATTCAACCAGGGGACGGGCGGTCACAGCGACTCTACGCCCCCTCCCTGCTCCCCGGTCTTCCTTGGCCCCGGCCAGTGGAGGAGTTGGGGAAAAGCCGTTTTGAATATATGAGATGAAGCGACAAGAAAAAAGGGAGCGGGGCGCGAAGTGGGAACGCATCTATTGAATCTTAAACAGTAAAAACACCAACTATGAAAAAAGAAATTGTTGGGAATCCTAAATCTTGGCAACTCGTCTATTAACCTTTACACCTGAAGAATGAGAGGGCAAACTCGACAAGTAATAAAATTACTATTCTCCTTTATTCCCATGAAGTTAAATCTAAATCCCTTTTTCATTAAAGTGAAATTTAAGTGGCCTTCCGTCTTTTGGAGCAGACCTCTTTCTGAAATAAGGCATCTGTAGTGCTGTCAGCTCTGCCGCACCTTTTGGGTCAATACACGTGCAGTCAGCGATCACAAAAGGGCGCTTTGGACATGGCTGCCATTACAACAACGTCATAAACGTTTATTTGAGGGCCCGAGGCAGGGACAGGGTCTTTCGATTCGATTCTTTCGGGGTGTTACGCTCGTTCTGCTTTATCTCAACCTCAGGCAAAAAAAAAAAAAAAAAACAGGACAATACTTAAACAGAGATGCAGATACGGTATAATGGCAGCACAAAGATCACGGGATAAATACCAGGTTAGCCGATGTCTCGCTGTGTTTGTGTGCGGGTGTATAAGAGCCAAAGAGCAGCGGTAAACAGTGATATGTTCTGAAGGCTGTTGGAAGAAGGCAGGAGAGGGTGATCAATAATAGCAGGAGGGGGAGACAGGCGGGGGGGTGAGGAAAGGTGGCTGGCGATCGGCCGTTTATGTGAAGAAGTGAGCCCAGCCTCGTTGTAGACTTTGAAGACCTTCTCGATGGCGTTGACGTAGGCGGCCGTCCGGAGGTCCAGGCCCAGGTTGTACTTGCTTGCTGTGCGCATTGATTTGCTAAAAAAAAAACAAACAAACAACAAAAAAAAAAAACAAAAGGCAGAAAGAAAACACGTCATGTTTGTCGCCTTACAGAAATTCATACAACTCACATAGTTACAAGCTTCACGGGACCAGCAGATGCTGACATTTAATACCAGCACAGATAACCCCGAGAATTGACTTTATATAAAGATGGATGACATAACAGTGACAAAAGAGAGGCAAAAACAATTTGATCGTTTATTGTCATGACTGTGGCCTCTACTATTATTTTTTTTTTTTTTTTTAAACACGATGTGCTGATCTTGTTCATGTTTTATTTGTTAGTTTTTGGGGTGGGGGGAGGGTCTTTTTTTTTTTCCTTCTTTTATCTGTTTGTCTTATGTTCCTTTTCCATGTTCAAAAACAATAAATATATATTAAAAAAACACCCAAAACATTTGCATCTCCCCCCGGTGGCTGGCTGCAGTAGAGGTCATAAATCCCAGCCACTTCTTGTAAGCAGATGAGCGAAACTGAAGAAAAAAAAAATCCAAAGTACACGTCAACTAAATTTTCCTAGACGTTTTTTGTCATTTTCCGCAGTTCTTCATTTTTCTGATAAGTTTGGTTTTAATTATTCATTTGATGCTATCAAAAGGAGGTGCATCATCATGAACGAAGTAGTCACAAGGGAACATGTAGACGCCGTTAGCTACCGGTTACTAATATTTAATAATCAATTTCCGATCAAGTCGGGCAGGTGCGTGAGCAGGACCTTCTTCAATCAATCCTGCGCCGAGTCTGGCTCATAAATATAAATCTTTATTTACAGGCTATCATTCTGAGAGTTTAAGAATTGATGATGATAATATACTGTAGATATTTATTATGTTGGATTGTCGATAACACGTCATTTTTCTTTTTTCTTTTTTTTTTTTTTTAAAATGGCACTAACAGAATATATTGTCTTCGTTTCTGCTGTCACAGGAGCTACATGCATTGAGGCTGGTTTACAGGTGGATGGGACCATGTGACAGAAAGAGTCTGAGAAGCACTGCTCTGAGCTAACCTTTCCAAATTCGTAGTAGTATGTTTCATATCAGTTTACGATCGTACATAACGTGTTGCCTGTTTACTAAAAAAACAGCTGGACTGGATTGTTTTCCATGCCGTACGATCACTCACCCTGGCAGATCTCTCCATGGTGTAGGCCAACCCAGAGTGGACAATATCCTTCTCAGAGGCACCCTGCAAAGGAGAATGAACGTCAACCACGAATGTCATACGAACAGTGTGTGTTCAGAGTCGTCCGAACATGATTCATCACTGAGTCAGTCAATAGAAAATACATCATTAGTAAGAGTAACAAACATTAGCTTGGTTGCCAGTGCTTTTTGATTTTTCTGATGAATTTTTTAGACACAACTTGGCTGTGGTCATTTTTTATTTGACGGTGCAATGGCATGTTATGGAAACATTTGTTTGTTACGGGGCTGACGACCGTTTGCCCAGAGGGTGTGTAGGTATGTTCTGAAGACTTCTGTATTAAGTTTGCCTTACCATCAGTGTTTGTTATTCCTGATGGGCAGGTCCACTACATCAGTAGAGCTAATGTCAAACTGTCACCATAGTGTCAATCAAGGAGGTTAAAAGATTTTTGTTCTTTTTAATAAAGTTCAGGACACTCCTACTGTAGGAATTCCTCACAGTACCAATTGTTTTAAATACACACAAAGATCCAGAGTCTCTGCCAGGTCTGCATGCCTAAATGTATTTCAAGTTTTAGGTGAGTATTAAGCGGTGCGCACGTAATTCAGGCTACAAGCCTGCACAGCATATCAACATCATATGCAAGTTATCAAGTAGAAATCACTGTGATAATCATGCTGATGCTACATGTGTATTATTTTCACAGTGAACAAAACTCATATGCATGTGTCATAGCAGAGGCAGAAATAATGAATGAGCAGGAAACTATAATCTAAATAAAAATGCAAAACATTATTTTGTATGTATTTATATATGTTTTGTATTATTAAAACCAACAGGCACTCAGAGTTGTCTAACTATCAACCAAACTGCAGCAGCAAGTCTTGACAAAGTCTGGAGGCAACAGAGACTGTGCAGAATCTACTGTCTGAACGTGAGCCCCCAAACATGGTCTCTTCGGTATTCTGCTGCAGTTTGGCATGTACGGGAAGTTCAGAGAAAACTTCAGACTGTGTCTCTATGGATGTGTGTGTGTCAGCACGATACTCACAGCAACTCTGGCCTGGAAGTCAGCAGTGGGTACAACAGGGATTGGGCCTCCCTGCTTGCCAAACTTCCTCTCTAAACTCTCCTGCACAGACACTAGAAGGGATGGTAAAGGAAAAATGAAAGAAACATCAGATGAATTGAATATTCTGTTCCTGCATCAATAACAAATACCAGTGATGACACACCCTGGTCGTTCATCTGGTTTTACAACTCTAAATACTTCATTTGTCTTATATGACCATACATGGTGAAAAGTGATTCTGCCCTTTCATGATTGGCCATATGTGAACACCACAGAGAGTATAAATTAAAGGGCAAAGAAGTTGTGCAGGACAGGTCCTTTCTCTTGGACAGAAACTTCACATCAGCTGACTCCAGATTAAGCCGAATCGACCCAGCAACATCACCAACGCTGCCTGAACGCCACAGAGCCTGTAAGAAATCTTTTTTTTTTATTCTTCTTGACTGAATTGTTATTTAGACTTTTTGTACTTCTTGCAGTTATACATTAAAATAAATCTTACTTCTAAAAATACATAAGCAGCCTTGTCAGTGATGTATAACAGCAAGGTGAGGATTGAAAGATAAAAAGTTGTCCATAACTGCTGTAAATATGGGTGTTGTTTTAGCTTATCTCAGCTAACTTCAGCAACCTACAGCACGTACCGAAACACTCGCTGCATCAAAGGAAGAGTTAAATGTTATGTTTTCACACAGGACAGTGAAGCTGGGGTGAACACTTGATATATTTTTGGGGAGGTTAGACTCTAAAATGCTGATCTGACGTTTGTCTTGTGGCTTCAGGAAGCAGCTGTAGGACCAGAGTACCCACCATCCCACAGAGTAAGCCATGGCACCAAAGAAGCAGAAAAACAAGGTATAACATCACAGCAAATCTGAATACTGAATGTGCTGACATGTATCAGTAGCATGTTGATTCATGAAAAATAACTGTTCTTTTTTGTTTTCATTTAGGCTGTTCCTTTTGAATACCCTAAAACGTGCAGCGCTGCCTGGAGGAGAAACATAAGAAACACAACACTGGCGGAAAATAACAACACGCTCTATTATGATACTAACAGCGAAGGTAAAAAAGTCAACCTAAATTTCGAAAGCTCAGACGTAGAAACTTGGTTGAGAGAAGTAGAGAAAAAATATAAACTTAAAAGAAGTACACAGGCAATTGTGAAACTAAAGGGCGAAAACGGAACCATCTGTGCGTATCCGGCCAGCGGAAGGGTCATTGTGTATGGAGACATAATGACAACCATTGAAGATGATTTTGATGATTTACTGATAGCACAGTTTGCAGCAATGAAGCTGAACGAAAGCAGCAGTGAGAGTGGAAATCCTGAAGAGCCAGGTGATGAGGGCAGTGATTAGAAACAGTGAGAACAGATAGACACAAAAAAAACAAAAAACACTAAATCAATCATAACTAACTGATTATTGAAGCTTCTTTCTATCATTTTATTTCATGAAAAAGGTAACCAGTTTGTAAAATCTTTTTTTCTCTCTGATTTCCGATGCAATTGTGGTGTAGTGTACACACCACATAGTGTACACATTTCCTGTCTATATAATTTCTGCTTCTGGTGTTTGTATACATTTTTCAAAAAAAGAGTTAAATGTAACATCAAGTGTAATGAATATTGATGATGTATCTTCTGATTTGGTTTCATGACCCCGGCACGCTCTAGTCTGTCTGCAGGTTATGTACTCACTGAGCAGGTGGTAGTTTGAGTCTCTCTCATATTTGAAGGTCAGTCTTCCGTAGCTGACATGGTTGAGATTCTTCAGCCACTCGAAATAAGACACTGTCACACCGCCAGCATTCAGGTACATGTCCTGCAGGAAGAAACATCACATAGTTAGACATCCGCTTGTTTAGAGTAGCCTTCACTCCTCTGTGTGTTTTGATTAAATTTCCTCTGTGCTGCAAAAATGTTTAAGATTTGATTTGGGAAGGGAATGATTTTTCTGTGAAATAAAGACACTGAAATAATCTCCAAGTGAAATGGTTTTGTGAAATAATTATTTTGTAGAAGCTGTTATTCTGCTTACTGTTTGGGTATCCTCTTCATGGTTTAAATATTATTAAAAAAATTAAAAAAACACCCTCATGTATTATTTATACCTGTAAATGTATATTTACTTATTTATTTACTTAATTAATAAAAAAATAAAAAATAAAAAAAAAATCAAAATTCAGTTAATGTTTCATCAAGACTGGAGGGGTGTGCTTTGACAGAAACAGCCTCACAATGTGTCATCAGATTTTGAAACAACTTAAAATGGTCTAACGTTGGCATTTTTGGTGTGTTCATGTAGGAACAGAAAATCGCACATTGTAAGAGGCTAAATAAGAAAACTGTTTATCAGGACCTCTAAGTCCTCACTGAACTTAACTTGCCACCACAGTGAAGTCTTGTTCTACAGACTTGGGCTCATCACACATGCAGGCGTATATTTTACCACCTACAATGCTCAAGCCTGTACTGTGAGCGCCATTGTTGCAGATAGTATTTGAGAAGCTTGCGTTAGTTGTAGTTTAAAAAATTAAGTAAATTTTTCTAAAAAAAATAATCTCACTCAATCAGATTTTTTTCCCAGATTTTAAGCATGCAAAATCATCAGAAGCTTTAAATCGAGGAGGAGGAGCCAAATCTCAAATTCAAATTCAAATTTATTTATTTAGAGCCCAAAATCACAAACATTGTTTGCCTCGGAGGGCTTTACAATCTGTACAGTTGTGACACCCTCTGTCCTTAGACCCTCGAACCAGAGTCAGGAAAAACTTCAAAAAACCCTTTATGGGAAAAAGAAGAAACCTGAGGAAGAGCCACAGATGAGGGATCCCTCTCCCTGGGACGGACAGACGTGCAATAGATGCCACATGTACAGAGAACATCATCAATCATATTATGGAATTATACATGAGTCGTAATAAACTGTAGCTATACTGAGTTCATTGGTTTAGTCCATGTGTGAAGGTATCACAGGTAATGGAAATGAGTCTGTGAGTCCAGGTGCATCTCTAGATGTCCTCATATGGAGCTCTGGGCCACTCGACCTTCTCTCCACAGCACAGACACAGATCATGTCCCCACCAGGCCAGTGAACCTCAGACAGATGGACCACAACCAGAATCAGTGAGGAACCTGCAAGACTGGAGAGAACAAAGAGGACCGGGGCTCCGGCAGTAACATGCACTTTACAGGACATAAGAGTATTCACATTAACCGTTTTGACACTTTAGCCAATTTAACTACTTTAACCAGTTTAGCCACTTTAACCAGTTTCTAAAAGTGACTCCAGTTTGCACTACTACCATAATAATGAGTAAAGGAAGCAAGAGGAAGAGGGAGAGGTGCCCGATGCATCATGGGAGCCCCCCGGCAGTCTAAACCTATAGCAGCATAACTAAGGGCGAGCCTGTGCCCACCCTAACTATAAGCTTTATCAAAAAGGAAGGTTTTAAGTCTATTCTTAAACACTGACACTGTGTCTGCCTCTCGGACCCAGACTGGGAGCTGGTTCCAGAGAACAGGGGCCTGATAGCTGAAGGCTCTGCCCCCTAGACTACTTCTGGAAACCCTGGGAACTACAAGTAAGCCTGCGTTTTGGGAGCGCAGCGCTCTAGTCGGTTGATAAGGAGTTATCAATTCATTAAGATATGATGGTGCCAGACCATGCAGAGCCTTATATGTGAGGAGAAGGATTTTAAAATCCACTCTAAATTTTACAGGGAGCCAATGCAGAGAAGCCAATACTGGAGTAATATGGTCTCTTTTCCTGGTTTCTAGTCAGCACCCGAGCAGCGGCATTCTGGACCAGCTGTAGAGTCTTTAACGACTTGTTTGGGCAGCCTGATAAAAGTGAATTACAATAATCCAGCCTGGAAGAGACAAATGCATGGACTAATTTTTCAGCATCGCTTTGGGACAAAAAGTGCCGAATTTTTGCGATGTTGCGCAGGTGGTAAAAAGCAGACCTTGAAATATGCTTAATATGGGTGTCAAAGGACATATCCTGATCAAATAAAACCCTGAGGTTCCTTACAGTGGTGCCTGGAGGCCCAGTTAATGCCATCCAAGCAAGGCTATCATAGGAGAAAGCGTGTTCCTCAGGTGTTTCGGACCTAATAGGATCACTTCAGTTTTATCTGAGTTCAACAACAGGAAATTTCTGGTCATCCAAGCCTTTATATCTTTAAGGCAGGCATGGAGTTTCAGGAGCTGATCAGTTTTGTGTGGCTCCACTGATAAATATAATTGGGTGTCATCAGCATAACAATGGAAATCTATGGAGTGCCTCCTGATGATATTGCCAAGGGGCAGCATATACAAAATAAACAGAATTGGACCAAGCACTGAACCTTGTGGAACTCCATGACAGACTTTAGTATGCACAGAGGATTCATTATTAATATGGACAAACTGAGACCGATCTGATAAGTATGATCTGAACCAGTTTAATGCAGACCCTTTAATACCAAGCAGTTTTTCCATTCTCAGCAACAGGATGTGATGGTCAACTGTATCAAAGGCAGCACTGAGGTCTAACAGGACAAGTACAGACAGAAGCCCTCTATCTGATGCTGTCAACAGGTCATTGGTGACTTTCACAAGTGCTGTTTCTGTGCTATGGTGAGCTCTAAATCCTGACTGAAAAACTTCAAAAAGACTATTACTGTGGAGATAATTACATAACTGGCTGGCAACGGCTTTCTCTAGGAATCTTAGACAAAAAGGGGAGGTTGGATATTGGTCTATAATTGGCTAACACATCTGCATCAAGTGTAGGTTTTTTGATCAATGGTTTAATTACAGCTACTTTAAAAGACTTGGGTACAAAGCCTGACACCAGAGACAGATTAATAATATGCAGCAGTGATGTGCCAATAAATGGGAAAACTTCCTTAAGCAGCGTAGTTGGGATGGGGTCTAGGAGACAAGTTGTTGCTTTCGATGCTGAAACTAACGAGGATAATTCGGGAAGGCCAATTGGAATAAAACTGTCTAAGCAATTGTCAGGTTTTAATGTATCTGCTCCTAAATTTCCTGAGTCTGAAGGATCGGAGTCTAACGAGGGCAGATCCTGACAAATTTTGTCCCTAATATTCAGAATCTTGTCATTAAAGAAGCTCATGAAATCATTACTACTTAAACTTAAGGGAATGCAGGGTTCAATAGAGCTATGGCTCTGTGTCAGCCTGGCTACAGTGCTGAAAAGAAACCTAGGGCAGTTCTTATTTTCCTCTATTAATTCTGAATAGTAGGCTGCTCTGGCATTACACAGGGCTTTCCTATACGTTTTGAGACTCTCTTTCCAGGCTAGGCGAGAGTCCTCCTCTTTGGTGGAGCGCCATATCCTTTCCAATTGTCGCGTTGTTTGTTTTAACTTGCGAGTTGCAGAGTTAAACCATGGTGCCAGTCTCTTCTGTTTTATAATCTTTCTTTTTAGGGGCGCAACAGAGTCCAGAGTGCCTCTGAGTGAGTCCATAGCGTTTCTAACAAGTTGGTCAATTTGGGGGGAGCTCAAAAAAATGAGAGTCGTCAGAGATACTAGGAAATCTTACTGACTTTAATGCTGTCGGAATTGCTTCCTTAAATTTAGTCCTAGTACAATCGGGTAACCATCTAGTGAACACTAATTTTTCTAGAGGTGCATAGTCCAGTAATAGGAATTCAAATGATACTAAGTAGTGGTCTGATAATACAGGATTTTGGGGGGAGACTATTAAGTGCTCAATATCAATACCATAGGTGAGGACCAAATCAAGAATGTATCTGAATGTATCTTTTACAAAACAGTAACCAGATTAATCCTACTCGTTATATCTTTAAGAATCAGCTTCATGTCGGAGTGTAAAGGAGTGTGTTTCCAAAGTTTCCAGCCAAAAACTGCCAAATGTTGCTTTTTTTGTGTGTGTGTGCTTACGGGAATAACCATAACGTTGTTCTCCAGGAAGACCTTGTCAGCATCCGGGGTGGTGGGGCCGTTGGCACCCTCAGCAATGATCTGGAAGAGACAAAAAGAACAAACTCACACTTCACATGACTGCGATCTTTCTGTTATGTCTTTACTCTTTGTGAAACTGGTGTGGATGCCATCAGGAGAAACAGTCAGTCTGGATGATATACAGGTCGTCAGTCAGACTTCTGTGGTGGGAAAACGTCGATTCGGTGAGGGGATCAGTCAGGATGAAAGTTTTGGGGTTAATGATGGGTCAGCTTTGCGTGTGGGTCAGTGTACAGCTTGAATTCTGGGATATGTAGTTGTTGTTTTTTTGGGTTAGTTTTTGTTCCACACCAACCTAACTGCTCTGACGCTCCCGATCAACTGTCTCAGCCAATCAGAGGACAGCCTCCTCCTCTCAGTCAGTGCGATGCCACCTTTCACTGCTCGTCTGCCCGGCATCCATGTGTGTGTCTGTATGCACTGTATGTGTGTGTGAGTGTGTGTGTATATATGTGTGTGTTAACATAGAACCCGGTTCAGCCAGCAAAGCGTGTGTGTGTGTTTGTGTTCAGAGCAGGTTTGTGTGTTTTTACTTTGAGGCCAATGGAAACTGATGACGCATGTTGCTTTATCAAGCAATCTGACATTCACACACACACACACACACAGAGAAACACACATAGACTACACACTATGCCACACTTGTACTACACACACTCTAAACAACACACAATCACAAATGCCACCTCACATACACGAACACGAACCGCACACTATGTTTAAGTTGGCATCAAAGCAGACTCGCTGATTTTATAAACAGTACCAGTGAAATTAAAAAGGTTTTGTTGAAATCCAGCCACTGTGTCAGGAATTTATTCAAACAGGTGGAACACCAGGTGAATTAAAATGCAACGTTTGCTCACAGTTAGAAATAGAAATCAATAGCACTCTCTCGTAAAACGCTCAGCAAGAATATAGGCAGTGTTGGGGAAGCTACTTTGAAAGCTTTGCAAGCTACCAATTAATTCACTGTTCAACTACGGCAAAGCTTACCAAGGGAGAAATCTAGTTTGGTTAAAAATAAAACTACTAAGATAAAGTAGCTCAAACTACTTTGTGAAACAAGTTGATAAAATTGACGATGTTCATGAGATACGAAATTATAACAAAATATAACACAAAAGAGTCAGGTGGGAAAAAAATTCCACTCAATTTAGTTTATTGCAAAACTTGAAGCCACATTGAAAAGCGACTGATGGTAACTTAAGCCCCTCATGTTTTACTGGCATGGCCGATCCCTGGTGTGG
The DNA here is from genome assembly GCA_023238725.1 of Scortum barcoo. Taxonomy (NCBI): domain Eukaryota; kingdom Metazoa; phylum Chordata; class Actinopteri; order Centrarchiformes; family Terapontidae; genus Scortum; species Scortum barcoo. The sequence goes on from CM041542.1 coordinate 5,634,670, forward strand.
TATGCTGCTGGTGCTCCAACACTGAGCCACTCGTGCCACATCATCAGCCGCTTTCACACAGCTGAAGGTGTGCTCATACTGAACACGCCATAAAGAAAACATTAAGCTATCTGACGGTTGAACACAAGCAGCATGCCACAATAGGCCATTATGCACAAGTGCAGGGATGACACAAGGGTCAAGTGTGCCTTTACAACACTCAGGGTGAAAGAAAAAGGGAGGGGTGCTGGCCAAAGAAAGTTCAAGTTTGGGTGAGAAGCATTGGTAAAATAAAGAAGAAAATTATTTCGTTTTATTGCCCCAAACTGCAGTTTCAGAAGTCAGCAGTAATTTAACTAGGCAGACATAATCTAATCATACATGCCTGAACAGGTGTGTTCACAGAGAAAGTTTTTTATGAACCTCCCAGGACATTAAAATGAAATGAATTATATCTCATTTGTTTAATCTGTACAAAATTGGTGCTTTTATGGGAATTTATGAGCTTGATTATTTCTTCAAGAACACAGACTTCCAGCAGCTCATGAAAATGAACCAATGCAACACAGTGGTGTTTTTTTCAGAACATTTTATTGGTTTCCAAAAAAAAAAAAAAAAACCCAACAAAAAAACATAAAATAAAAAGAAAAAGAAATTTCCTCTAAAATAATTGCAATGTTGAGGAACTGGATGATTGAAAGTGAGGAAAATTCAACCAGGGGACGGGCGGTCACAGCGACTCTACGCCCCCTCCCTGCTCCCCGGTCTTCCTTGGCCCCGGCCAGTGGAGGAGTTGGGGAGAAGCCGCGTTGAATATATGAGATGAAGAGACAGGAAAAAATGGGAGCGGGGCGCGAAGTGGGAACGCATCTATTGAATCTTAAACAGTAAAAACACCAACTATGAAAAAAGAAATTGTTGGAAATCCTAAATCTTGGCAACTCGTCTATTAACCTTTACACCTGAAGAATGAGATGGAAAACTCGACGAGTAATAAAACTACTATTCTCCTTTATTCCCATGAAGTTAAATCTAAATCCCTTTTTCATTAAAGTGAAATTTAAGTGGCCTTCTGTCTTTTGGAGCAGACCTCTTTCTGAAATAAGGCATCTGTAGTGCTGTCAGCTCAGCCGCACCGGGTCACACGTGCAGTCAGCGATCACAAAAGGGCGCTTTGGACATGGCTGCCATTACAACAACGTCATAAACGTTTATTTGAGGGCCCGAGGCAGGGACAGGGTCTTTCGATTCTGTCGGGGTGTTACGCTCGTTCTGCTTTATCTCAGTACAACCTCAGGAAAAAAAAAAAAAAAACAGGACAATACTTAAACAGAGACGCAGATACGGTATAATGGCAGCACAAAGATCACGGGATAAATACCAGGTTAGCCGATGTCTCGCTGTGTTTGTGTGCGCGTGTAAAAGAGCCAAAGAGCAGCGGTAAACAGTGATATGTTCTGAAGGCTGTTGGAAGAAGGCAGGAGAGGGTGATCAATAATAGCAGGAGGGGGAGACAGGCGGGGGGGTGAGGAAAGGTGGCTGGCGATCGGCCGTTTATGTGAAGGTGAGCCCAGCCTCGTTGTAGACTTTGAAGACCTTCTCGATGGCGTTGACGTAGGCGGCCGTCCGGAGGTCCAGGCCCAGGTTGTACTTGCTTGCTGTGCGCATGATTTGCTAAAAAAAAAACAAACAAACAACAAAAAAAAAAAAAAACAAAAGGCAGAAAGAAAACACGTCATGTTTGTCGCCTTACAGAAATTCATACAACTCACATAGTTACAAGCTTCACGGGACCAGCAGATGCTGACATTTAATACCAGCACAGATAACCCCGAGAATTGACTTTATATAAAGATGGATGACATAACAGTGACAAAAGAGAGGCAAAAACAATTTGATCGTTTATTGTCATGACTGTGGCCTCTACTATTTCTTTTTCTTTTTTTTTTTTTTTAAACACGATGTGCTGATCTTGTTCATGTTTTATTTGTTAGTTTTTGGGGTGGGGGGAGGGTCTTTTTTTTTTTCCTTCTTTTATCTGTTTGTCTTATGTTCCTTTTCCATGTTCAAAAACAATAAATATATATTAAAAAAACACCCAAAACATTTGCATCTCCCCCCGGTGGCTGGCTGCAGTAGAGGTCATAAATCCCAGCCACTTCTTGTAAGCAGATGAGCGAAACTGAAGAAAAAAAAAATCCAAAGTACACGTCAACTAAATTTTCCTAGACGTTTTTTGTCATTTTCCGCAGTTCTTCATTTTTCTGATAAGTTTGGTTTTAATTATTCATTTGATGCTATCAAAAGGAGGTGCATCATCATGAACGAAGTAGTCACAAGGGAACATGTAGACGCCGTTAGCTACCGGTTACTAATATTTAATAATCAATTTCCGATCAAGTCGGGCAGGTGCGTGAGCAGGACCTTCTTCAATCAATCCTGCGCCGAGTCTGGCTCATAAATATAAATCTTTATTTACAGGCTATCATTCTGAGAGTTTAAGAATTGATGATGATAATATACTGTAGATATTTATTATGTTGGATTGTCGATAACACGTCATTTTTCTTTTTTCTTTTTTTTTTTTTTTAAAATGGCACTAACAGAATATATTGTCTTCGTTTCTGCTGTCACAGGAGCTACATGCATTGAGGCTGGTTTACAGGTATATGGGACCATGTGACAGAAAGAGTCTGAGAAGCACTGCTCTGAGCTAACCTTTCCAAATTCGTAGTAGTATGTTTCATATCAGTTTACGATCGTACATAACGTGTTGCCTGTTTACTAAAAAAACAGCTGGACTGGATTGTTTTCCATGCCGTACGATCACTCACCCTGGCAGATCTCTCCATGGTGTAGGCCAACCCAGAGTGGACAATATCCTTCTCAGAGGCACCCTGCAAAGGAGAATGAACGTCAACCACGAATGTCATACGAACAGTGTGTGTTGCAGAGTCGTCCGAACATGATTCATCACTGAGTCAGTCAATAGAAAATACATCATTAGTAAGAGTAACAAACATTAGCTTGGTTGCCAGTGCTTTTTGATTTTTCTGATGAATTTTTTAGACACAACTTGGCTGTGGTCATTTTTTATTTGACGGTGCAATGGCATGTTATGGAAACATTTGTTTGTTACGGGGCTGACGACCGTTTGCCCAGAGGGTGTGTAGGTATGTTCTGAAGACTTCTGTTTCAAGTTTGCCTTACCATCAGTGTTTGTTATTCCTGATGGGCAGGTCCACTACATCAGTAGAGCTAATGTCAAACTGTCACCATAGTGTCAATCAAGGAGGTTAAAAGATTTTTGTTCTTTTTAATAAAGTTCAGGACACTCCTACTGTAGGAATTCCTCACAGTACCAATTGTCTTAAATACACACAAAGATCCAGAGTCTCTGCCAGGTCTGCATGCCTAAATGTATTTCAAGTTTTAGGTGAGTATTAAGCGGTGCGCACGTAATTCAGGCTACAAGCCTGCACAGCATATCAACATCATATGCAAGTTATCAAGTAGAAATCACTGTGATAATCATGCTGATGCTACATGTGTATTATTTTCACAGTGAACAAAACTCATATGCATGTGTCATAGCAGAGGCAGAAATAATGAATGAGCAGGAAACTATAATCTAAATAAAAATGCAGAACATTATTTTGTATGTATTTATATATGTTTTGTATTATTAAAACCAACAGGCACTCAGAGTTGTCTAACTATCAACCAAACTGCAGCAGCAAGTCTTGACAAAGTCTGGAGGCAACAGAGACTGTGCAGAATCTACTGTCTGAACGTGAGCCCCCAAACATGGTCTCTTCGGTATTCTGCTGCAGTTTGGCATGTACGGGAAGTTCAGAGAAAACTTCAGACTGTGTCTCTATGGATGTGTGTGTGTCAGCACGATACTCACAGCAACTCTGGCCTGGAAGTCAGCAGTGGGTACAACAGGGATTGGGCCTCCCTGCTTGCCAAACTTCCTCTCTAAACTCTCCTGCACAGACACTAGAAGGGATGGTAAAGGAAAAATGAAAGAAACATCAGATGAATTGAATATTCTGTTCCTGCATCAATAACAAATACCAGTGATGACACACCCTGGTCGTTCATCTGGTTTTACAACTCTAAATACTTCATTTGTCTTATATGACCATACATGGTGAAAAGTGATTCTGCCCTTTCATGATTGGCCATATGTGAACACCACAGAGAGTATAAATTAAAGGGCAAAGAAGTTGTGCAGGACAGGTCCTTTCTCTTGGACAGAAACTTCACATCAGCTGACTCCAGATTAAGCCGAATCGACCCAGCAACATCACCAACGCTGCCTGAACGCCACAGAGCCTGTAAGAAATCTTTTTTTTTTATTCTTCTTGACTGAATTGTTATTTAGACTTTTTGTACTTCTTGCAGTTATACATTAAAATAAATCTTACTTCTAAAAATACATAAGCAGCCTTGTCAGTGATGTATAACAGCAAGGTGAGGATTGAAAGATAAAAAGTTGTCCATAACTGCTGTAAATATGGGTGTTGTTTTAGCTTATCTCAGCTAACTTCAGCAACCTACAGCACGTACCGAAACACTCGCTGCATCAAAGGAAGAGTTAAATGTTATGTTTTCACACAGGACAGTGAAGCTGGGGTGAACACTTGATATATTTTTGGGGAGGTTAGACTCTAAAATGCTGATCTGACGTTTGTCTTGTGGCTTCAGGAAGCAGCTGTAGGACCAGAGTACCCACCATCCCACAGAGTAAGCCATGGCACCAAAGAAGCAGAAAAACAAGGTATAACATCACAGCAAATCTGAATACTGAATGTGCTGACATGTATCAGTAGCATGTTGATTCATGAAAAATAACTGTTCTTTTTTGTTTTCATTTAGGCTGTTCCTTTTGAATACCCTAAAACGTGGAGCACTGCCTGGAGGAGAAACATAAGAAACACAACACTGGCGGAAAATAACAACACGCTCTATTATGATACTAACAGCGAAGGTAAAAAAGTCAACCTAAATTTCGAAAGCTCAGACGTAGAAACTTGGTTGAGAGAAGTAGAGAAAAAATATAAACTTAAAAGAAGTACACAGGCAATTGTGAAACTAAAGGGCGAAAACGGAACCATCTGTGCGTATCCGGCCAGCGGAAGGGTCATTGTGTATGGAGACATAATGACAACCATTGAAGATGATTTTGATGATTTACTGATAGCACAGTTTGCAGCAATGAAGCTGAACGAAAGCAGCAGTGAGAGTGGAAATCCTGAAGAGCCAGGTGATGAGGGCAGTGATTAGAAACAGTGAGAACAGATAGACACAAAAAAAACAAAAAACACTAAATCAATCATAACTAACTGATTATTGAAGCTTCTTTCTATCATTTTATTTCATGAAAAAGGTAACCAGTTTGTAAAATCTTTTTTTCTCTCTGATTTCCGATGCAATTGTGGTGTAGTGTACACACCACATAGTGTACACATTTCCTGTCTATATAATTTCTGCTTCTGGTGTTTGTATACATTTTTCAAAAAAAGAGTTAAATGTAACATCAAGTGTAATGAATATTGATGATGTATCTTCTGATTTGGTTTCATGACCCCGGCACGCTCTAGTCTGTCTGCAGGTTATGTACTCACTGAGCAGGTGGTAGTTTGAGTCTCTCTCATATTTGAAGGTCAGTCTTCCGTAGCTGACATGGTTGAGATTCTTCAGCCACTCGAAATAAGACACTGTCACACCGCCAGCATTCAGGTACATGTCCTGCAGGAAGAAACATCACATAGTTAGACATCCGCTTGTTTAGAGTAGCCTTCACTCCTCTGTGTGTTTTGATTAAATTTCCTCTGTGCTGCAAAAATGTTTAAGATTTGATTTGGGAAGGGAATGATTTTTCTGTAAAATAAAGATACTGAAATAATCTCCAAGTGAAATGGTTTTGTGAAATAATTATTTTGTAAAAGCTGTTTTTCTGCTTACTGTGTGGGTATCCTCTTCATGGTTTAAATATTATTAAAAAAAAAAAAAAACACCTCGTGTATTATTTATACCTGTAAATGTATATTTACTTATTTAATACTTAAAAAAAAAAAAATCAAAATTCAGTTAATGTTTCATCAAGACTGGAGGGGTGTGCTTTGACAGAAACAGCCTCACAATGTGTCATCAGATTTTGAAACAACTTAAAATGGTCTAACGTTGGCATTTTTGGTGTGTTCATGTAGGAACAGAAAATAGCTCATTGTAAGAGGCTAAATAAGAAAACTGTTTGTCAGGACCTCTAAGTCCTCACTGAACTTAACTTGCCACCACAGTGAAGTCTTGTTCTACAGACTTGGGCTCATCACACATGCAGGCGTATATTTTACCACCTACAATGCTCAAGCCTGTTGTACTGTGAGTGCCATTGTTGCAGATAGTATTTGAGAAGCTTGCGTTAGTTGTAGTTTAAAAAATTAAGTAAATTTTTCTAAAAAAAAAAATAATCGCACTCAGATTTTTTTCCCAGATTTTAAGCACGCGAAACCATCAGAAGCTTTAAATCGAGGAGGAGGAGCCAAATCTGAATGTTTCTTTTACAAAACAGTAACCAGATTAATCCTACTCGTTATATCTTTAAGAATCAGCTTCATATCGGAGTGTAAAGGAGTGTGTTTCCAAAGTTTCCAGCCAAAAACTGCAAAATGTTGCTTTTTTGTGTGTGTGTGCTTACGGGAATAACCATGACGTTGTTCTCCAGGAAGACCTTGTCAGCATCCGGGGTGGTGGGGCCGTTGGCACCCTCAGCAATGATCTGGAAGAGACAAAAAAAACAAACAAACGCACACTTCACATGACTGCGATCTTTCTGTTATGTCTTTACTGATGTGAATTTAAAAGACGACCTAGTCACAACAACGTGGGTAAGTCAAAGCGAGCGTTAACCTTGGCCTTGATCCTGGGAGCGTTTTGACGTGTGAGCTGCTTCTCTCCGGCAGCGGGGATCAGGATGTGGCAGTCGGCTTCCAAAATGTTCCCTTCGTACGGTTTGGCTCCTGGGAAGCCCACAATGGTGCCATGTTGCTGCAGACACACACAAACACACAGGAGAAAAATATTAGAAAGCCTCAAGTAATAGAAAAGACAAAAGAAAAGATAAAAAAGAAGGAGACGGTAGTTGAGAGGAAGGCAGTACCAGTTTGTAGTCCTCCAGCTGTTTGGGATCGATGCCCTCTGGGTTGTAGATGGCTCCATCGATCTCACCGATGCCCACACACTTGGCCCCAAACCTGTGCAGGTACCTCATGGAGTGAAGACCCACATTACCAAAGCCCTGTGAAAAGTTTCAGCGAGGAAATGATCACCAAGGTCCAACGTCACCATCATATTCACTTCAAAAATCATTAAATACCATCAAAAATGCACATTTGTATTTGTTATACTCTGTTTTACGCAACCGTAAACTATGATTCACCTCCATGCAACTACGTGCTCTGGTGCCGCCATGTGGCTGGTTTAAGTAATAACATCGTCATCATTGTGTACTGTATCATGACCTGAGACGGGCGCCATATGTTTATTAATCTATTCTGTGTAAATATGAGTGAGAAATAGTGACAAGACAAACAAACAAAACAGGCACAGATGGACAGAAGGGATGCCATCTGGGTTAAATAAGTCCGTTGCCTGGTTACGATCTAAAATATGAATATAAACAGATGAAATAAAAAAATTCAAGATACGAAACAAAACCGTCCAAAATTAGACCTAGTCCACAACCACCTTGATACCACGCTCAAGATCTGCTCTCTCACTAATAAATCTCTAAGAAAATCTAATCTCAGAGCAACATAATCCTCGCAGACACAATCTGCTTGTGATTCTCTACAAAAAGCGGATATTTGCAGGATATGTAAGGGAACAAGTAAGAGCAGATCCTCTTTTGTGTCTGTCTGTCTGTCCGTTTATGTCTGAATGTTAAAATACATCTAAAACATGCAGGGTGGTGATAAATGACACCACATTACATTGTTGTCATGAAAACGTGGTAATTATAGAAAGCATTCTTGGAAAGCAGCGGAGGGGCCCCTTCCCTCTGTGTGTGTGTGTGTCCATGTCCATCTATCCGTCCGTCCATGACACGTGAGGAGCCGCCATGTGACAAATGGAAGTGAAACTGCTCAAGAGAATAAAGTGCTCTTAGACACTTGTTCCCACAGATGCACTTCTCTTCTTACAGATTTACAGTTTAAATTATATATATTTCATAATAATCATCACCATGTTCTAAATATTTAATGCTACTCACCGCTGTGCTTTTTTCTATCTTTTCCAATAATATATTCAATGATAATATTTGATCTTTGATGCTAAAAAAAAAAAAAAAAAAAAATCAAACTGAGCTGTTTTTTCTCATAAAGCTCTGCATGCAGGGCTCAGAGGAGTTTCTACCACTGACAGACTCTTAATTGGTTCCACTCTCTTACTGAATCATCACATCTCTTGAACAAAGACGGGAATCCCCTTCGGTTCACTGCGGTCTGTTTGGCACGAGGAGATCAGGGCCAGGCTAAAACAGATGGCGTGGCTCTGATTGAGGCATAGCTTTAATCATGACTTCTGATGAAAAACTTAAATCCTGTGAGTATCTGTGAGCACATATCTGCAGTATATTTAGGGTTCGTCTTTCCTCTTAAGTAAAATGTCCCTACTACGATCAAACGGTGTGTGTACCTGGACGATGAAGGTCTTGTCCTGGAAGCCTGGCGTCAGGCCCAGCATGCTCATGTAGGACGCCTCGTTGATGAAGTTCTCGATGCCGTGGAAAACTCCACGACCGGTGGCAGAGATGCGCCCGTGGATTCCTCCCTGGCTGATGGGCTTTCCTGTCACACACGCGTGGGCGTTGATGTCCTGCACACAGATACAGAGAAGATCAGACCACAGAGACTTACACAACACAGCGATGTCCTCAAGTTACCAAAGGAGATTTGTGAAGCCTCAGTTTGGGTTTACCAGTCTAGAAAAACACTGAAAGAACAAGCAGCGATCACCAAGTGTGACAGGATGAAATGCAAAACTTACTATTTTTAAAGCCTTATTGTGTTCAACAAGCCTCAAAAAATGTATTATGTGACAAGAAACTAATAATTTCAATAGAAAATTAGCTACTGTTTCAATAAAAGCCATAATAATTTGTTGATTAGTCAATTATTTGTAAACTATTACATTATTTTCATAATCAATTAATTGTTTGGAGTAATTTCTTAACAAAAAAATGTGAATATTTATATCGTCTCAAATGTGAATATTTTCAGGTTTCTTCAGTTCTCTTTGAGAGTAAAATGAATTTCTTTGGTTGTGGTGAAGGATGTCACATTGATAGGAGAATAGTTCACTGATAACAGAAACACTCACAAAGGCTTCAGTGTGTAAAGCTGCTTTTAAAAGAGGAGGAATGTCTCAGTGGTTGGCTGCTAAGGGTGTGGCAGGCAGGAAACCACCGTTCATGGTTTCCATGTGACTCATTCCTTGTGTTTGATTTGGCCTATTTTAAAATTTGCACCAAAACCCAGCCAAGCCACGCAGACTGTTCGTCGAGTGCGTCTGAGGACTCACAGTGTGTGCAATGGTGTTGGCGTATGTGTCGGCGATCCAGGACATTTCCCTCTCTCCCGTGCTCATGTCCGGGGCCGGGACATCGATGCCAGGTCCTGGGAGGGGGGAGAGAGAGAGAGAGAGAGAGAGAGGAGGGGAGTTAACAGAGCAGGAATGTACACGAGTACACGCTTCACAAACAGGCAGTGAACATTCATTTTTTCTCATAAAGCATAATATCAAACCAGGATTGAGTCTTGAGATTTCGGTCCCTCTGTTGAGTTCTTTTCCTTGTCTGAATAAACATTATGTCAACAGCAAAATGAAGTTGGATGACGGGGAAATGTGAGTGCCGGCCTGTGTGTGCTTGGGTCATATATATATGTATGTGTGCCCTCGAGGGCCTCGTATCCGAGAAGAGCGTCCAAAAACAGAAACAGACATGCAGAGAGGTGTGGGGGCAGCTTGACCATGTTACACTCACGCTGACAAGACGGGGCAGTGATGTGTGCAGTGTGCTTAGCCTCCAGGGTGTGTAGAGAAATCACTATTGAAAGCAGCTGTATAAAACCAACACTAAGTGACACAACCGTGGCTGTCAAGAAGGGCAACACAAGCAGCGTCGTATCTCTCTTTGCTGTGTTTGAACTGAACACACTGAGTATTAACATCCAGCCAGATGTGAACAAACTGGTTGTATAGGGGCTGAACCAGTGTCTATGTTTATGTGTGGCCTTCCTCAATAGAAACTTATAGGAAAATAAATGACCATTTAGATTTCCGTAATGTTATCATGCTCATTTGTACAACATAAAATGCAAAAATCATCACAACTTGCAAATATATTCACCGGTTTGTACATTAGGACTTTACTTATTATTATCTGCTTTCTCCATCTGTAGACATATTCACTGTCTCCTTTTCAGCTGACACAGGCACACCCTGAGCTACCCCAACCTGAATAAACAGCGCTACATGACAGGAAATGTTTACTTCTCTGGGTGGAAAGGTTCACCTCTCAACACCACAGCCATTGTAACTGAGTCAAATAGGGGCAAGAGCACTGTCACACACCAAATGCCGAGCAGTGCAACATGTGAATACTCCCACAAGTTGTGAAGTGATTGTTTTAGTATTTCAGTAACTGTTTAAAACTCACCGATAAAGCCCTTCTTGGCCAGCTCAATGGTGAATCTCCTGGTAATCTTCTCCAGCTCATTATCCTGTGACAGGCAAACACAGTATAGAGTTTGAGAAAAACACATTGGGAAAGTCACTGAACGAAAAATAAACCACAAAAAAAGAGAAAGCCAAAGTACATGACTAACAGCAGTCCAAACAGTGTGTCATCCATATAAAGTAATACTTTCCATTTGGTATTAAGAAAGTAAAAAATAAAACTACGAGGTTTTTGTTTTGCAGTTTCCTTCCAGTAAACTCAGTGACTTTTATGTCCGTTTATTTCGCAGAATCCACCGAATGAACGACTAAAATCCCCATTAATAACCCAATGAAAAAAGGCAGGGCAGGCACTGTTAATTAACTTGAGGTGATTTAACTCAAACCACAAAACGCTCACATACATCAGGTGATCTACTAACACAGAGTTTCCGCCAACCTTTGAACTAAAATTCGATCTGAAGAAAACTACAGAGACACATCTGATTATCTGATTTAACAGCTGGAGGTAAACAAACATCTCCTCCTCTCTCTTTTCCCATCTCTGTGTCTCTCTTTAATCATTCGGTCTTCTAATTAAATCAAAAACAACAATGAAAGGGTCAGATCAAGTGTTTTTTTTTTGTTGCGTGATTAAATCATCCTCTGTTTGTCTGGATGTGAGAAAGACACAGAAACACAGGGAAACTGATATCTCCTGTGTCGACCGCCAGCCTTGTGAACTTTACTGCTCTCCTGTTTGTATTATTTTAAACATGTCTGTGGATCACTGCGTGTGCGGGTGGGAGGAGCATGGACAATAGAGGGCTTACAGAGTAATTCCTAGGGTTGATCTTGACTCCGGCTTTGGCTCCCCCAAATGGCACATCTGCAGGAGAATAACACAGCTTAAAAAAAAAAAAAAAAAAGAAACAGGGGCATCCACACACACGCTTGTCAAACACGACATCGACATTAAGACATGCATGTATAATCAGCAGAAAAAGAAGAGAAATAAAAGATCTGTTGCCTGATAATAACTTAACAAATGTAGTCAAAAGCCCCGAGAGCTTTTGAACATCAAACGTATGGTGGATGAAAGACAAAGGACATGAATGACCAGCGGTATTAAAATATGTGGGGAGATGAGGGGATAACCAGTGGGAGGCTTTGTGGACAAGTTTAATACTTACCAACAACAGCACACTTGTAGGTCATCAGAGAAGCCAGAGCTTTGACCTCGTCCACAGACACATCTGTACTGTAACGGATACCTGGGAAGAAACACACGCAGAGGGAGTTAGTTTACAACACTGCATAAAAACTAAACAGAAAATGCTTTTATTATAATGATAAAAAAAAAACCCACACTTATGAATTTTTTGTACCAAAATTAATCTGTACTGACATTTTTAAACTCAAAGCAGATGGGTTCAAGCAACTTGCATGCTAGCAATTGATTGAGTGTTCAGACTGTAACATGAGGAAGACATTATCCGACACTGAAACCGTCTCCTCTTAACGCATAGCCAGATAATCACGACATGTTCTCCACAACCACATGAGACTACGTGAACAGGTCAGAGATCAACGACTGCATCTGGCAGTCGGGTGGAGACCGAACGGACCAATCCCGGCCCTCCAAAGCCGTGTCTTCCAGTTGTCTGGGGTTTACTACCGTCGCCGTGGCAACATGTGAGCCAGCCTGTGTGCGGCGTTACGTGCCACAGTACTCCATCTCGCCGGGCACCGATGCAGCAGTGCCAAATATAGCTCACCCTGAGTTAGCTCACACGGGGAGAACCAAGGGCAAACAACACAAAGAGGAAACGGCAGGTTGCTTTATGGGGGACAAAGGCGCTCCGTGTGTTTATTTTCATGTGTTCGACTGGAAGTAAAAAACACAGAGAGCTCAAGTAAAAGCCCACCCACCATGATGTCATCTTTATGTGGCACTAAGTGACATAATTTTGTGCCCACCTACTTCCTCTATTCGTGCAACTGAGGTCTTCCTTTCTCAGTCTGTGACTCCTGCCACATTGAATTGCATGAAAGTAGCAAGGAAGAGATCAAAACCTCCCCAAAACAAAGCTTTATCTCTCTGTGCTCTCCCTCTGTCTTTTCTTTCATCTGCCCGAATAACAGCCGAGTTACCTCGGGCCGACAGAGGAAGATCTTGAGCTCACTAATCAAATTAAAAAAAGAGAGAGACAGAGAAAAGAAAAGCCAGTCTGCCCACCCATCCCCCACCATTCATGTATCCACCCAACCAACAGCTCACCACAGCAACCAGACCCAAAACATATCTGTAAACACATTCCTCTGAAGAGGAAGGGAGAGCTTTTGGAAATAAACGGAGCCCTCGCTGGAAATCATCGTTCCTGCAGCAGTCAGAGGAGTTTCATTTCTACAGTCTGGCCCGAAGGCTTCGACACATCACATATCTGATGTCCTTTAAAAAAAAAACACACTTCAAAAACACTATTTTGCCTGAATAAGGGTGTGCTTGGTTTAAATTCCTGGTTCAACTACTCAGGTATTTGGCCCTTTGTGATATTTTCCTTTTAACACAGTTTCTTTTTAAAATTTTTCTACAGTGCATAATAGTTTGTAAGTCGCAGCATAATGTTTTTCTTAATGGTACTGGCGTTTTACTAATCTTTTTCTGCAGAAATATAATGTGTTTCAGCTGGATAAAGACTGACTCACTTCAAATAACACTGAATATATCCAATAAAGTTGATGTACGTGACACAGGTATAAACAGGATGCTGTTGTCAGGGTGTAATTATCCCCAAATAAAGGCAAGGACTCTAACATATGGCGTTTAATATCTCTTCGATATCTCTTATAGTGAATGGACTTGGTGTGTATGTAGTGTCTTTCCAGCTTCGACATATTGCAGCACTTATGGTTTCCATGTGAGAACACACAGATTTATTCCACTTCTGCACACAAAGGAGAAGGGTGTTAACATTTCGCAAGCTCAACCAAACTTGAGTGTACTGTTTAACAAGAGGACAGCTCTCCACAGAGGCTCACTCAGTGGTCGGCAGAGAGCGGTGTCATCCAGCCCGGCAGCTGACGCTCTCTCTGAAAAGTAGGTGTGTGAGCGCCACATGCACACAGGGAAAAAAAAAAAAAATAGCCTTTGCCCTTTGTAGTTTGATCTGAGCACAGTCGAGGGTCTGCACGCTGCATCAATGATTAAACCCACTGAAGAATAACAGCTACTCGCTCCCACCCACCCATTTTTTGCAGGAGTTTGGCCCAATCAGACTTCTTTAATAGTCCATTACGATAAACAAATTTCCTCTAAATTAACGGAAAGTTAGCACTTCCTTTGGTTAGTGTGGTATAATAATAGTCTGGATCGGGCAACATGAGAAAGAGGAAGACATTTAGTAATACCACCACTATAAAGGTCTGTTAATGCCAGACTGAGTTTTGATTTAGCCTTCCTCAAGCTTTTATGAGGCAGACAGAGGCAATGACGCTCTTCTAATGTTATTGATTTTTACCAATATTGCTTCTGAAAGCTGAAAGCTTTGAGATTCACAAACAGGTTTGGTAATCCATTGCTGTTAAGTGGCTTTAAGGGGAGAAATCTGTAATGGCGTCCTGTGCGTGGCATTTAGCCCATCACACGCCGGCGTGATCAAATAACGTCAGTAGTTCTGGTATAATTTGTCAAAGTGAAAAAATAAGTGTCAGGTTATACAGGTGATGTTGTGCTGAAAAATAAGATACCAAACATTTGCATGGTGCACATTTTTAAAAGTAAAATCAAACATGCATGCATAAATAGACTCCTTTTTTTTAACACTCCTTTTTTTAAGATATATTGTACAGATTTGCATTCGCCTCATGAAGCAGATCACATTATTAATACGAAGCCAATGTCCACCCCGTTCAAACAGGCCCTTTGACTTCACTGAGTGTCTCTTTTTTTACTGAGCAGTGCCTCTTCTCCACAGCGACCCTCCCCCCCACCTGTCACACTGCTGACAAATAGGAGAGCCTGGAAACACCACCTCCCCCTCCACACCTCCCTTCTTCCTTTACATCACATCCTCCTGTCAGCAAACCTTACCCAGGGTGCACGGTGCGGCTGAGGCCGAACCTTGAACTTTGAACCAGAAAGGCCACGAGCCTCGCTGTCATGAGATATCTCGCTCTGCCAAAGGCTCGCACGCTGCACATGAAGCTTAGAGGATTTTTAGAAGCTTGTTTTTTGTGTGTTTTTACCTGTGACTCACCTGGCTGCACAGGTCATGAGATCTCCAGTGGTCAACCATGTGTTTTTTTTTTTTCAGTGTGTGCAGCCAAAGCTTTAAATGTTCAATTACACCACACCTGATGCCCCCTTCATCATACATCTAACACATTATATATATATATATATATATATATATATATATATATATATATATATATATATATAAAGATAAAGATTGGCACTGCTGCATAAGATTAGGAGTGTGTTACTGAGAAATAAACTGGTGCTTTGAGCCAGATCAAACCAGCTGATGATGAGAAGAGGCGGCACATGAAAAAGCTGACAAACTGCAGTGAAAATATGCAGCCACAGGTGAGCAGGGAAGGTCACTGCAAACTGCATTTTACAAATAAATACATTTAAAAAAAAGACAACAAGTGTGAGGCTGAGAGAGAGCAGGAAGCAAAACATCGAGCTTCTGCTGCAGAGACGTGTGTGTGTGTGTGAGCTACAGGAGGAGTAGCTGCCTTGTTGTTGTGCAGCTAAGTCATGCTAAGTGGCAGGCTAAGGCTCTCTGTCATGGGGAGGCCTGGTGCTGTGAGGGGGGGCGGCTCGGTTCGTACCTCCTTTGCAGGGCGTCCTGTGCTGGCTGTGCTGGGCGCGGTAGCCCTCCACCACCTCCCACTCCCCGTTGTCCCTCTTGATGGGGAAGGACACGCTCAGGACGTGGTTGCAGGGCTTGATGATGCCCAGGATGCCCCGCACGCGGTTCCGCTTCTGCTCGGGGCTCTCCCGGGTCTTCAGGTCCTCCACCAGCTTGTCCTCCACGATGGCGGCGCCGCGGTCGAAGAAGCCCTCCACCATGCGGAAGAAGTTGGGGTCGTCGGGCTTATCCGCCGCGTCGGCGTAGCGGCGGACCCGCATCAGGGAGGAGGACGCCGGCAGAGCGGAGTCCACGCAGCCGGAGGCCAGCGCGCTGCCCGCGGAGCGGCCCAGCAGCTCCCCGAAATACCGATACATGACCGGGGCGAGGTGAGCGAGAGGACCCGGTAAACAAAAGACGAAGAAGAAGATTAAACGAGGAAACGACGGGGCGGGGGGGCAAGCTGAGCGACTCTCCTCACCGGGTCCCGTCCTCTGGCCGAGTGGGGGAGGGCATGCCGGGGCAGTGTGCTTTAAAAGGCAGCGCGAGCCAAGGAGGGCCGCGGGATCCTCGGGACGCACGCGGAAGAGGAGGACCGAGGGAGGCGCGCGAGGAGCAAGTGACAGCGCGCGCCCCCGAGCTCGCGCCACTGATCTCTCACAGACTGTGTGGAGATGTTTCCACGGTCTGAGTCTGCAGGAAGGAAAACAGACTCAGCGATGCTCAAAGAAACATGTGGACAGAAAGTAAAGATGAGTTCAACATATAGGAGCAGAAAATAAAACAAGAGGCCAAGAGGCAGGGCACACTCATGACTCACATTCACACCTAGGGGAAATTTGGAGTTGCCAGTTAACCTAACCTGCATGTCTTTGGATTGTGGGAGGAAGCTGGAGTAGACCCAGAGAGAACCCACACAGGCACAGGGAGAACATGCAAACTCCACACAGAAACTGAGGATTGAACCCAGAACCGAGTGCTAACCACTACACCACTGTGCCACCCCTAACATCAATAGATTCAAGATTTATTCTGATGTGCACAACAATTACATGAAGCATTATTGTATATTATATAAAAAATAAATAAAAACAGACAAATTATGTGCAATATGAAGAGAACTGTATAGTTTAGCGCAAGATATGCAAAGTGTTTTCTATGATGTGAAAAGGTTCACAGTATTAAGAAAGTACAATGTGCTAATACTGTCTTAAAGGAGAACTGCATGTGATTATCTGTCGGTAAGTTGAATTTAAATGGTTAAAACTGGTCAATATGTTAATAGGCAAAATACAGAACAATAAGTACTGCATGTGTTGTTGAGAAAACATCAAGGTCTCAACCAAAGCATCATTATATAAGAAATCACCCTCATTTTGAATATCTGGATTTACATAATTAAAATGCATAGTTTGTCTGAAAATAAGAGGAAAACAACTCCGCCTAAAGGCAGGAAGTTACTGCAACTGAAAAGAAGAAATAATTCAGCACATGACCCCCCTGAAACCTCAGCATGTAGCTTTTACACTTGGATATTTGTATGAGTATAAAATGTACTAATCAGTTACTTTAGAGGGGTTTGTAGGTAGATCAGGCTGAAGTGTTTCCCAAATCTTTTTTAGTCTTCATACTAAACCCACTATAACATATATATATATATATAATAACTATTATTGGCAAACTTACTTTCATACAGGCTGTATTTTTATTTAGCTATGATGAAACATTAAAACTAGAATTAAAAAGAATAGTTTAATTTCCCTATGTGACATTTGTATTTGTGTCATTTTCTATAAACAAGACATTTACAGCAGAAGACAGAATTACTCTCAAACAACCACCTGAAGGTCAACAATAAGTTGAGGTGACTGAGCGCCACTTAAACACAAATGAATATTAAACATATGAACATTTAATTGAGTTTGTAGGAAACATAAGGTGGCAGATACGAAGTGCATTGTCATTCATTAGCTTTTGTACGGCGTTACAGTTTTGTACTTTGTGTGCGAAGCCTGCTGTCATCAGCAGTTTCCTGATCTGTTGGGTGACTGACGGGGAGGGGGGGTTGAAAAGGTCCATTGTGTGCATCAGTCATTAACCACCCTCATACTTTGCTGCAATTAATGAGCCAGTTGATCTGGAAATGTACAGTGCACAAATAATTGATTGTTGATTTTATTTTTCATGTGCACAACATGGAGGAGTCTACGCTACTCTAATAAAAGTTCAAGATATAAGAGTAGACTAAAGTATAAAATATATATATATATATAAAAATTAAAATAACTCAATGAAATATGAAAATCTACAATAGAAATAGAATACAAATAGAAATATTATACTGTTGAAGCAGATGTGCATAAGTGGTGAAATGGATGTGTAACCTCCTAATAAATGTGAATAAATATATATGAATGGAAATGTAAACAATATAAGTGAAGTTCGAGAGTTTGCAAAAAGCTTCCATTTATAAATATCCATATTGGCCTGAATGAGACAATTTAATAAAAGACATTAAATGAGATAATCTTCAGGCATGCTTGGGGCTCTGTAAAGCTTTTGTTGAGACTCAACTTAAAACCAGAGATGTCAACCTCATGGTGGCGCTGGACAAAAAGTGAGGAGACGGCCAGAGTCAGTAGGGTACAACCTTTAGGAGCCTCACTGTCGCAGCTCAGTGGAACAACTCACTCTCACCTCCCTTTAACACACACACATACCTGTTCGCCTTGTTGCAGCTGTCTCTGAAATGCTTTCCACCAAAACCCCATTCACACACACACACCAACAGTGACCTGCTGCCCTAAATTACACTTTCTCACATATAAATACTTGCATACGCCTACTTTCATGCACCATAGCACAAACACATTGGTGCAGAACATACACATAAGGTAGGCTGTTTGCCAAAACAACTAAATTTGCAGTGTCTTTATTAAAAAGTGTAATACAATACTGTAACACGGGACACATACTACAGGCCTCACGTGGCGACCTACTGATGAACCCTTTGATGATGGAGCTCTAAGCAGTGTTGGTTTTTGTGGGCCAATTCAAATGTTTTTCACAGGAAATTGTCAATAGTCAGTAATTAGTTTTGACAGTGAAAACATTCATTCTCATGCCAGCAACTGAGGGTATGTTTTATCTTTTGCCTTGATAGCAGCCTGGCTCGACAGATGGCAACGTAGTTCTGGCGGTGGGTCGGTGCAACACTTTGGTCCGGTCTGAAATATAACAACAACCATTAGCTGGATTGACCTGCTTCATGTACACGTTATGTCCAGATGTGTGCATGAATGTAATTCCATACATGCAAATTATATGCATGCAAATAAATGTGTCCGACTGAGAGGGCCTAATTTAGGGCAGCAGGTCATTCACAGTGTGTGTGTGTGTGCGTGTGTGTGTGTGTGAATGGGGGTTTACTGGAAAGCATTATTTCAGAGACAGCTGGAACAAGGCGGTGTGTGTGAGTGTGTGAAAGGGAGGTGAGGGTGAGTGTCTTCCTCTGGCACCACCAGGTTGCTCAAGATGATTTTTTTTTTTTATCAGGGGCCTCTTGTCTCACGACAGGGGCAAGGTGTCATGGATACAACCTGCAGCTTGGCCAATCAGAAGAGCTTTTTTAGCCACGACAGCACGGCAATGTCTATCGGTCAGTCCAAATCTTTGGTCCAGACTAAAATATCTGTTTGTTGGATTGGCATGAACCTGTGGAGATACATTTATGCTCTAGAAGATGGATCGTACTGAATTTGGTGATCCATTGTCTGTCAGCGCCACCATCAGATTAAAATATTAATCTGTCCAACACTTTGGTTTTTACACCTGCAAAATTGATGACATTTCCATCAGCTTCAGCCGTACTTTGTGCAATGTCCTCCATCAGAGTGCGGGGTCTCGACATTGTTGGATCAGTAAATATGTGCTGCCACTGTGCAGCACCTAACAAAACAGCATCAAAATCATTTCTCAAACATACATACATTGTTGGCTTTAAATCTTCAGATTGCATGACACTCTAATGAAGCAGTGATTGTCACATGTCTGTAGCGCCGCTTCTGCTTTCATTGCCTGACAGCAGCTAAGATAGTGTGGCACTTGTGCAACACTGCCTTCATTGCATGTCTATATTATTTCACACAATTACGCACAAACATGTATGTGTGCGGACCCTGTTTCGCCGCTCCGCATGACTCAGAGAGAGGATCTTAGTGCTGAGCTCGTCTGAATGAAAGGCCCTGACCTGGGCTTAAACCTGTGGACTCTGCACAGGAGATAAGATTAGATTGTGCCCCCGGGTGCAGATACAAATACACAATCATATGCTTAAACAGCAGCACATACACGCGATTGCACAAGTTGAAAAGCAAACTGAATTATGCGTCTTTTAAGTGTGCAATACATAAATAAGTGCACACGGGTTGGGTGCAGATTGGTTGGTCTGAACATCCTACATCGTCACTCTGATGTCATTTGGACAAAGTGATCAATAGTAACCGTGTTGCCCGCCACAAATGGCACAAACTCAAGGTACTGTTTCACTATTACTAATGCAATAATGCCAGTGCTTATCTCCTCATTGTTCTGTCTCTGTACTGAAGGGCCATATAGCTTTATTGTATTCTTGTCTCTTCAAAGTTGTTGTCCTAACTGTGCGCTGAGATGAAACTTTCTTACAAAGACAGAAAGAGAGACGAAGGATATAATATCTGAATATTCATATGCAGTAAGAGTCTCGTGTTTGTTCACTCCTACAAAAATATTACTATTATTATTATATAACGACGTCCTTAAACTGGATCCCAATCAGGCACACACATCCAGTTAAAAAGTTTTGAACCCTGAACTCTGAACCGGAGGTCAGTATTGCTTTTTCTTTATCTACATTTACCCTTTTAGTAATTGCACAAAAAAACAAGTGATTAATCCTATATTGTCTTTGATTATTAGTACACCCCCACCCCCACCCCGCACTGACACAAACTTATTTATCATGGTTGTGTTTCAAAGGGTGAGCACTGCACTGTCATGTTATTGGCTGAAAGCCTGACAACACCCACCCGAGGAGTGTGACTGGGGGAGGAGGGTAAGAAGAGAGAGCGAAGGGGGGTGGTGGAGGGGGTGTTGACTTCAACATGGGCCTGTTCAGTCGAGTCACATGGAGCTTGCACTGGAAATGCACGAGAGTCTGAGCAGCCTTCCTGTCTGTTCTTGTGTCTGCTCACTCCTCCTTTAAAAATGGTAGCTCATGGTGGTGTAAAATTTATCCCACCATCATAACCTCCTCCACCTCTTATCTCCACCCTCTGTCCCTCAGACTCTGAAGCAACATGCAGGGACACAAATTCCCCCGACGGCTGCCAGGGTCACCTTGAAAACCGGCACGTTCATCGCCAACCAGAACAAGTCGGTTCAGTAGACGAATCCAACATGTTGAAAAAGATTTTCCAGAGCCAAGTTAATGGAGAAACAAGAGAACAAAAAACAGTTTCATTAGTGGGGTTTTTTTTTTTGGCAAACCATGTGTTGTTTTCCTCGGCTTCAAGTGAAGGCTCAAAGTCAGCTGCGACTTCATGAATGAATCAAAAGTTCAGAGAGTCACGATGCCGGATGAAATGAACGTTTATAACAACTTTTATTCAGAGCAGGGAGTTAACATTTAGCAAGACTGAAGAGATTAAGGATCAAAAGACAGGCTCAGGGTTATTCCAGGATAAAGAATACAAACCTAATTAACAGACCAATTCATAACATATTTGAGTATATCTGTGTCTAGAAAGATGTAACTTTTGATATTCTGTATGATTGTCATCTAGCTCTATATCATCCAGTGTGGCGCATTTCATTTTGTATGAATTCAATCATTATATTAAGTACAATACCTCAAATCTGATCAAGCTATTGGAAAAACACAAAATAATGACATTTTGTACAGATGAGAGTTTGCGTCATGATGACTTCACTGAAAATATGTTGGATTTTGCAGAGAGCCTCGCTGAAATTTTAGCAGTCGCCTGTCAGCAGGATGTAAAAAATCTTACTGATGGGCCACTCATATAGAGTTTACATTTCTCTATGATTTAGAACAGCTGGAGGAAGAAGTTTTTCTACCTTGCACAGTTTCATTTCTTGTTTTCTTGTTTGGCTGAAACTAGCACTGTAGCTCACTTTACTGTATTTTTTCACTGATTCATTGGATTGAGCATGCGCATATGTGTGTAATGTTACTTTCGGTTAGTTTCATTCATGTAATTATTTGGAATCGCTGTAGTAATTTGATTTTTATTGACCCCAGGAGGAGCACTGTAAACAGAGTCAGCAGTGGCTCAGGCAAAATTAAAAACACGTTAAATGTGATGTGGTTTGATTTCATTATGTTTTCTAATGTGCTCATTTATGGTGGAGCACATATCTTACCATAAAATAAACATGCTCTGTATAAATATCTCTCAATAAAAATAGTAAGTGGTCTGATATTTCCTTGAGAATGGGCAGAAAAGTCTGTCAGCCTGCATGGCGACTGCTTGAAGGACACACAGTATATGACACTGTACTCAGCAAAGGGAGGAATATGGCCGCCCTGCAGAGGATGATGTTTTGTTTCACTGACTACACTTAAACACTAGATGGAGCAAGTGTCTTTATCTTCATGCCGTGGTGCAATCGCAGCGGTAGTGTGAGGATACAAATCCACTTCAGGTCTGCAGCTCTCAAACTGAGCTTCCTGACTGAAGAAAGAAAACACTGTGTACTAAATATCATTAAAGCATAAAGTTGCATAAAGTTGCATAACGTTCTGTATTAATGAGAACTGGGATGTTAAGAATCCACCCATTTTTAAACATTGACTGTGTAAATTAAAAGGTCAGTTCACCTAAATTACAAAAATATATATTTTCTTGCTGACCTCTAAAAGTATTTGTATTGCATGCAGTTTCATAAGAAGTGCTTCACCAAATAAATAGTTCAAAAGAAAGGTGCAGGTGGGTGGATTATCCAGACTAAATCAGTAAAATTACACTCACCTGCACTTTCTGTGGATAGATACCAACAATACCAGTAAAGTTAAGTGGAAATTGATGTTTACTGTATTTGGGTGAGCCAACCCTTTAAAAAAACTCACTGTAATTAGCCAAACGGCTTATTTTTTTCACAAGCTGTGGAGATTGTTATTGGACAGCAGAATACAAAGATCCACAGATAAAAGTGCATATTAATCAAGACAGTATGTTGGAGACATCAGCAGCATTTACATCACCATTCAGATCAGATTACTTAAGTAAAAGTTTCAGTACTACAATAAAAAAACACCCAAAATAAGTAAAAGTCCTGCACTGAAAATATCACATATATGATATATATAAGTATTTAATTAAATGTAAAGGTAAAAGCACTTGTGATTTTGTGATTTATACATTATATTACTTGATTGCTTTTAATGATGTGTGAGTAGACTTTTAGAAGTGGCACTAATTTAAACCTTTTCATATACTGTTGAATCTATAATAAGGCATCATAACACATGAAGTTATCACATTTTAGATTTCAAATCTCCATCTGTTAAGTAACTTTTAACTGTAGCTATCAAATAAATGTAGCGTACTGAAATACAGCGACTGAAACACACAAAACACTTCAAGGTTTCTACCAAATTCAGCCCTGGGAAATGTTGGGAAATGATACGTCTAGACACATCACCACATCAGTGCGTGCAGGGTAGCTGTTATAGCACATCTGAAGAGGTGGGGAGGGGACTGATTGTAGCAACGCAGAGCCCCCAAAAACCACGTCTTTTTACACATATATACTACGACCAGACGGAGAGTAACTGAATGTTGTATACTGCTATTTCACAACTTTCTTGTTGTTCTAATTATTGCCACAATGCATTTTATTTTGATTATTTGAATTTAAATTTCAATTCAGATTCATGCCAGTAAATTCAGTTTACCTGAAACTCTAAAGAGTTTGTGTTTGTGTTTGTGTTTGTGCGTGAGAGTGTGTGTTTGTGTTGGTGTGAATTTAGAGGCCGAGAGGTAAAAAGTTGAAAAGGTTCCCACGAGAACTTTCCTATCGAGTGTCTCTATTCAGGAAGCTGTGGCTTTGACTTGCGTCTGCTCACATCTCCTCATCAGCACAACGCATATCTCTCTATATATACTCAGTGTGTGTGTGCGTGTGTGTGCGTGTGTGTGTGTACTGTACGTTATGTCTATGCTTGACAGTCAGATGTCAGCCCTCGTGTCAGGTGACCCAGAAGGAAACCCCACAGGAAGTAAGGTCAGGCCCATTGGAGGTCAGGAAAAAGTCAAACCGCCTGCCTTTGTCAACAAATTTGAACTCTCACTACGCCCCGTCAACTGTCAACCGCAGTCTACACCTAAAGCTTGCAGTTTTCTTTTACTAACACAGAAGCCGTGCTACTGCAACAATTATGCAAAACAGTGAGACAAAACTGTGAAAACTGCCTGAACTATCCAAATGAATCTGACACTACTGGCGGAGATATTTTCCCAGGGTTAGATTTAACTGTGTGGAGGCAAACAACAGTTGTGATTGTTAAAATATTTGACACTTTATCCCTCTCTATATATCAAAGAGTGTGAGCGCACACCCTCCAAAACATCAGAGGTTGACACAAACAAACAGTCGTTTTGAATTGTGAAGTTTCGTATTTAATTAAAGTTAGATCGATGAAAGTAACTGATGGGTGAATTCACAGACGGAGGTAGAGAGGACTGTTGGTTTCTGCAGGCTGACTCCAGTTTCATCTGAAATATCGGTGGGTCATCTGGTCCAAAGAGAGCTGCAGCGACGGCTCCTCCACTCCGCTGTGAGACACACACGATACAGCATTAAACCATTCATAAATAATAATACTCTGATTGACTCTAAATATAGATAAAACAGGCTTTTTTTGTTAGATCTGATATAAAGCTTCAGTGCAGTTAGTTTATGGGACTCAATTTAAAGGATTAAACTATCTGTTTTGCACATTTTAGTCCTTTAAAGTTGTTTTTATTTTCCAGTACGCCATTTAAATTAATTAACTGGTCTCTTCATGAAGTAAGTAAGTGAGAATTTGGATTGAATATCTTTGTGTTAGGTAAGTGTTGCTCAGACAAAACATGAAATTAAAGACAATTTTATAGCATTTTATAGATTTATAGTGATTAATACAAACCAGTTGTCATTGGCTTCCTACGCTGCTTTCTATGAGCACTGAGTGTTTTTATGGCATGAAAATCAACTTGCATTGATGATTGAAATTGCTTTTACACTGGTAATCACTAACAATTACATTACTGTTGCTTGGACTTGTATTAGTGCTGTTGTCAGAAAGTTAAACCCAGCAGAGCAGCAGAGGCCAAAGAGGACTTTTGCAAAAAGCACCAAATCCCCCGACTGAAGTGTTCAGATAAGTTGTTCATCTATGTTTTCTAGATGACACGTCAAAGCGTTTTCTGATGAATCGGGTTCTGAGTCAGACTGTTTCTCTGCTCCTTCCTAAATGACTGCTGAAAAATAAATCGACTCTCTGGTTAAGGTTTGGTTAGGTCTGGGGATCGATCATGGTATGGGTTAGAGCGACTACTTCACGAAGGTCAGGGGAGTTTCATCATCCAGGTTACACACAGCATACGTGGAGCTTTTCTCATGATGAGCAGGTTGTTGTTTGGCAGCTGACTCTCAAATCGTGTATGTCAGAGCAACTTTAAACATGACAACAACAACAATGGTATTTAAAAGCTGCTAGACCTGCTATAGGCAAAGTCATCCAACTGATTATAATTCATCTTAAGGGGAATATGAGTGTCTGGAGCAAATAAAAAGTTGAACATATAAACATACAGTTTGGTTTTTGTGACTTTTGAGGATATTGTGTTGACATACATTACCTTGACCATAACTTTAACCCTTAACCTCACTTTAACCTAAACCTAACCTTATCATAACCTTTAACAGGTCTTCATCCTAAACTGATTTACATTATGCGGATTTCCACTGTGTCCCCATTGTGTATGCCCCGCATTGTGACTGTGTTATCAGGTGTATGTCCCCATAAGATGAATAAACAAACACACACACACACCTGAGGACGTAGGTAACACAGAGGACGCAGAGCGGCTGGTGCGTGCCGGGTCTGGATTTGGAGGCTCGGACGCCGGGGATGACGGCGCTGTGACTCTCCACCCAGACGTAACCTCCACCTCTGACCAGCATCCTGTAATGGCCGCTGACAGACTGACTCTTAAAACACACTGCAAAGAGGGAAAAAGGGAGAGGGGAAATCACATTTTTACAGGCGCGATGTGTGTGTGTGTGTGTGTGTGTGCGCATCACCACTTACAGTTCAGATGGTTTTTGGTCAGACAGTTTGTGTCCAGTGTGTGACAGAGATCGTAGATGGAGCGGCCCAGCAGCTCCTCAGGACTGTAACCTAAAATCAGAGTCACCCTGCCAAACAAACACACAAAGCAGAAAAAATGTCAAATAACTATTTATGATAAAGATGTCTTTAAGCATCCACCATACACACT
This sequence comes from Scortum barcoo, assembly GCA_023238725.1. Classification (NCBI taxonomy): domain Eukaryota; kingdom Metazoa; phylum Chordata; class Actinopteri; order Centrarchiformes; family Terapontidae; genus Scortum; species Scortum barcoo. Next base: position 5,660,786 of record CM041542.1, read on the forward strand.
TAGTTACTGCCTGTCCTTTAGAAAATAATTACCATTAAAGCTCTTTAAAGTAACTTAATAAAAGCATCAATTGACTTAGTTTTACTTTATTAAGCAGCAGCCACAGACAAGTTTAAGTCTCACTGATATTTTGCCGTCACGTGTCCAATATAAAAAAAGAGGAAGGTAAAACGGGAACAAAGCAGCTGTTATAGTTCTAAATTATTTTTCTTCTTCTTGTCACGCTAAATTAACCCTTTAAAATCTATTTTTCACTTTTTCTTTCCCGTTAAGTGGCTCAAAGGACGTTAAAATCATCTTGTTTCACACTCTTGCTGTATATTAACTGTGTCTGGTTGTTTAAGCTCTTCAAAGACGGCATGTTAGACATCTTGTGAATCATTTTAGATGCATTTTCCCCCAAATTCAGCCTGACATATTTGGTGTTCTTGGAAACTTTGAGATCTCCACCAGATTTCAAAATAAAGTTATGTGAGTCTGAATCTGTAATGGGTCAGTGAGGTAAAAAATAATTTTAATTGAGACAGAAGATACGTCTTTGTGTTATAAATATACATTACTTGATACTTGAATTTTTGAATAAATTTAAAACTATTAGTCAGGAAGCATCTTGCAACTTCATAACAACATAACAGGTAGTGAGAGTTATTAGCAACTAATCAAAACTATGAGAGATTAGACATTTTCTTTTTAAAAGCATCTGTATTAAACATGTTTTAATCACATTGAGGCAGGTTAAACTGACTGCATCCTTAATGATAGCACAGTCAAAACTGACTCTAATGTGGTTTGCATTTTCACTCATTCATTGAACAGGCAGAACAGATGTCAGTGCCTCAGAGTTTCTGAACAACAGCGGATGATTAAGTTTAATAATCTTCCTTCCCTCTTCTTAATAATTTCATAACGTGCAACATTGCAAAATGAAATCACAACTCTTCCTTATTACATGACCTGGAAGTCATACACGGGGTTACTTAACTCTGAGTCTTCTTCAAACTCTGCGTTTTATTTGAAAATACATTTTTACTCCGTGAGCAGTGTAACTCGACTTCCACGACTTTTGTATTCTTCTTCACTCATTAAATATGAAGTTGTAGCTGATTCACAAACATTAATAAAGTGTACTGACGAGGAGGGTATGTGTACTTATTTGTGTAAATCACCTCTGGTCACAGTGTGTGAACCTCATGTCCATGCTGTGCTGGCTGGTGAAGGTGTGTGTGTTGAGGAGTGTGTGTGACAGGGGCAGAGGCTGGCAGGTTAGCAGCAGGCAGGAAACCGAAGACGGCGCGACGCAAACCTTCACTCGGCCCTGACAGTGGAGAACCTGCAGCCACAGAGAGCGAGATAAAAGCTTTAGACGGCATAGTCACACACTTTTTGCTGCCTCACAACATCCTGAATATTTACACAGAGGTGTGAAAATATGTTTTTATTTCGAGTGGTATCGTTTCTCCCCCACCTTCCACGTAGCCGACTTGAGGTTGCTGCTTCTCCCCCTGTGTGTCAGAGCACTTTTTACCCTCATGACAAAGTCCCTCTTTGCGTCGCACCAAACTTCACCTATAAAAAAAAAGTAATTTAATTAGCTGCAGAGATAAACCTTTTCAAATAGCGCAAAACCACAGGATATGCAAAAAAGCCGTCAGTCTTTGATGCTCACTCGTGCGCAGAAACACACACCTGCTGTTAGACGTAAATTATTTCTGATTTCTTCATGGTCACAGGGGTGAGTGAACTCAAAAATATTGTGCCCGATCAACTCAGTCTGAGAACAAAAAGCACATATTGATCTTCAAATCCTGCATCTTTAACGTAGACCATCACATATTTTATGTATAGAAACGTGTGTGTGTGTGTGCACCTGCGTCAAGCCCATGTATTTGGTGACGTTGTCGGACAGGAAGATCAGGTCTCCCTCAGTGGACAGGACCATTAGAAAGCCCTCCAGGATCCTCAGGTACATGTTCGTCTCCTCCAAGGCCTCGACACACTCCGTCTCTTTCTTGCCCTCGTTGCGTCCTCCGTCGCACCGCTCCTCGACAGCTCCCATCACTTGCCCACATTTCACCGTGTGAGTGGCCTCTGCGTTCGTCCCCATGTTCCCTGAAACAGTGCAAAAAGGATGTGATTTTATTGATTGTGCTACTACTGATGTTTTTTTTTTTTTTTACAAAACTGCCGCAAGAAATAGTTCCTTTCACAGGAAACTACCTTACTTTATTCTACATTCTCAGTGGCTTCAGTATTTATGGGAACTACAAACAAAGGATGTGGTGTGTTTGTGATTATCTGCCGTTTTACAAACTAGGTGTGTGTGTGTGTGTCTGTGCGTGCATGTGTGTTCCAGGTGTCATTACTCAAGGACTTCCTCTGTCTGACACACGTCGCAAAGCCCTCCAGTCTTGTGACAACTGTTAACCACAACTAACTGATCTTATTCTTGCCAGAAACATGTATAGTCTCTAAAGCAGAAGACACCGTTCTGCAACAAAGTACATTTTAGATGCATTTCAGCATAACTCAACACACAGACCCGATAACTGTCTTTGTCAAAGGTTCATTTGAGAAATAATGTATTTTGTCCACTGAAACATATATTTAAAGATATTATCCAGCTTTGGATGCCTTCGGAGTTCCCCAACCCTCTGCAGACACAATTTATATTCATTAAGTACTGATTCTGTATTGATTGAGCAGGCAGACATATTAATCATACATCATTATTATTCAACCAAATATTCACAGTTGAATCTCTCTTAGACGTTACTTTGCTTCAGGATATCATCTTACTTAATTTAATTTAATTTAATTAATTTCTAAACGCTGTAAAAAAAAATAAAGCAATATATGTATCAATCAATTCATACATCAATTCAAATAATCTGCATGAATGAATGAATGAATATAATTTTTTTATAACAGTTTTGCTTTTTATGTGATGTGCATGCTATGATTGTCGGCACCTTTGAGCAGCGTGTGCATGCGTATGTAGCTGAGGGTGAGGCGAATGACCGAGGGCTTGTCCAGGTGAGCTCGGACGGAGGGCTGGAGTGGCAGAAGACGGGATAAATCTCCAAACACGTCCGACTCCACGCGTCGCCTCCTTCTGGCAGCCTCGCGGCTGATCGCCCTGCAGACAGAGGTCGGTGAAAGACGCTCAACACTCGAGACAGGTGTGACTGCAGTTTCACATTGTAATTTCAATGTAAAAGAAAAATGAATGAATCACTGTTGTCTGATATACAACTGATCTCCAAAGCATCAACTTTGCAGAAACTCAGCCATGTTTCAGCTAGATAAGTGTTTTTCATTTCATCTGAAGTTACAGAGAATTTCTCAACTCTAACAAAGCATGTGATAATACAATGAAGACGAAGAAGAGTTGAGAAGTTTCTGATTTGAGTGTTTTTTAAAGCTTTCAAAAGCAACATTACTTTGACTTTTATATCAAGGGAGATTAAGATTGAGATTACAAGGTTTTTTTGTATTTCTCACTGGGGTGTTATTTTCTCTCAGATTTTCTTTAAAGACTTCATCCACCACTGATGAACAGATGCGGAAGGACAGCTGTGCTTTGTGGTCAAGAATCTGTTATCTTGGTGCCCTGCGTGGCCACAGCACCATCTCTGGGTTCACCACATCACCTCAACAACTCACTTAAAGCCATTTTGCGAAGTCAGACTAGTTTGAATATATTGTCAAAAAAAACACACACCGCACTGTGAAGATGGTTATCGAAATGTCTCTGCACAATAAAAACACGCAGCTTTACCTTCTCTTCTCCTTGTCTGCTGTCATCATGTCCCACAGGCGTCTCTATCGGATGCCATGGTGAAAGTTGGAGCCAAAAAAAAAAAAAGTGGCAGCAGGAGTTCACAGCACAGCGGGGAATCTCCTCGCTACAATTTGCACCGTCACAGGTAGTCTAATTAATCAGAGAGGCAATTAGCGGCGCCAAATGTCACAAGGCGAGTGGTCCCCTGCAGCACAGATGACTTGAGTGTCTCTTCTCCCCTCTGTGCATGTGCATCACCTACAGGCCCCCAACATGGAGCGCAATGATAGGTCAGCCGGCCAAGAAAAAGCATCACCCTCCCCTCCCCTTCCTCCTTCTCTCCACTCCCCCACCTCCCCTCTCTTCTTCTTATTCTCTCACACAAACTTTGAAGCATCCCGCAGAACAGACCTGCCCCTCAGCAGCAGCAGCAGCAGAAACAGCAGAGAGGATCGATAAAAAAAAAAAGAAAACACCAAAACCAGGAAAGAAAGACAACATGGAGAAGTCTGAGAGTGATGTAGACAGCTCAGTGTTTTATTGGAATCAGACCAGACAGGACTAGCCCGGCTGTTGCACTACATTTTGGCACAGAGTAAGATAGTGTGACCAGGAACAGCCCTACCCCTGGGTGCACAAAGCTTCACTACACACTGACTCTACTGCACACAGAGCAACCAGCTCGCCTTCAGATCACTGTACAGTACACGCGACAAGTCCTTCTCTGTGTGTGTGTGCATGTGTGTGTGTGTGTGTGTGTGTGTGAGAAAGAGTGAGAGGAAGGAAGGATGCAAAGGAGAGAGTGTGTGTGTGTGTGTTTTGTGTTTGTGTGTGTGTGTTTGAAATGAGAGGTAATTCAGCTGCTGGTTTTCCACATTTCTTTTTGTCCGGCTGTAACAGACCTATGATAGTATAGTTATAGTATTATACACAAAGGTTTCCTCCAGATACACTTTACAATAAGAATAATAATAATAATTATTATTATAATTAAAAAAAAAAGAAAGAGAGCATTAAGAAAGAAAAGTCATTCTTGAAAAAAGCAAAAGTCAGAAAAGCAAGTGGTTTTGGCTGAGTGAGACCGCTGCTGGAGGCGGGAAAGGGGAATTGGTGCTTTGGAGGAGGGAGGAAGGAAAAGAGGGGGGCTGAAAACACTGATGGTAACTATAGAAACAGAAATGCTGAAGACAAAAAGTCACACACCAATGGGGAGGTGGGGAAAAAAAAAAAAAAAGAAAAATCTTGCATCATTACACGTACGAAAATGTACATTCACCACAAAAAAAAAAAAACACACCCACGAGCCGATGCGTTCGGAGCCCGAGCCCGGAGACTAGCAGATGGATGAAAAAGCTGAAAAAAAAAAAAAGAAAAAATCGGACTTTTAACTGCTACACAGGCCGCCTGTAACACTGCTCCGCATAATTAGTTCAATAGCCTGTAACTTGTAAGCTCGACATTCACTTTAAAACACACGAGATGGAGAGGATGAGAGCAAGATGTCAATCATTCCACACACACACACAAAACACACAAAACATTTCGAGGAGAAGAAAACAAAAAAAAGACAAAAATTACAAATGAAAAAACAAAACAGTAAAATATATAGATAGTCAGGGTATTGCACAAAGGGTATTTGGCCCTAACTGGTCCACAATAAGGACAGTAATAACACAGGTAGGGTGCTTGTCCATGCGCCACGACTCTCCTTTACTAGCAGACAATACCAACACGATACAGCCACTCAACACAGGCTATATACAGGCCTCTGCACCCAGCACCTACTGTACAGTCCACGTGTGCTGGGGAGAGAAGCAGTGTGTGTGTGTGTGTGTGTTTGTGTATATGTGTGTGTGTTGTTGGTTGTCCAAGCTTGTAGGTGTGTGTGTGTACGTAAAACACAGGATTGTCGCGTGTGGTCGTAAGTGTGTATTTGTGTGTGTGTGTTTGCGTGTAAATGAGCATTAAAAGTGTGCACGTGGGAATGTGTGTGAGAGCGTGAGCAGGTGTGTATATTCATATTCATATTCATATTCATAATAAACCCAGGCAACAAGAACAACACAATGCAAGTAAAGAATATTCCAAAAGTAACAACAACCAATAGCTTCAAAGTAAAGGAGTGACTGTGTGTGCGAGTCTGTGTGTTTGTTTTTGTAAAGGATTTATGGTTCTCTGTGTGTGTGAGTGTCAGCGCTGCCAAATGCGTGTGCCAGGTTTAGTGTTATTGGATCAGTGTGTGTGTGTGTGTGTGTGTGTGTGTGTGTGTGTGTGTATGTGTGTGTGTTAGGTCTGTGTTTCCTCGGGGGCGCAGTAGGAGAAGTCTTTAAACTCCTCCTGGTTGATCTGTCGGATGATGGCCTCGTCCGTGGGCGTCAACACCGGGTCCTCCTTGGTGAAGTCCTGGTCAAAGTTATTCACATCTCGCTTGGTCTTCTGCAGAGGCGCACACACACACAAACACACACACGTCAGAGAGAGAAACTTCTCCAGGATCTGGTGCTTTTAAAAGTGACATTAGAGCGACACCTCCTGTCCACTGAGACTTACTGCTTTTTCTCTGAAGATGACAACCATCTGTGCACGCCGCAACTCATTTCATAACACAGACAATCATCAAGTGGTAAAAAAAGATGACTGATGAAAGTATTTAATAATTAATATTCTTTGTCAGACTTTGCTTGAATGTTTGCTTTTGTGCTTTATTGTGAAACACTGGATAGTTTTCCTCCCTAATGTTTGAAAATGTTCATTATAGTACCTCCATTTTTACTTGTAAAGCTTTTTTTCTACAAAGCCCTTCTCAGTATTTAAAAAAATGCTTCTTGAGGGCATCATTGTTTGACTTTGTCTTTACACAAACCAGAGCATGCATCTATGTAAATATAAAACATTGTGTGACTGTGTGTGTGGTGTGTGTGTGTCGCTTACAATCCGGGGTTTAAAGGGTGGTTTGACTTTTCTCTGCTCCAGCAGGACCCAGTCAATCTCTCTGAAGAAGGCGTGGGTCTTGATGGCCTCCTCGCAGCCCTGGCTCACCACACAGCCCAGACGCTTGGCCGGGTTCTTGGTCATGAACTACACACAAACACACACCACACACACACAAAATACACACATTTGATTTCAAACTATATTGTCTAAAAACCGTCACCCTTTAAGACACTCAGCTGTGGTTTCATCCATAAAATGACAGAACGGGGAGCAGAAAGCATTTCGGTGCTAATAATAGAGCGGAGGCATTAATGGCTCTGTGGATGGTGCAAACAAAGAGGCGTAGATGTGGAGTGATGAGAGAGGTCAGCGGAGGGCTGCTGTTATTTACTGTCACTGAAAGCTGTGTCTCTTTTGTTCTATCGTCTGTTCGGTGTTGTAAGAGCACTTTGCGATCTACTGTGGTTTTATGATCGCATTGTTATTATTCTGACCTCTGTGACTGACTTTTTTATTCTTCTCAGTATCAGAGCAAAGTGAATCGTAACACCTCGGAGTTAAGTGCACTCTGAATGAGTTTCATTCGTCCGTGGATGGAAGCATGAATGACTGCGTGACCGCAACAACATAAGACAATGGCGAACACCTAAAAATATCGAGTGGAGCCTTTTTGCATGAGATGAGCCTTTTAAAATCACATTGAAACTAACAGTTATATGTAACCCAGCCCCAGTTTGTGCCTCTCGTGTCATCATTACATTCAGGATGATGTGTGAACAACTCAGAAGTCTGTGAAAGTTCACAGTAATTCTGAAGGTATTTCCAAGAGAAGTTAAAAACTCTTTAAACCATTTGGATGAAAAATATGAACCAAACAAAGAATCACCTCCAATTGCTCAAACTGACGTTACTTTACATTACCTCATATTTTCAAACTAAATAACATGCTCATATATTTATTTGGTTACACAAAAAGAGCATTTCACAAGCTCAGAAAAAGCTAAAAAATCCTTTTTTAAGTCGACATGTGGAATACTTTTTCATCCAGATCTTTAGAAGATGAAGATTTGTTATTCAAGGCTGCTGTTTTTGTTTGGGTTTGGATAAAGAGTCGCAATCAGGAAACGGGTTAAAAATGCAACAGATCTTTAAAAGCCTTTGATGATTCTGGAAATATCTTTAGAAGAGCCATAACTGTAAAAAACTTATTGGGTTTTTCAAACATCACAACATATTTTTTTTTAGCCCTGTAGCTTGAACATAACGGCGAAATGTGACTGCCTGGGTCTAAAAAGATCTCCGCCTTTCAACCACATTCAGCCATTTTAATGTCTTTTCACCTTCAAGTTATACACAGACAAGAAACAAAAAGCAAAACAGACCATTTCATACAGAAAATAATTTGATTGGGATGAAATCTACTGAATTAAATTATGGTCAAAATAAAATATTCTTTATTTTGTCATAGGCGCCTTCAAGCAGCAACACAAATCACAGCTGAGGACTAAGCAAATTTAATAGTGAACTAATCAAATAAAGAAAACGTTAAAATAAGTGTGTGATGGTGGAGGAACGACACGCACCGCTCTGAGGATCGAGACGGCTTCTTTGCTGAGCCACACGGGGTAGAGAACGTCGTCGTGGAGAATCGACTCGAACAGGTCGTCTTCGTTATCAGCCTCGAACGGGGGCTGTCCGGCCATCATCTCATACATCAGCACCCCCAGAGCCCACCAGTCCACGGAGGCTCCGTACTCCAGCTCCTGCAGGATCTGAATCCGACAACGAGACACGGTTCAACAGTAACACCAAACTCCACCTGTGTGATATACTGTAACACACGTCCACTGGTGCAAATGACTTGAATAGAAAAATCTACAGACTCCCATTCCAGCAAGAGATATGTATGTATATCATGGCTGTTTGCCCAGATCTTAATGGTAAACAACTCTTTACTACAGTATTTGTGCACAAGAAATCAAACGATCAACCTCTAACCTCTAATGTTTCACAGGTTTTAATAGAGAGAGAGCTCGAGTGCAGATGTTACGGAAAATCCTGAAAAAATAACGGCATTAAATATTGAACTTATTTTTATTTTCATCTGTCAGGGAAAGATATTTGTATCTCCAGTTTGAGGGAAAGGACATAAGAAACGTCCCTAAAACCCTTTCATGTGTAAAATTCATTCATCCTTATGCTGAAACCGGGCTAAAAAGTTTGACATTTCGAAGATTTTTACCTGAAAACAACCATGTTTAAGTAAGTATCTGTAACTAGAGCTGGAACGATAAATCAATTAGTTTGTTAACTGATCAAAGGTTAAAAATATCAAATTATAAGAAGTAATTTTTCAAATAAAAATGCCAAAAAATTTCCAAGTTCAAAGACTCTAACTGTATCCATTTTAGACAGTTGGATGGAAAAAAATAAGACCTTTTAATATGCTGACTTGGACTTTGGGTATTTTTATCTATATTTTGACATTTAATAGATTAAATGATTAATCCACTGATCAATAATGAAAATAACTGGTAACAAAAAACTACAGTTAAATAAAGGTCTCTTTAATCAGCAGAAACTGAGGATAGGCCACAGCTCGGCTCACCTCGGGGGCGATGTAGTCGGGCGTGCCACAGAAGGTGGTTGTGGTCACTCCGTTCATGATGCCCTCTTTGCACATGCCGAAGTCTGCGAGCTTACAGTGTCCCTCTGCATCTAACAGGATGTTATCCAGCTTCAGATCCCTGAGAGAGAACGACAGAGAGAGAGAGAATTAACACCATCTGGTTTCTATAACAGTTGGGCTCACTGGGAGAAGTGAGCATGCAATGAAAAAAAAAAAAGAAAGAGAAAAAACTTGAGATTTACCACGTAATGCAGCTTAAGTGTGAAATACACCTTCTGGTATGTTCCTGGTAAGATAACTGTTTGTGAAATTCCCTAAAGGTCCTTGAGCTCTTTAAATAAAAATAACTTTCCAATCAGCCCTAAAATAAGACAGGTTCAAAGAGTTTTTTTTAACAGTTTAGAGTGTCCTTGGCTGGAAAATGTAAAAATAAAAGGGCTGTCGGGGGCGTTTACCTGTAGATGACCCCATTACGGTGCAGAAACATGAGGGCTGAGGTGACTTCGGCGGCGTAGAAACGAGAGCGAGGCTCATCGAACTTCCTGGATCGCTGAATCTGGAACATCAGGTCTCCTCCGTTCACATATTCCATTACAAAAAACAAACGGTCCTGCAGAGAGAAGGAGAGAGGGAGGCATGAGAAGAGGGAAAAACAAGTAGTTGAACTAAACGAATCTGCACATGCTGCCTGGCGGTCCTACCCGTGTCTGGAAGCAGCAGTAGAGCTGGGTGAGGTAGGGGTGTCGGCGGGCGAGGGCCAGGATGCGCTTCTCGGTCATGGTGCAGTCCACGTCGTCGTCCTGCAGGATCACATCCTTCTTCAACACTTTGACGGCGTAGACCTCCTCCGTCCCCTTCAGCTCCGCCAGCATCACCTGGACAAAAGAGAGGAAAGACGGAGGAGATGAGGGAAGGAAGAGGAAGGTTCGTCGAACACGATTCTTGAACTGCAGGAGAAGATGCGACAGGTGTGTGTCGTATTTGTGATGTTTAAGCTTTCACATCACTTGGTGTAGAAATACTTTATATCATATTTTATAAATTACTGTAATAACAAGTCAGGAAGTCCACACAAACATTATTATGTCTGCCGAGGAGATAATTTGAAGAGTGCTTTTCTGTTTATGTTGTAAAATATCACATGGATGCTCTTTAAAGCTGCACTTACTGATTTCTTTTGCCAAGAACAACAAGATCGAAATACAGCATACATTGAGCTGATATGGCACACATGTTGGGAAATTGTTGCCTATGTTGCAGAAATTTAGCATTCATTTGTCCTGTTTTTTAGCCATTTGGAGGGTGTAATTTCGATATGTATACTCTCCTTTTTACTCTGTCCTCTTTATCTCCTAAATGTTCACCAGCTTAGTGAGTTTATGTGTTTTTGGTGCTAAAAACAGCTGTCTGCTACTAGAAAAACAACACTAATGAGAGCAGTGAGAGAGAACCAAGACTGTAAAACTAAAACAAAGAGCTGAGAGGAGCTGCAGAGTTGAGTCGTAATTTTCGGACTAATTTTTAGTCACTACGAGCAACTCCGTCATTTGATCAGCTATTAAAATAAAAATACATATAAATTCAGCTTTAATGTTAACTATGAGTACTTGCTCAATATTTTTACCATTTCTTGTAAAAACTGCTTTCTCCATAGAGCCTAATTCATACATCTATTCTGGTCCCTGATATTTCCTGATATTTCGCCTCCTAATTCATTAGTTATGAATAATAAGATCTCTGGTGAATGGGGTGTTAAAAGACAAAAAAAAAACCTGTTTCAATCATGAACACAATGAGCAGTAAACAAACAAACATCCCCCTCAAACGCCTCCTCCGTGTCGCCGCACCTTGCCGAAGCTGCCTTTGCCGAGAACCTTGATAAAGTTGAAGTCCTTGAGGCTCCTCCTTTGGATCTGTCCGTTCTCCCTGCCCGCCGAGGAGGAGGAAGAGGAGGACGAGGAGGTGGTGGAGGAGGAGGAAGAGGAGGAGGAGTGCTGGGGTCCCTGCTGGTCGAAAGTGACAGCGCGTCCTGCAGGCGATCTAACCCTGCCAAGTCTGTGGGTGTCAACGGAAAAGCAGATCAGACATCAGTGAAAACAGGCTGACTGTCCATTTTTTTTTTTCTGCCCGTTATACAAAAAAAGATTTTTACTTGTTGCTCTTTAGTTGTGACTGATTACTTTCAAATAAACTTTAAAAAATAATGATCACATCGTCGGTTAAAACCTGGGATGAGTCAGTTATTGTCTCTCTGACCAGGGTGATTAAATAGCAGCACAGACCGGCGCTGTTGTCGTCAACGTTTGGCTCCATAAAACAAAAATGGGAACACTTCCACGGCAAGAAAGTTAACTTTTATCTCTCAGCTTGCAAAGTGTGAGAGGACGATGACTAACTGTGACAACCAAATGGTGGTGGGCGGTGGGGGGGGGATAATTCTTTGATAATTCAAGTTTGGTCTTATATGTAAAAGGACAATATTTAACCACTTGTTTTTTAAAGAGAGTAATAATATTTGTTGTGAAATGGAAATACCACCTCTTACTGGTAAAATTAACACATTAAAACCACATGCTGCTAAGGACGCATCTCAAAGGGCTTTGAAAAGTCAGACTGTTTTGTGTTTTTTTCTGTGTTTTTTGATGGTGTGTGTGTTGTGTTCGGCGTTACCCTGCTGCGAGGGGGAGGTGGGGACAGCTGGCTGGCTGAAGCTGTTGTCCTCGGTCTGAGACAGCTCAGGAGGAGACTGGGGAGGGTCCTGCCCTGGAGTCAACTGGAGGGAGAGACAGAGACAATGTGGACGATCCTTTGGGCTGCTCACTTACGATCGCTTATTTGAATCAAACCACAGAAACACCTTTTCTTAAGTCGTTTCTAAAACTTCTATCACTTTGAGCATCTTAAAGAGTTTGGTGATAAAACTGAAAAACTGGAAACAGGATGGAAAAGCGAACCTGGCTCTCCTCATCCAGGAAGTTACTGTAACTTGTTCTTTTTGTACAAACGAGATATAACCTGTTAATTTTTTGGAGAGTGCTAGCAGTTTCCCCTTGTTTCCAGTCTTTATGCTAAGCTAAGCTAACCTGCTCTTGCTTCATATTTATTGTACAACTATGATGGTGACGTCAGTCTTCTCATACAGTATTACTCTGGGCAAGAAAACAACTAAGTGTGTTGGCCAAAATGTGGGACTATTTTTTTTCTTTAAAAAAGGTGAAATTCAAATGCAATCAAGAATTTGTATTTCAAGTGACAAGAGAAATGTAAAAGCATGTCAGAAAAGAAAAGTAAATAGCTTTTATTCAGTTGTGCAACCTACAAAAGAGACACAAATATACTCTAATATACTATATAATATAAAAGTTAAGTGGGTGTTACATTATACCAACATTATGCCAGGTTTTCACATTATATATGACTTAACTTTTGATGTTGAATATGAGGGTCAAACAGGGGCAGAGCTAACATCTAAACAGATGTTTCTCACTAATACTAATATTCAACCTATCGAAAGACAAAACCATCTGTATTAGTAATGGTAAAAAGGATTAGACGCACTCAAATATATTGAGCTGATTTTATGTTTCAAATGTAAAACCTTAACAATATAAATATCTGCATTTGTGTGGGACTTCAGGGTGCGGTGCCACAGTGAGAGCGACTCGTTACCTTCCTCCTGCGCTGTGCAAAGTGGTGTTGGAGATCTTATCAGGCGTGACTCCCAGGTCAGACAGGACCTTCGCGATTCCTCGGGCGTCCACACCGCAGTTAGGAGCTACATTGGTCTCGCACCGCCTGTGCACATTCATCTTACAAACTACGCCAAACAACAAATGCAAAGCAAATCGGTTCAGGTCAAACCCAGGAAGGCTTTATGGCTCTGACAACAGACTTAAAAATGTGATCTTATAATTAAAGACAATGAGTCACATATTCCACTTTTAGTGTTTTAGGAAAAGGAAGCAGGTTTTTTTTCATGAGTAAAACCTCAAAGATGCACACTGCACCATGATGCCACTCATTCAAAGATATCAAAGAACCAGGGTAATATGATAGACATCATCTTGAGACTAAATGTTTATAAGCCAGTAACTAACGATTTTAATTAATAATTAATCTGTCTATTATTTTCTCTATTAATTTGTTAGTACATAAAATGTCACAAAAACTTCTAATTTCTCATTTGGTCTAGTCCAAAAGTAAAAAATAATATATTTAATGTTATTATGAGATCAGGGAAAAGCATCATTTCCTCACACTGGAGAAGCTGCATTGATTACTGCATGAACTAGCAAATATTAGACATTTTTGCTTGATTAAATAATTTAATTAATTAATTATTTGTAGAAAAAGTTATATTCACAGGATACATGTGGCAGATTTGGTGCAGTATATAATGAGAGAGCAAAGAGTTTTCTTATCTTAAAATGTTAATAACAAATCCTTTGAAAGAAATTCCAGAATCGTATTGTACCTCATGACCAAAAAACATCTCCTCCTTGGCAGAACACAGAGATATGTTGGCTTTAATATTATATATAACGGTAATAAAAACATCTTTATCCTCTCAATGTGACTTAAAGTGCTTTTATCAAATTAATGAACATTTATTAAAACATTTGTTTTGGTAAGAGCCTTTGAATTTAAATATGTGCACGCACGTATTGTTTCAGCTCTGAGGAGGTTGCGAAACACATCCGTGTGTGCTTACGTTGCAAATTCCCCGCGGCACACAGACTCACCTTTGCACTGCAGGCCTTGCCTCATGAGGCCCCACAGCAGGGAGCCACAGTGGTCACAGAAGGTGGGGACCTTGTAGTTATGGATACTGAACTTATGGGGCATGTTAACACTGAACCGCTGTGAACCCACCTACACAGAGGGAGACACACACACACAACAACACACACACACACGGTGTTATAAAGAGGTCACTGTCGCATTATTGGAGGAATAATGCATGTGGCTCAAGTGTTAGTACACAGTGTTCACATGCTACCTTAACTAACACGGAATAAAGACCTGAATGGGGACACATTATTTAGTGTTTGTGTCCATATGTGCCTATGATACATAACAACCGGTTTATTAACAAATAATGAACGTTTAAGAGGGCACATTCCTAATTGTGTACTCTGAGTGAGTGTACCTCCTCTGGTGTGTCCTCCTGCTTCTTCATCCCAGCACACTTGGTGATGATGAGCTCATGGCAGCGCTTGTGGACGACACACGTGCACACTGGAAGCAGCAACATCAGACATTCACACATCTTGTTGCATTCAGTCGAATAAAGTTTGCATGACAGTGAGTGTGGCCTGCAGGGTTTCATTACAAACGTGATGTTTTCACCAACACAAGTTCAGATAGACAGGGGAGAATCAAAGCGATGATATGCTAAAAAGCAATCTTATGCTCTGTGGTGATTCTGATGCAACGCTGCTGCACGCTGAGATGCATCGATTCAATACACTGATTTAATATCTGTGCCGATGCTGGCCTTGTTAAAGGGGGCCGATGTGACTGACCCACATTAAATGTCAATATAAAAATGTAACAATGCAACTTTATAAACCTTCTTAAACAATGTAATTAAAATCTACAAAAGCATGACAAGAGTTTGGATGTGTTAACGTTCCCACATAAATGTGTATCTGCAGCCACAGAGAGAAATTATCCTCTAACACAGAGGTTAAATTTAAAGGTATTAGATAAATTAGCTGAATGCTTTTATATCATTTCATGTTAAAACCATTACAGAGGGAGCACAACTCTCTCGCAGGACAAAACATTAATATTGGATGATTCTGCAAAATCTGGACCACCCTGCATTGTTTTGTCTGATTGGTGGTGGAGCACCTGACTGATCCCATTCAAATAAGGCTTTTTACACAGAATGTGGCCTTAGCCTGAGACAAGATGTTGGCCCTAAAAAGTTAAATACATCAGACACCCATTTACAAAATCCTTGCCTCCCTCTCTGTACTAACACTGGAAAAAAAGGACACTACGTTCATCACGTTCTGCAGAATCGTCCAATATGATTTTAATTCCTTCTTAGAGACAAAATAACTCAGTGGTTCAGTTAAGTAACACTTCACCTTCGTGTCCCTTTAAAAAAAAGCCACACATGCCACACTGAAACAATGTCCGTGAGAATTTTTAATACTGTTATGTATTACGGTGTGATGCGGTTTTTCTGTGACTGATGGTGGCCTGCGACCAAATCACAGCTGTCATTCAGCAACATGTAATCCTTCTTGTGTTCTCCCTGCCTGAATAATACATGACGCGCAGTGTTACTTGAGAAATTGCAATCCGCCAGAGAAAAGTACTCACCCTGACACTGGTAGCCCTGCTTCCCCAGCACGCCCCTATCGGATCACACACACAGAAACAGATGAGTCAGCATCAAGGCCGGGTTGGTTTAATGAAATGTGACAGCAGCAGGTGAGTTTGATCAGATGGGTCTGCGTGTTTTTGTTTTCTACCAGATAAAATCTCTGCAATGCGAGCAGTAGGTCGGCTGTCTCAGGTAGGTGGCCATGAACTTGTGCCCGTTGACTTGATGGACGCGTCTTCGGACGGCGCCCTGTCGCCGGCGAGGTCCGATCCTCTCTCGAAACACTCGCTCCTCATTTTCATTGGTTCCCGAAGCTGTGGAGGGAACGTTGTACACAAAACATGACAATCAGCAAAGGGACATTTCTGAACGTTTGTGAGTCACTTTCAGAGGATGGTGTTTTCCTGCGCACATCGAGTTTACTTCCTGAGACGGTTTGTACAAATAAGGATCATCTGCATCATGTTGCTTGAGATGTTTAATCATTCAGCGGTCTCTCATCTCCCCCCCCCCACCACCACCACCACCATCCCTCCCTCCCTCTTTCGCACAAACACCCCACACCTACCAGAGGCCTATGCATACGTACATGTGCGTGCTATTTATACTTCCGTGTGTGGGCACTAAAAACGAAGGACAGCATATTAAAATACTCCTCCTCAGCCAGCACCATCCAACCAGCCGTTCCCTTCCTCCCCGCATCTCCCCGGAAACATAAATGCTTTCCGAGGGTAACCTTAAGACAAGAGAACCACCTCCACTCTCACTCCCACATACACACTCCTTCTCTCTCAGTGCTCCTGTCCTAGTTTGCCTTTCTTTCACTCTCCCTCCATCCCTCTCCAGGGTGCGTTATAGATGTGGTTACTGCTGAGCCTCTCCAGAGTCCGATTACAGACAGGCTGTCTAGGGACTCTGTGTGTGTGTGAGTAGGAGTGTGTGTGAGTGGAAGTGTGTGTTCTTGTGTGTGTAATGGAGGTGGTGGTGGTGGTGGTGGTGAGAGGGGGGAGACAGCTTAACAGGCCATTATTGGGATCACTTTGTTTTACATAATACATCATCCATCTGTTCAAACACACACAAACACATCAGACACACACACACGGGCACTTCGATGAGGATTGGGCGGCGAGGCGTAACAGTTAAGAGTGATCGTCGTGGAGACAGGCGTGCTCTCGTTCTGCTAAATGACCAACTGGGAGATGGACGTCCAATAAACACACACATACGGACTGACAGAAGATTCGATTCTGACACAGACGTGTAGAAGACGAGCAGACAGGGAGGTGGACGGAAAGGAAACGCTGAAGTACAGATGGTGATACAAACAAATATGACAAAAGAATGAAGAACAATACAACCATGGCATTAAACCATCTGCGTCCTAAGTAACAAATTAGATCGTAGTTAAAAATCTTGTTGAGGTTTAAGATAAAAAAAAATTGAAAACTCTAAATTCTCGACAACAAAGTAGAGACGGTCATCATATTTACGAAATACTTGAACTGCGAGAAAAGTTGCAGCTGAAGCTGAAGTGACAGACCGTAGATACATTTGGGAAATAATCTCTCATGATTGAATAAAAATAAAAGCAGATGCATTTACGAAAAAAAAAAAAACTTCACAAAAATGTGAAATGTCGTAAAATGTTAATTCTTTGGAGCTCTGAAATGGCAGGAATAGCTGAGGTTGAAGCATTTAAACTAAATAAAGCTGTAGCTTAAGTTCACACACTAAGAGGAATTGAAGTGACATCTGAAACTCTTTCTCAAATGCAATAATCGATTAAGTTGGAGCACTTGTTAAATAATCTTTCAACATTTAATAAGAATAAAACGGAAAGCCTATATTTTCTGGAGTAAACTTAAGTTACAGCAAAGCAAATTGCAGTTGAAACATCTGAAATGTTTTAAAGTCTCTGGAGCGTTTAGAAAGCAGAAATAATTGAAGTTGGACCATTTGGGGGGAACTGGAGCTATAACTGTGGCTGAACCACTGAATTAAATTGAAGCGATTGTGCATTTGTGAAAACCTTTTCACTAAGACTGAAAAAAAGAAACTAGAAGCTTGCTTGCTAAAATTGAAGTGGGCACCTTTGTCTGTTAAAATCTTAATTGTTTGGAGCTTCTGAAACAGCAGTGAGCAAGTGAGCTGCCAGCTGAGACTGAAGCACTGAAAGTTAAAGTGACTTAAATGCTGAATATGAACGTAGATACACTTCTTGTATGATACTGCAGAAGACTTTATACAAATAGTGAGTGCATTTCTACTAAAAAACTGCAGTTAAAAAATCTGAAATGGTTCAAATGCCTCGTGTGTTGACTTTAGGTTTGTCTCTGAATCAACATGGGGGATATTTTCACCAACATCCTTACTTATCACAAAACCATTTTGCTAAACTGTCACTTTTCTTCTGCTGTCGTTCATTCATTAAGAAACAATAGTCCCGCTATTCATCTTCCATCGTGGGAGGCTCATTTCTCTTACATAAACGCGTTAGACAAGACACGGACTCCTCTCACATTATGTGGATGAAGCTAAAAACAAAAATTTGTGTGGTTATTAGGAGGAACTGTGCAAACTCTAAGTGGGTAAATACACGATAGGATATAGCGGCTTCAGAAATTACATCCACCTATCAGTCCTACAGAGGCGGTCTTGTTGAAGACGACAGAATTAGACTGACAGAAGAGGCAAAATGAAATCAGATGATATTTATAAATCTGAAGCAGAGGGGGCCTTTATCTGCGCTATAAAGGTGGTTGGAGGAGGAAGAGATGAACTCGTCGTATTTCTTAAGGCTTGAGAAATAGCATGGCAGAGTCGATAGTATAGAGCAGCTGAACACAGATGGTCCTAATGATTCTGGTGCAATGAAAGACTTGTAATCTTCAAAAGACTCCTTTCATAAACTGGCTGTTAACTAGTTTTTTTTTATTTCCTTTTATTTCTTTGCACTGTGTTAATTCTGCACTGCGTATTTTCTGCTTTAAATAACTATGTAACTTACTATCATTAATATTAAAAGCCAATTTGCAAGAATCAAATCTGAACTGAATCTATGTCATTAATTTCAAACATACAGTAATATGTTCTGTCTAAGGTATTTCATTATGATAAATAAAGATATTGCATTTGAAAGAATTTAAAAGAAAATGTCAGAGATGTTATTCTGGCCAAATCTTTAAGGTTGTATTTTATATTTTAAGGAAGGTGAAAGAATATTAACAAGAAAGGGATGAAGAAAGTGAGAGCAGGGAATCCAGAGACGGAGAGGGGAGATCACAGATGGTCAGATTAGGTCAGATTATTGTTATTCGCTTCCTGAGACCAACAGATGCACAAGGATGGAGAGTAGGAAAGAGGAGGGGAAAAAAAAGGAGAAGAACAAGTCCTTCCAGCCTCTGAAGCTGCAGAGAACAGATTGCACCAGGGGAAAAAAAATAAATCTGCTAAAAATACCACCTCTTCCTCTAGTTCTCACCCTCCATCTCTCCATCCTTTACTGCTCTCCAGCCCTCCTATCAGTACGCACACACACACGCACGCACAAACACACACACATGCTCGTACACACACCATTTGTTTTTATCAGCATACATTAACATGAGGAGCACTCAAGCCAGATGAACTCGGGGAGGAAGTTCAGGAGTGGGCGGAGAGTGGGTCGTGAGGTCACAGCAGAGTGTCCAATCATCGATGAGGAGGGCAAGGCACGGACGCCTGAGTCTGCGTGTGTGTGTGTGTGTGTGTGTGTGTAATCCGTGGCTCAATCTCACCTACTATTTTAAGAATCTACCCCCTCTCTCCCTCTCTTCACTCTTTACTGCTCTCTGCATCCGTCTTTACATAGAGAAACTATACACTGTGTGTGTGTTATGCTGCTGGGGATCTCTGCAGCACCCTCACACACACACACCTACACACACACATCCTTGTACACTTCCACTGGAAGGCAGAGAACTGTTTCTATTTATAACCAGGTGTGAAGATACACAGGTGCAGGTGAAAATCACTCTTATCACGTCGCATGTGAGTGTGTGTGCGTGTGGAGAGGCTAATTGAGAGATATTCTGGATGTTTCCATGTTTAATCAGTACAAACAAATAGAGGAGGAAGGAAAAATAGGACAAGAGGGAGACGGAGAGAGGTCTATGAATTATATTAAGTAACTTTCTAGGAAAACAGGATGAAGTAAAGCTTCGTGTTATCTTCCCATCTTGCTCTACGGCCTCTGCTTTAGCTGCATTGAAACCTGTGATAACTGGTGTTTTGGCGACTTGACAGCAGCAGAAACGAGTTGCGAGCACACCAATGACACATTAGTAGAGTTTATTTACACATCCAGCAGTAAAGAGAAACATTATTATTCATTTGAGGCCACATTTCTGGCTTCCCACTGATATTCACTCTCCTTTTAGCTCTGGTTTTGGTCTCTATCAACTCCTGAGGGAGCTGCTAAATGCTGCACTATGTTCACTGTCTGGTTCATGAACACAAATGTCATCACAATTTCATGTTAAAGCTGGTTGATTTTTGTGCACGACTAAGTGGGAATGGTTAAAGCTGCACTGAGACAATGCTTTTATATCAACAATAGATCAAATGATTTCATCTCAGCTCGGCCAAGTGTCACTGTTTTGGTTTTACGGCCCAAAACTTTAATGTTTCTGATCACGCTTACTGGTCTCAGTTTCAAAAGGTAGCTGTTTGATAAACCTGTTCTTGATTTAAAATAGCCGCATGTGCCACTAACAGTCTTAAAGTTACAAATATTTCTCTCAGGAGTTGGAGGAAACGAAAACGGAGACAAAAGAGGAGCAAATATCTGGCATACTTGCGTCAGATGTTAAGAAACACGACTCCAAATGAATGCTAAAGAGTGATGGATCTGTAAATAGGCAACTACTACCAAGTTCGCCTTATCGGCTTCATATGGTGATAACGTGAGACCTTTGTCTAACAGCTAAATCTATTAGATTTGATGCAATAAGAGATACAATTCCTTTTTTTCTGTCCTCAAAAGATTTTCTGCCTGGAGGATGATGGATCTCGGTGGGGAGCTGAACATTTTCCAGATCTTAAATTCAGTTAGGATAAACTGTGATGAAGTTCATGATATCAGCGGCCGATATGCTGGTGGAGGGACGGCCCACGCAGCTTATTATCTCTAAATAGTTCCACCTTTCCAGACTCATTACCGTCAGTTTTGCACGTGCCGTTGCTCTACTTTCCGGTAAGCACATACCATCACGCCACACCTTCACAAAACCTACAGGCCTGTGCGTATACATGTGTGTTTTGACGTGGGATTCCTCAGAGGTTTTACCTTCAGTGGATGATCCGGACAGATCGATGACCACGTACACCTTCCCCTCCGGCTCCAAGTCGATCTGCAGAGACAAAAAGGAGAAACAGGGAGTAAATCGCTGGGAAATAACACAGCTGAAGAGCGAGCGCAGCGGGGGGGGGCCTTCCTCCAGCACAAACAAACACACCAGTGCACATGGAAGAGGTCATTATCTTCACTACCATTACACTCCTCCCCGTCATTATCGGCATTAACATCACCATCTTCTCCGCTATTTTCACTTCTGCCCTCAGCATCATCACTGCAGACCCCATTTACTCCTGGCATCAACATACAGATTTCTCATAACGCCGCTTTGCTTTTCTCGGCATCTCGATTCTGCACTTGTGATCCAATCTCAATGTGCAAATTAGGTAGGTGGAGCTGGCAGACTTCTCCAACAAATGTGACACGTCCCACAAGGGAGGCGATGCTGCTGAATTGGTTATTTCTCTTTTGCAGATGAAAGGGTTCGTCTCTAGCGTTTTGTACACACGATCACCACCACTGCTAGCACCACTATCACCCTCATCGTTAGAGTTGAAAGGACGAGTCACTGAATTGATAAACATAACATTTATTTGCAACTATTTTAAGTGACTGATTTATCGCTCAAGTCATTCTTTCAGTTCAGCTTGTCATATGTGAGAATTTGCATTATAATAATGAACTGTTCTTCACTGTGGGCTGTGAGAAATGTGATGACTGAATGTGATGTTTTGCCATTTCCTCACATTTTGTAGAGCCAACACAGGACATTATCATCAACATAGTCCTAATTACAGACATCCGTGTAATCAACCCTAACATCATCACCTCTGCGCCGTCATTTTTAATATTATCGTCAGTATCTTTATCACCATTTTTATAAAATACCTCTGTCCGAACACAATTAGAAACAGGGGATTTTGGAGGTGCTAGGAGAAATTCAAGCTTTCATCCAGCAGCTTTCCAACCACATATGGTACCTCACAAAGCAGAAGCATTTTTTGCCTTCTTTTGCAGCTTTTTTGAACAAAAGCAAAAATGACAATGGATGCAATGGCTACATGCTGTGCACCAAAATTCATTAGACAGCGGCACTGAAAAGACTGCAATGATGGTCAGTTGTTATGATAACCTTTCACAACTTCCAGAAGTCAAATTTGAAGAGTGTAATGTAATTAAGTCTGAATACCTGCCGGAGCCACGGTTGATTTAACAATTACAGGTGAGCCACAATGTGTTTTTCCACATATCTAGTGTTATGTTGCAATCATCAAACAGGAAGTCGACCAACTGCCCTGGGAGAAAGATAACACACCCATAATCACCCAGTGTGTGCAAGAGAAGAGCATTTTCATACCAGATTAGTGTGGTACAACATTAACTTTCTGCATATCGTCATTGTGGATTATTATGTAATTATTAACCACAGCGTAATAAAAGGTTTAGGGGCCGCATAAAACACCTAAGCAAGACTAAATATTTCAAATATTATACGTAAACTATTCAAATTCTTCCTTAACAGAGTGAAATCAGCTTCCTTGACAAAATGTTCTTGTGCTGTTTGCAGCCAACAAATTTTGCAGCATTGAATGTTGGAGAAAGTGGAGTCTCATCCAAACGGCTATATTTTTAGAGCCCAGTCCTCTCTGTGTCAGCAGACTATAAAATGGTAAGAACCGATATCCTCTGTTAGACTCACAGGGACGATGAGGGTTGCCAAAACACAGACTAGTTGTTGGAGGATGACTAAAACAAGGAATGACGTCAATATTAGATGAACAGCACCTGCATTATATTCCACTAATCCTCTATATGTACAGCATAAATTACATTTAAACTACAGCTGATTAAATCATCATATTTCTTATTTATTTTTATCAATCATTTCACTGTAATTAAAGGACATTTACTGGCAAACAGCTTGAATTACAAGTCATAATAAGGACTGTGGATGAGAGCAAGTGTCATCAAAATGGAGGCTAATTTATTCCGGGAACTTCACACGCTCACAGACACAAAACGACATTTTTCCTGCTCAAGCATCACTTCATAAGCAGACATACGATCTGCACACGCACAGACTTATTCAACAAATAATGACATCATCTCCCCGTGACATATATATGTGGAGTTAAAGAGATCAGAGAGAGTGCAACAGAGAGCGCTAGAGAGACAGGCGACACAGGAAGAGAGAGTGCAAGAGAGAGTGAGAAAGAGAGGTTTAAATCCTTAGTTAAGCTCTGGGACAGCAGTAGATCCTCTTATGCAACAGTCAGACACACACACACACACACACACACACAGGCGGCAGCAACGCACACATACGTGTCCATGCATTGCTGAGCATGAGACACAAAGATCGCACAGAGACAAATATGAAGCGGTCCGAGGCGGTGCGACACATCGCGCACACATCTCATGTAGATAAATCACATGGGGCGCTGAGATCTGCAGAAGCACTCGGGACTCACATGTCAGATCGTACGGGACCTCGAGTCATAAGAGTGAAAATGTAGGCCGCTATCAGGTGAAAAATGTGAACGCACGGTTGGTAAAGATCCAAAATCTGCAGGTGAAGAAAAACTACAGCGCATTTTGAAATGACACACATTCACAGAAAAGAGTTTGCTTTGTGTTGTCGGTGTTTGATCGAAACTCATATTATTACTCACATTAAACATGTATTTCTTGTTCTCTTAAACAAAAAGCTAACTGCTGTATTTCTCTTTGTGGTGCGTTGAATTAAAGCCTAAAGTTGGCAACCCGTATTAAGAGAGAAAACACATCAAGGTTCAAGGGTTCATTTATTTTCCATTATACAACACCAGGTTGTGTAACAGAAATTCGTGTTTTAGTCCACTGATGCTTCACACACACACACACACAACATTAATTTCACTACCTGAATTTTTTTAAATTTTATTTTTTAATCACTCTGGTTAATGCGTTTTCTCAGTTTTATGTCTTAAAGTTCTTATTACATCAGCTTTGAATCTTTTAATGGCGTAATTAATGTCACGCAGGCCTGAATTGGTCATCAACTGAAAGAAAAATCTGCTTGTAATAATCTTTTCAAGCAAAGACAGTGGACAAATTACCAAACCTTCACCTTAACCTCGGCTTTGGAAAGTTGTGACGGCAATTTGATATTTCATTAGACTAAACAATTAATCAGCAGATTAATCGATAATGAAAATAATTATAGTTGCAGTCCTGATGTGGACTGATATATCTACAATAAATGAAGCTAAATGCAATAAAAGCTATATAGAGTGTAGTCTATCTGAGCACAATTGCAGTGTCAGTATGCGTTTGTTGCATGTATAACACATAACAACAGCATGGGATTTGTGACCTATAAACGCCATTGGATTCTTGATGTCTACCCTTGAAAACGATGGGCTAATCCCCAAATGTAACCTCTTGCATAACAGCACATCTCAGCGGGGATTTCAAGCTGAAGGATGGACTCAGAGTGATTTGGAACAGAGTGGAGCAAATGGACTGCACCATCATTGATTTAGCGCTCGCGTCCTGGGCTGTTCTCACATTACCATTTACTGGCCACTTGGGCAGCGAGATGCCTCCGAGCTCATTTTTCCCATCCAAATCTGGAGAGCTACTACTACAGTTTTTTGAAGATGAATTAGACCATGCCAGTGTTTGATATCAGGCCAAAAAACTAAAATAAACACAAGCTTTCAATTTTTCTCCTATTTTGTATTCATGGAAGGATGAAAAATCTTCTGTTGTATTTACAACATCATTTAATAGTAAAATAATCCTCTGAAACCCATGACATATTATTTTACATGGGTTGGACAAGTAATGCAGATTTAACCCAGAATAATCAAAAGTTTATTAATATCGTCTAAACTGAAGCTGCAATCAAACAATTTATCAGGTTAAATGTAAAAAGTTTCCCACAGCCATGTAGTCATATGCTGATCTTATTACTTACAGTATAATAAAACGTTTAAGTCTGGTGGAATCACAGAAATAAATTAATGAATGAATAAGTGGGTGTTTAGATACCCAAGAATGTAAATGTGTACGTCCAACAATGAAATCTTTACTGAACCTAAACATACAGATGATTCAGATATCTGACACTGATGTTAGCTATGCACATATAGTTACCACTCTACTATAGTGTAGCCACGTATCCTAGCAACAGACGTTTCCATGGCTGCAGCGCTTGAATGTCAAAAGATGGATGTATTTGGTGTTTAAGTGTTGGATAAATAAGATAATGCACATCGAGCTGGCCCTCATTTTTAGAGTTATTAAAGATGTTACTAATGCAGATAAATCCACAGACCCCAGTGTGGATTTTAAATAAAAAATAATTAAATTCACTTAGTTTAATTTAACCCTCAGTCAGATTTATGTTAGCGTAGATGAAAAAGCAAAGGTGTAACTAAGAACATTAATGATATCTCATGTGTCTCATTCAATAGCGATAACATTAACACAGAAATATTACATATAAATGTGAAAAAATGATATATAGAACAATAACTGAGAATAAAAACATCAGTAACGGTTGCATTACTTGCTCAGGATTACTTTAGTTTAGCATTTTGGCTTCGTGGAAATGGAGCAGAGCCATCGTTTTTCCTGCTGTGCCAAGTCAACATGACAGGTGATTCTCAGTTCACCTGTCTCTGTTTGAACTGTCATAAACCGTGGCATGTCACAGACCTCACCCCTCAATGATAAAACAAACATACAATCACGCTCGTTTTCAGCCACAGCAGACGAAGACGGTGAAAGTAGCTGCTCAGGAGTCGGTGGAGACCAAAACAGGAGAGTGAATATTGAAGTTAAATTTATTAGTTGCAAGTTTTTCCCTTAGTGTGAAATGTTTGGCTGACACATCTGCTTCACCAACTTGAGTAAATAATACGTCAACTTTATGTTTGCAGCTCATTCCTCTACCCCAAAGTGCAGCCAAATACTCCTGGTGTTGGGCCATTGCGGGAAAAATAGTGAATCAATGAGTGGGACTACTTTTTGCAAGTATTGGATTTGCAAGATTTAGCATCATTGTGATAAAGTACCATGAATTATCAGGTATATAATTCATGAAATAAGCACATAATTTATATTTTTATACAGCTTTTTTATGAATAAACTGTTTTTCAGTAGATTTTCCAGAACATGAACTAAATCATGATATATATTAGGAGTGTAACTAATGACCTTTAATACTTAGTATAATTATTTTTTATTTTGTTAGTTTTGTTGACAGTTTTCCAGCACTGAAGGCAACATCCTTATTTTTCTGACAACAGTCCAAAACCAAAAAACGTTCAATTTACAGTTTGATAACACTGATAAGCTCGAGCAGAAAATGTCTGCCATGTTCTGCCCGACGAGTAGTTTAAACTATTAGCTGGACATCAAAAGTGCGACGGATTCATTTTCCGCCAGCCGAGTGATTGATTAATCGACTAATCATTACAGCACTTATGAAACGACGTACAGCATTATGGAGGATTTTGTCCACATCGCCGCCCACTGTTAAATGGATCGTAACGTGACTTGCCTTAAACCTGCTGTGCACAGACACACACACACACACACGCTGAGGTTCCCCGCCCCGACAACAAAAGATGGGAGGATGGGAGGAGAGAGAGCTGGAGAATCTAGTCCGCCTCATTAATCTTGTTAGTCCAATTAGGACACTGATACAGCCAGGGATAAGACGGATAACTTCACAAACGCTCTCTCTCTCTCTCTCTCTCTCTCTCTCTCACACACACACACACTCACACACACATACAGGAAGCTTGAGTGTGTGTGTGACTTCAGAGAGTGTCAGGGGATTTTAAAATGGACTTCAGAGGGAGGTTAGCCTTAAACACACATACAAGCTTAACTCTATTGCGTTCAGTCCGCTCACACATACGATCACAAACACCCCGCACACACACACCGCTGATAGAATAAAAATTCACACACACCATATGCAGCAGCACAGAGAAGCACTCAGCCAAGCAGACAGGGCACTCAAAGCTTGCATTATATCAATACTGTGGAGCTAACCCCCTCCCACTCTCCGTCCATCTAGCTCGCTATCTCTGTCCAACCAGACAGCTCTCTCGGTCTCTCTCAGGAGCGTTTAGTCTCGGTGACAGCCTCCCACATCCATCTGTCAAATAACAAATTTCAGCTTTGAGAGAGCTCAACTGCATTCACACAATGACATGCGTGTTTTTTGGGTGTGTGTTTGCATGTGTGTGTGTCCTTTCTATCACTCGGCAACTCGAGCATGTCCGCCTGCACACACACACACTCACACAGGCACACAGGAGGCCCATGCTGAGTGAGACAGCATGAGAGTCATGCATCTTTAATGTAACATCACAGACGGCTAATAATGTAAGAGGAGCCGCCCTCTGTGGCGCTGGTGGTGGCGGGGCAGATGAAGGGGGAGGACAAGGGAGGTTCACCAAACCACCCTCCTCCCCCCACCACCACCATTACCTGTGACAAGTCCAGAGGTCCAGTGATATCAACTTAACAGGAGGAGAATTAGATTTATAAGAATGGACGTCCCCCGATCATCGAATCATCCGGTCTGTTCAGTCATCTTGGAGCTCACAAACATTCGAGTGTGTGATATCCAGATGGACTGACAGGCGGCCCGACGAGCAGCCTCCGTGGATTAGACAGCCGTTGGATCTGTCTAAATGAAAACACACTTCACGGAGACTCGACCGGCAGAAGGAAGTCCTGTCCTAGGTCTGATCGATTCGAGGAAAACAGTGTATTTTCTAACAATATTGTGATTTGAGTTGCAATTATTTTCAGTAAATTAAACTCGAGGCTTGAGTTGGTGATGTACATGGTATTAGATATGTTTGTACAAACTGATTTTGTACATCTCATCTCACTTATGTATGTATTTGAAATTTGATAATAAAAAAAGGAATCAACTCTAAAACACAGAATATGATGGAATATGCCAAACTGTGGATGCATTTTAGAAAAATATGTGTTTTCCCTACCATCATAAGATTTTTTTCACAGCACCTAAGCTAAATTAACCGTAAAAAAAACTATGCTGCGATGTTTTGGTGTCTTTTACAGGCACATTGCTTCATATATTCACAGATTCAAACTTCCCAGATCAATAACCTACATACCCGTTTCCAACTGTAATAAGGCAGACAACAAACTAAAACCTCATTTTCATCTCCAAGCTGCACTAACATTGGTCTCTATGTACAGCCAGCTTTGAGACGAGTGCAAAGGGACCATCTAAAAGGTTAAACACCAAATAAAGATAACCCAAAAATATTCAGAAACTTCACTCTTATACAGCACAGTGTCACCAACATCACTTCGCTCATAATGCTGTCCTGATTGTTTCATACACTACACAAAAAAGTGCTTTTGCGTAATTTCCGGGAATTTCTAAAGTGTATGATCAGACTAAATATGATTAAATGTGCATAAATCTTAGGAATTCAGTCGGTACTTATCTTGTTTGTTTCAGAGAAAAGTGCAGTACATTAGATTATTCAATTTATAAATACAATAATGACATTTAGGTGTAATATTTACTGATAACACCTCCATTCTATGGATATGTAATCTTTGTGATAATGACAAACTGTTGGTTAGCCATATCTGACAACACAGTTTGGACATCTGACTCACTATTATTATTATTTATTATAAGATTATATACCGTTAAGACTGCTAACGGCCAACGTTAACTCCACAGACAGACGGAGAATCCTGGATGTCCCCAATTACATTTTAGTGGAACGCACTTATTTGCTTGAGTTAGAGGAGGAGAGTTACACTGCTTTCATACTTGCCTTTTGAATAAGAAAGTACCAAACAGCTGGTTAGCTTAGCTTAGCACAAGTAATGGAAACAGATGGAAACAGCTAGCCTGGCTACACCCAACAGTATAAACCCACCAGTACCTCTAAGGCTCACTAATTATATTAAGTTAGTTTAATTTGTACAAAAAGCAAAGTATATAAAAAGAAAGTTGCTGGTCCTGGCCAGGAAACTGTCCAGTACAAAACCCAGTGGATAAGGGCAAATTGTCTTTTTGTAATAATTTAACAAATGTGTGCTAAGCAAAGCTAACTGGCTTCCTGCTGTAGTCTTATAGTGAATGGACACATATGAGCGTGGTATCAATCCCCTCACTTAACTCTCCAGCAGAAAACAAATGAGCATATTTCCCAAAATGTCAAGATTATACTTTTAAAATGGACTATCTTTAGCAGCAAAGATATCATGCGCATTAAGTCTGGGAGTTTTCAGCTACTGCTCAGAAATGTTATTAATTAAAGTTATCATTTAAATCTCATGAATTTAAAATTCTTCAGATCACTAATTCAATTAACCATGACTCCATGGCTAAAGTAAAAGACAAATTACATCTAAATTTGTCCAAAAAATAACTTTCTGCAAAAATAGAGTATCCAGGGGTCATCGAATGAGGGAGGGGTACGAACAGACAGTGTGAATTTCACCTGCTGTCCCAGAGTTCTCAAATATCCACCCATTTCTTCTCTTTCACTGAGAACATGCATTAAACACCCTGCAGCATACACACCAAAGGTTGACCTGATTTGGCATCAGTGGGCAGAGCACCGTGCTAGTCTTTGTGTGTGTGTGTATTGTCACTGTGGCAACAACATCTTAAATCCAGTCTGTCCTACTTAACCAGGAGGTCACCGATGGGTGGTGCCTATGATGTCATGCAATGGCATGGTGCGTGAGTCTGGGGCTCAGGAGAAAGAAAAAGCTAATGACAATATGGCTGTGACCTCAATAATGATCATGTCTCGGCCGAGAATGTTCCATCCAAAAAACTACAATATTATGATGGTGTCCATAATCCACATATAATGGATAATGTTGTGTTGATAATGTTCAAGTTAACCGTGGTACCTTCCAAATACTGTAAAAGCCCGGTCAACTAAGAAAGTGGCAGGGCAAAGTTCACCCACAGGTCTTTGCAAAATAGTCCGTGCTGGTGTGAGCAGGCTTTAATGTATTTTTAATGTTAAGAACCGTAACACTTGTCGAGTTCATATCATACCAAACATGCCTTTTATGAGTAAACAAATGGGGAAAACATTTAAGTTAAGTTCCCACCTAACTTGATGAACTAAAAAGAGGAAAAGTAGGGCTGAACAATTAATTGAAATATTATATTATTATTATATTATTATACCAAGTGCAGTATCTAAATCAGCAAAAATCATCATTTTAATCATCATTTTTCATTTTACCTCTCAATTGCTATACCCCTAATAATCGCAATGTGATTTTGTTTGCATATAGTTCAGCCCTACTCCAAAGCCACCATGGCTGGCAGTTATCTAATCTAATATTAACACTAATACAACACTGTCAGCTAAATATAGACAGGCTTTACACTGTTTGTTTGTCACATGTTAACAAATCACAAAAAAAAACACTCAATATGATAAAAATATAAAATGTGATGTAAAAATGTAGACTTAATCTAAATAGGTTTAACCAAATTACTGTCTACTGTTGTGGTTACTACTATGTATGTATCTATACTTTACGTATATTTATACTTTTATATATGTATGCTTGTACATAGTAGGGTAATCTTTATTTTTGTTGTCCTTGTTTAAGACTGTTTGAATCTCTATTTCTGTGTACGTACAGCGAGGGTGTTGTCAAATTCCTTGTATATGTACATATATACTGGCCAATAAAGCTGATTCTGATTGTAAAACACAATGTTGTTTTACTATAGGCTCAAATATCAGCCACAAAAAGGCTAAATGTGTTGCTTCAAAACGGTAAAATAAAAATTCATTGGACTATTTAAACCGTTTGGTTAAAAACAAGTGGTGGTTCAGTCATTAATACTGGCTGCTGTGAATGTGTGTCGATGCCAAGTGTCAAACAGTGTCTGGCTGAAATCTGACGTTACACTGCGAGGCCGTCGTTTCTCCGGCTGATTCCTCGAGGCCTCGCAGCTCTCCAGCCTGATGTGTTTACATGTACACACAGATTATTTCTACACCTCATCTCCTGCTCTCTCCCCCCTTCATCACCATCTTCCTTTTCTCCACAGCCGTCTCCTCTTTCCTGTCCATGTATTTTCATTTACTTTTTCTCCTCTGCTTTCACTCTCTGTCAGGTCCAGGGCATGCCTCTTTAAAAACCTTAATTGAGAATGTTTTACATCCTTTTAACACCACCTGGAGCTGTTTTTAAGACTAAATTTAGAACCAGAAATAAAGTGGATGAGAACAACCTATTTAAAATTTTAAAAATCGCTAATGGAATTGATAAATGCAGATAATAAATGCATTAACCAACGTGTTTTGTGTATTATAACTTATTCTATTTTGTTGTAGAATTAAGCAACTTTAATTAAATCTAATAATGGCTGCAACCCGTAGAGATCCTAGAGGTCTTTAGCTTTAACAAAATCTGAAACAATACAGCAAGAAATATATAATAATATATATAACGTCCAGTCGATGACATCTCTAGTTACCTTTAAAGTAATGAGTTTCAGGACTGAAGCAAACAGAAAAATATCCAATACCACAGCTACAAAACAGATTTCATCTTGTTAGCTAACAAGCTAACAAACTGATTTTACCTTGATAGCGAACACGCTAGCTTCTTAGCAATCATATTCCACAGCTTACAAACTAATAACAAGATTTAATTTGTTAGTAATATAATACCAACGCTAACAAGCTAATAAACTGGTATTATCTTGTTAGCCACCACATACCGAAGCTAACAAGCTAACAAACTTCTCTTCGTCTTGTTAGCAATCAGACACCAAAGCTAGCAAACAAGCTCACAAAGCTAACTATTTGATTTTATCTTGTTTGAAATCAGATACCAATGCTACCAAAGCTAACAAACTGATTTTATCTTGTTAGCAATCAAATACCATAGCTAACAAGCTAACAAACTGATTTTTACCTTGTTAGCCATCAGATACCGAAGCCAACAAGCTGAACAAACTGATTTTTACCTTGTTAGCAATCATATACCAAAGCCTAACAAGCGGACAGATTTTTTTTCTTGTTAGCAATAAGATACCAAGCTAACAAACTTATTTTATCTTGTTAGCAATCAAATATCAAAGCTAATAAGCTAACAAACTTATTTTATCTTGCTAGCAATCAGATACCAAAGCTAGCCATCTATCTTGCAACCAACAGAGATGCATCATTGTCATCACTGCTAAATAAACCTTATATCCATATCCAAATCTAATTTTGTGACCATATTGTGACAATAATTTGCTCAAAGCCATGTTGTCTCTGAACTAAAAATGTCCAAAATACGGCTGCCAGATAATGTTGTCTTTTACATGCAGTCATATAAATCTTAAATATAAAATACAAGTATAGTTATATACGTGCACTTTATTACAATAAATGGCAAAAGATGATAAGTATTCAAAGTTACATGATGCCAAAAGAAAACCATAACAATATACTGAAAATGTTTTAAGTATGGCAGCCAAAAGCAGCAACACAACACACATATTTTTGCCATACAATTTGTCCATATGATTTCATGTCATGTTTTAAAGCTGTATATGGTTTCCTCTTCCTTCAGAAATGAAAAGTTATATACCAAGATCATGTTGGCAATTTCACTGTGTATTTTTCCAACTGGCACATGCCTGGAAACATTACAGTATTTCACATCCCTGTGGCTTTTTCCATAGGGTTTATTTTATTTATTTTGTCATCATACCACGTTTTACTCATTGGCTGGTTTGTAGACACGTAGGACTCAACACATAGCGTTTCAATAACATCTGCTAAATATAACCCATTTATCTAAACAGCTTATTTAGACGTGAAAAGTTGAGATCCTAACGGCAATTGTAATCATCCTTGCTCAGCTGCTGACATACCATAGTCACCACAGGAATGCAAAGACACAGTTTTGTTTACAGTGGTATGTGGCTCACCTCTATATAAAGCCGATGCATTTTTGTTTATATAACACATTTCGCTACGAGCAAAACTCAGCATTAAAACCTTATGTTAAAATGACAGCAGAAAACATGTAGGTAAAGTACAGTATTTGACTGTGGGATTTGGATGAGAGCTTAGATAAAGGCTGAATATTACAATAAACTTTATGCACCAATAAAAGGTATGCTGTGTCAGTGTTGATCAAAGGAGTAGCTCTATGCTGCGATGGATGATTATAGCAGACAGCTTTTATCTAGTGACATTTTGGCTGGGACTTCGACCTCGACACTTTTAATTTTCACTTTTCACCTCAAAATAAGTGGTGTAAATAACTGAATAAAACTTGTTTAACCCGTCTGAACCATAAGTATGGTGGGCCTGGTAAACACAGTTGTAATACCTGCATACACAATCTCTGTGATTACGCTGCTGAGTAAAATGGAAGAATGGACGTGCAGCACAAAGAAACCTTTTAAGTTTCTCTACCTTTGAAGGCCTTGAATTTAAATTATTCTGATTTCTAAGAACCGCCAAGGCGCTGTTCTACTTCGCTTTTCTCTCTCCTTATCCTCCTCCCGCCCTCAATCTCCCCCAACTCTCACCTACCCATCTCTCTCTCTCTGGTGTTTCTGTGGGTGAGAGGCTGTCACCAAGGGGACGGGCTGTCATTGTCACCATGGGGATGGGCTCCACAGAGCATCTCAATTACTGAGTGGGACAATTAATAAGCATCAAAGCCTGGTTAATATTTCACAGATGGAGCAGAGCGGCAGGCAACCTGGCCCACAGCGCTCGGGTCCACAGGAGACGTATCACGGAGAGGTGGTGGAAGACAAAAGGGAACAGGAAGCAGACAGGATGGGAATAACAGCGCTGAGACAAGAGAGAGGGAGAGAGAGGGAGGGAGACAGCGAGGGATGATGAGATGAGTGAGGCAGCAGACGGGTGGAGGAAGTGAGAAAGACAGATAGGCGGTACACAAGACTCAGTGTTCATCTGAACGGCAGGAAGTGTACCATTTGGCGCGATATCGAGGATTGGATTTTCATTCTAACGTACATTTTTATTATTTCACATGATAATTTACATCACTTTTCATGGTGTTCACAATGACGTATTTTAGTATGATCTTTACTATGTTTCTTTCCCATTAATTGTTTTGGTTTGACCTGACCTGAACGAACTTAAGACTGACTTGAGTTCTTCCTGTGCTTACATTTGCTCACAGTAACAATGCTAAAATGCTTATGTTTTGCAGGTAAAATTGTTAACCTGTCATCAGTTTTGCAGGGATCCACTCACAAACCAAAGTATCGGACAAATTGAAACGTTGATGGTGCCAGATGTTAAGTTGTAGGAACATCAAAATGACTACAATTCCCACTGAGGGGCCCGAAAATTTCATGCAATGCAATGTAATCCATCCGATACCTGCAGGGATATTTCATCAAAAAACAAAAATGTCAATCTCATGGGGGCGCTGGAGGAAAAGTCAGAGGATCACTAAAGTCATTAGGATTCATCCTCTAGGCACTGTGGATATCTGTACCAATTTCCATCCAATGATTGTTGAGATATGTCAGTCTGGATCAAAGTGGTGGACCAACCAACAGACAGACGATCACTAAATTAAATTTATAATTTAGAGTTTATTATTAAGAGTGTCATTACTCGATTGAGAGAGAACTATTTTACAATACTTTAAATAAATCAGTCTGAAAATCTATTACTTATTTATCCAATCTTGTTTGTATTTTTTAGAATTGATTGGACAAAACAAGCAATTTGAAGGCATCACCTTGGACTTTGGAGAAGCTGCAATGGCAACATTTCACTATTTTGTGACATTTTATAGGTTAAACAATAAGGGATTAGATCATGACAGTAATTTTTAGATAGTTGGGTCTATTTATTATATTTACAAAAGGCAGAGGATAATTTATACAAAAGGTCATTCTTTTAGAAAACAACCACAATGAATGAACTAATCAATATATACTACATGTTCATATTCATACAACTTATTACAGCACTATGAGGTTTAGGCCACAGATGAGTAAAACGTTTATGAGGAAAACTTGATTGATCTCACTCGGTTTGACCCTTAAACTACTCTATTATACGACTGAACTTTACATCTGGAGACTGACTGGAGATTGAAGAAGAGTAAATGAAAGTAGGAGCGTCAGGAGGAAGCAGATGAAAGAAGAGCGTAAGGTACACAAGTGAGGCAGGAAGAGGAGGATGAGGGGTAAATAAAAGGGGAGGGGGTGAGTAAGGAGGATGAGAAGGGAATCGCTGTCGGAGAGGGGAGACGTGGGGAGGCAGAAGTGGTGAGTAATGGAGTAATGAAGGGAGGAGGAGGCGGGGAGAAGTGGGAGGGACTGTGTTGCTGTGAGGCAGATTTATTGACAAGCCGGCAGGCGGATCAATGGGATGTGGTCAATTAACAGAGTGATCCATATGCTCTGACCTTACTCTGGATGGCTGAGGGACAAGGTGCGTGTGTGTACCTATTTATGTGCCAATGTACACTAATACAATTACATAACTA